>CM021108.1:390527634-390990391 GCA_007115665.2 Sequoiadendron giganteum | reverse complement strand
ATTGAGATTGTTAATCAATTAGGCACTAATTTCCTGTAGCAATGAAAGAGTCTGAAGAGGTAGAGAGAGCTACACTAGTGACTTAGGAGAAACTTCAGCTTTCAAAAAAAAAAGGCAATTAGGCTGGCATATGTGTGGATTAGGCCAACATTTGGTGGAAGAGGAAGAAAGATGACTGGAACTCTGGAGGCCCACCATAATTAATTTCGTAATTCAACCATGAGAGAAGAAGAGAGAGCTGATATTATTTATCAAAACATTAAGCATGCATTCTTCCAACCAGCGGAGAAGGAGATGATTACTTTGCTTCATTTTCATTTGCATAACCATACCATGGTATGGGAACCAAGAAGACCAAGGATGTATAGTTTAATGTGGAGGTAATGGACATGGTCCAAAATTTAGGAGGGGCAAGAAGGTCAATGTATGATCCTGATGAAGTTGAGGAAGAACAGCAAGATAGGGACAGTAAAATTAATATCAATGCAGAGTTTCAAGGATTTGTCAAGCTAGTAAGAGAGCTATGGGAGCAGCCTCATCTAAAATATTTTGAATTAGAGTTTGATATAGCATTTAGAGAGCTTGGTTTTCATGGAGTTCCTTTCAAAGCCCCTACTTTTATTGTTCCTACGATAAACTATCTGGTAGAGTTGGTGGAATTACCTTTCTTAGTAATCGCTATTAGTGAGATTGAGATTGTTAACCTTGAGAGATTAGGACTTGGGCAAAAGGCATTTGATATGGCTATTGTTTTCAAATAATTTAAGTGGGATGTACTCCGCATGTAGGCCATTCCTCAATCTTTTCTTGATGGCATCAAGGAATGGATGAACTCCATGGATATAAAGTATTATGAAAGCATAATGAAATTGAATTGGTGGCCAATTTTGAAGACTATTACTGATAATCCAAATAATTTTATTGAAGATGTTGGTTGGGAATTTTTGAATATGGAAGCTAGTGATTCAGATTCTAATAATTCAGAAGAGTCAGATCAAGGATATGAACCCTCTGATTTAGAAGAGGAGTCAAAATTAGATGAGGAAGGTTCAGAAGATGAATCTTTTGTAAAGTCAGAGGAGGACGAAGAAGAAGAAGAATATTCTGAAGAGGAGGAAGGTAAAATATGGGATGAATTAGAAGCCGAAGCCAAAAATGTAGATAAGGAAAAAGGAGACGAGTCTAACAGTGAAGAGGAAAGGTGGCAACAAAAGGTAAAAGCTATAGGGAAGTCCCGGGCACCTGATATTAGAGATTCAAGAGGAATACCTGCCAAGAGGCATAAAGTCAAATGAATTGAGTTCTCATCTACATCCTTCTACTATTTATTCATGCACATAAATGGTCATCTTGTAATCATAAGATTTGAGCTCTATTTACTCATCCTATGCATCAATAAACAACTCAACACAAGAGATGAAAATTGACATATTAACACAACAATATCCAACTAAGTTATTGAAACTCAACTATTGTTACCTCGTTCTCCATCCAGATTACAAAATCCTTCCTTTTTTTTTTGTAACATATTCTTTTCAAATTGCTTTGGATGGCGGCCATATTTCTCCTCCTGTCAAAACATGGCACATGGACTAGTTAAACTAATTAATATGCAATCATTTACTTTTTCCAAGGAAATAAAAAATATATATCATTTCACATATTAAATATACTTACAAATGTACAGATCAAGGCTTGTAAACCTTTCTGTCCACTACAATGCATGGCACAAAGTTTCTCAAGCCTAGCCTTGGAGGCCTTGTCTTGAAACATATACTAATTCAATCTAACTATGCACAAATAAAGTTTAAATATCATTTAATAAATTTGATATAATCTTATGAGCAAATTCAAATACCCGCATACTCTCCTCACCGAACTTCCTCCATGCATCAAAATTTTCATATGCTTTTACAAGCTCTTTCCATACTTTCACACTTAACATCAATTGCCTTTTTTTCTACCTTAGCTCAGAAGGAATTTTTTTTATCTTCTTTGTTTGCTTGCACCGAATTCTCTTGCAGTTTTGAGACATTCATAGCTTTATCTTCTTTACAGACCAACCTGTGCCAAATTCATTCTCCATGTCATGGATAACTGCTTTTTTCAGATGCATGGGTATCTTTGAGAATGGAAAATGTAGATGGTCTTTGAACCATTGAAGGCATGATTCCTTCAACCTATTCACAAACATTTTCGCAACATCCGTCATTCGGACTTCCCCTGAAACCACCTCGTATTCTATCTTCATATTGTAGCTACCAATGCAAGATTGAAAACATGGCGTGGTGGAAGAAGTATGTGTCCCAGGAGTGGAAGTCTCTATTCCCTGTTCCACATTCTTAGAGTTTACTGTCACTGATTTCCTCCTGGATCTTTTGCAAGATCCAGGAGTGATTGGGGAATCAACTGATTCCCTTTGACACAATTGATTTGTTTGCAATGTTTGAGGGGTGTTACCAGATTGTTTTTCTATGTATCTGGAAAGTGTTGTCCAGTCCACATTAACCAATTTGTTCACTGCCTCTACCCCTAATATGGAAGCCAATTCATCTTTATCTTTGTCAGTCTCATGTTCCTATATATATATATATATATATTAAATTATATTTCTTCTTTTAAATTTAGAAATAAAAAACTATAAAGTAAAATTCAAAGAAACAATGGAAACATTTACAAATCTATAAAATTGACAATGAATTACCTCATTGTGGCTAGAGTTTACTGACAATGCTTTCTTCCCTCCATTGCTTGAATTTTGAGGTGACCTAGGGAAAATTATTTGTGTCTAGTCTGTGGAGGCAAATGAAGTACACATTGTCAGGTATGAAAGTTTTCGTCTAGTTTGTGGTATGAAAGTTTTGTTTTATGGGCAAATATGTTCGTTGGGTTTGCTTAGTGTTGATAACCTAGGGAAAATATGTTCACTCGGTTTGTTTAGTGTTGATAATCTTATCAAGAAAACTCTTTCATAAAGCAATCTTGCACGAATTTGTCATGGCATCGGTGACTATGGCGCGACTAGGCAAAACCAAGCAGTTTTTGCATTTATTTTCAGCAGTTGCTTAGCAGTGATAGACCCAATTCCCATATTTGCCAAGCAGTTTACTATTTACTTGATACCTAGGTTATGAAAATAATACAGAGGCATCCTCGTTTCGTGCTATAATATTTTGAGCCAATGCTCAAATGGGTAGTGTAATTTTTTTTGTTGGTTTCTCAAAGATTTTACAATTTATAATGATGGGAAAATTTAGAGGTTGCCTGGATTGATTAGGCCACGAACCAGTAAACAATTATGAATTCAAATGCAAAACAAAGAGCAGTAAATAATTACCTATAAAAAAAAGAGAGTAGTAAACAATCACAAATTCAACCAAGAAAAAAAATATTGTAAGCTTACCTATGGTTCATTCTCATCAATTGTTGGTAGTGCCCTACTCTCTTCCTTCACGTAGCGTGTCGCAAACTAAATCGAATCTCTCATCAGTTGATGGTAGCGCCCTGCTCTCTTCCTTTGTGCGGTGTTTTTCCCTTTTTTTATCATCTCATTTCTTCCTTCATGTGGGAAAATTTTACATTTTTTATTTTGATTCATTATTCGATGCTTTATTCAGTGTTAGTTAATGCCAAGTTTAGCACCGACTCTTGGCCATAAATGTAATCTATTTGGGACGTATACGGTGGCATCAAGTGCGCCTAATTTAGTGCCTATCATTGTTGTATAGTGAATATTTGTATTGTTCTGTATCACAAGATCCACAGTGTTGGAAATAATTCCAACTCCTGCCTTATTTTTGTGACCACCGTTGTCCCATGGCTCCTTCATAAACTCGGTGCGGTAGAGCGGTTTTTATCGCGGTCCCACAAGGTGCCTCATCCTTCTCTACAGTAGTGTAGTGAAAGCTTCTGTGGTGGCACTCGAGTCTTCCTTCTATTCCTGGCGGTGTTGCGGTGACTCCCGCAATACTGCAAGTCTTCTACCATTAGCATGCGGTAGTGCAGTGCCCATGCTGTCTTGCGACTCCTTCATCAGCTTGGTGCAGTAGAGCAATTTTTACCTTGGTCCCAAGTTGATTTTTCCTTCTCGGTGATAGTGCGGTGAAAGCTTATGTGGTGAAATTTTTATTCACAAAGGAGGCCATGGAGAGAGGACATGGATGACATAGAAATACTAAATCGCTGAGACAAAAGTGGGTGGAAATAGATGAGACAACGGAATCTGCAGATACAATAGAGGTAAGAAGAGAAAGAAACCTCAACCAAAGGAGGAAGGTGTTTATGAATTCACAAATGCTACAACATAGAGGAGATAAAGTCATTTTTTTGTCCATGAGGCCTCCGAGGTCAAAATTATTGGTGGAAAATGCACAAGAATTGTGATTAAATGTGATTCTATGATCAAGGGAAAAGTTTAAAAATTAAGATAGCCAAAACATGATATCAATATGTCAAATATATGACTAAAGTGAGGTTTTGTGTCAGATAACATATTCGTTGAAATGATATAATTGGTGTACTAAACATTATTTACTATGTTGTGTATTATAGGGGCGAGACGAGGCCATGGCAATAGATCGTGTCATATCAAATGAGGACACAACAGATGAAGTGAGACATCAGGTACTCAAATTTTGACTTAACTTAGGAAAAAATGATCTGATGGCATTTTGTGATACGTCCATCTTTTTTCATAGTATTACTAAAATTTATAATTTATTATCCAATCTTGATATAAAATAATCCATGTTGTTGATTATTTTAGATGGAGATTGGAGAAAATACAGAGCCTAAGCTCTCAAATAGAAAAAGAAAAGGATATGTATGTGGACGTGGACCTAAAACTGTTAAATCACATAAATGATAGAGGGTGGAAGAGGATATGACAATGGATACTTTAGACACAACAAATGATTGCACTGAAGAAGAGGTAGGTCAGGACTATAGTACATGGGATGAATACTTTGAGAAAATTGTTGTTTGTAGATGTTTTGTATGTCATGGAAAGAAACAATTCAAATGAGAGATTGTATACAAACATTACATATATGATGAGCTTTCAATTGGTAGTATGCCTCCTACAATCGATTCAAATCCAATAGGAATTGTGGTGAGGAATTTTCCAATTTGATATAAATAACATGTATACTTCATTTAAACATTGTTTTATATTATTTAAATAACTAATATTCTCTTAATGGATACTTGCAGGATAAAGTTCTTAGTTTAAAGTTTCCTAGATCACCCACTTCCAGCCTAGAGGGCAGTGATCATTTATTAGATGATACATCTAACAAAAATATGTACCAATATACCAGCTCGGAAGATGAGGAATTGACGAAAAGAAGTAACTGAATAAGAACCGGTGTGAAGATGCATAATTTTCTTAAAGACAAGGGGAAGGTGGACTACATACCCTATGAGAATGAATGTGATGGTGATGACTTTCCCCTAAGTTTGAGATCAATTTACAAAGAGATATTTGATTGTCGACTATATTGTGCTTGGCCTAGTGATCAACAACTACCTAAAGTGTACGAGGTGTTTCAATTTTGGGGATACAACTACATGATGCGACCCTCCAATATTCATGGAGCAAATCTAGGCCTCTTTATTGTCCAAAATGTACATGTGGGATCTAAACATAGAAACAATTTAGATCAAACCACTAGGAGATTAATGCCATATTATGGTCCATCATATTACAGTGGTGAATGGAGAAGGCTAACAAAATATAAGCCAAGCATGTCAGCATATGGTCTAAATTTGAATATGTATACACATCGCCTCCAATTGGAAAGTGGAAAAGAAATGAATAGAGGTCATCTTATGTATATAGATGGACATGCATACACACAAAAATTTTGCAGGATTTATAAATAGTAGTAAGGGAAGGGACCCTACTATAAGACCAAATTTTCAATTTGTTGAGGTTATAAATGATAAAGATGAAGACATGGAAAGAGAGGTTGATAGATTGATAATGGTTGAGTCTATTATGGACCTTACCATTGGGGATGAGTTATTGATTGATTACCCCTTCTTAAAACACACTCCTGCACGAAAGAAGAGGGAAGAACAAGGTCTCCCTAAGGATGTTCTTAAGGGCAGAAAACCAAAGAATAATAAATGAGTGTGGACTGATGTTTTATAAACTATGTTGTCAAAATTGTGTTCTATAGCAATTATTATATAAAAAAGTTAGTCTATAAAATAATGTTTCATTATTCAAATGATGTATATATGTTCATACAATTTATATAATGTCTAATATATGTATGTCATTCATGTGCAAGTTTTTTTCTATGAAGATATTTTGGACCTAAAATGGATATTTGTCATACATTATGATCCAAGATTAAGGCATGTATTTGATGATGCATTAGTGGATACTGAGAAAAACAATGATGGCCAACAAAATGAGAGAGAGGGATTAGAGAACATCAAAGAAATTGACATCCATGATGATGTTGAAGATAGTTATGTTCTTTTAAATGCTTGAAAGAACATATGAACATTGACAATGATACATTGGATGACATTGTAGCAGACAATAATGTTAATGGCCAAGACTTCTAAATTTTCAGAATTATTTGCAATCCATGTTTAAAAAAGTATGATTCTTATGGCCTAAAATTTGAAATGCTTCAATAATATTATGTTGTACTTGTACAATTGAAAACCTATTTGATTCTCCTAGCAAGCTTTTTTATTTTCCATTATAATTCTAGACCAAACAACATTTGTGGGGATGGCCTTTTACACCAATCTTAATTTGTATGAAGTTCATGAACCTGTTGTTAAGCAGTAAATTCCCTTCGTAGACAGGAAATGTAAAGGCTTCATTTAAGAAAAGATAAGTAGTATCTTTTTGAGGGTAATCCACATGCAAAAAGTAAAAAGCACATAAAAAAAATTGTACAGTAGAAAATCAGATTCAATTAGTTATGTCTTATTTCACTTGCACACTTATCTGAAAGACATAGGGTATTCACCATACATTTCCCTTTACAAAGCAAACATGTGCTTTCATTTATTTTTACTGTATATCTAAGAAGTGGAATTGTTGTTACATAATGATGCACTGAGAAAATAATATATAAAAAAAAATGTAAAGAAAATGTTTGAAATTTAACATGCAACCTACTGTGTTGTGCTGAAAGGAATCAAGATTAACTGGGACAAGAAATAAAAATAAAATTTGAATGATTGTACTTAAAAGTGAACAGGATATGAAAAGTGTGGACAATGATGGTGCTGAAACTGAAAACCTTGATTCTAATGATATTACTATTTTATGTCATTGGAGATAAAGAGCACATACAATTTTATATACATAGAAAATGAAGCTTTGAAACTAGTAAACTGAAAATGTAAACACTGTAAGATTTTTCATTAAACAATAATTCACATACTCACTTACAAAAAAGGGTGAAGCATTTTTTATTCAAACTCTATTTTTTAATAGACATAACAGTAAAATAATATTTACAAGTACAAGAATATATACACTATTTCATAGAAAATGAGGAATGTTTCATAGAATATACAATTACAAGAATATATACACTGTTTCATAAAAAATAAGGAATGTTTCATAGAATATACAAGTACAAGAATATATCATCATCATCATATCCTTAATTACCTATTGCAATATCCTTAAATTGTTCAATCTTTGGTATGAATTCTTGGCAGAAAAAATTAGGATTACTTGGATGCTTCTTCCATTCATTTTGTATCAACATATGTTCATGAAGACACAAAAGTTAATAAAATATTAATGCATGTAACTCACAATTATTTAAATAAGCAACTTTTTTAACTTTATTGTTTTTAAATAGTTTTCATTTTTATGTTGACCATGTAACAAGGCAAAATAAGCTCAAATTTTCAAAAAAATTAGTACCTCTACCAACATCCACAATAAATGTTTTACTGCATCAGCATATTCATTCACATAAGCACAGTATTGAGGCTCAATAACTAATATTCATTCAAATATAAGAAGAAATAAGTATGGAAAACATAAGAAAAATACAAAATGATAACAAAGTCATGGAGAATCTCTGATAATAAGATGTTCTCCATTATATTTCTTCAATTGATATATTTTAGTAACAAAAGTCTTCAAAATGGAAATGATATTTAAAACTAGGCCTTGGTTTCCTATTTATATAGGAAGCAACAAGCTATAGGCCTTTTACAAAAAGAAATGACCTTTCATAACTACTTCTTTTACTAACAACTATTTAATTAGCATAATTAAGGAAATAACAAGACTTAAGACATTTTGACATATGGTTCCATTGTTCAACGTAGAAGATCCATGATCATTGATCTGGAAAAGTCTTCCTCTCCATGATGAATGTCCAAATGCTCTCACCTCAGTGTCCTATTCTTCTAAAACCAACAACTATTTAATTAGCATAATTAAGGAAATAACAAGACTTAAGACATTTTGACATATGGTTCCATTATTCAACATAGAAGACCCATGATCATTGATCTGGAAAAGTCTTCCTCTCTATGATGAACATCCAAATGCTCTCACCTCAGTGTCCTATTCTTCTAAAACCAAATACTTTTCCTCTCACTGATACACCATAAAATCTGATGGCCACTTATATTCCTAGATCTTTTGCATGTTTGCAAGATGAGTTTTCCATCGACTATCTAGTAATGCCTTTGTATCATTGAAAAATTTTAGGTATCCTGCATCAAGAACAATCAACCCATCCATGATATGATTTAGCCTGGGAAGACTGGTATCATCATCCTCCTGTATATGAGCAACACACTTATGAACAACCTGACTGAATTATTTCCTCCACTTATCCAAGTCCTTCAACTGATCACCATCTCTCACGATTTCAGGTATATACCACTATTTCAAGGTATGGAATAAATCCATTCATGTTACAATCTTTTTATCAAACCCTTGTACATACTAAAATTCATCAGTAATCATCTTCACAGTTTGTTCAGTTGGCTTTAATGTTGTGGGTGCATCAGGATTTCTTTGTAGAACTTTGCATAACTTATCCAAAGTGTGGTGAATAGGTTGCCACCTTTTGAAAAAAGGATCTAATACAAGCATATGTGTCTTTATTTGATCCATTGCCTGCTGAAGTGTTTTATAACTATCATGCACATTCTCTAGTTTATCCATAACTAATTTTATCCTGTGCTCAAGAATCTTTTCCATCACTTCACAAATTTATCTTTTCACTTCATCCTGGGTTTGATTTATGGCCTTCTTTGCATCATCCACTTCCTTCTTTGGAGTTTTTACCTGTTCTATAAAAATTTTCTTCACAATATCCATTGGAGCAATAAGAGGCATGTATAACATCATCTCCTTGCTTTGTGAGGGTCCTGCTCCTCTTAATTTTTCTTCCAATTTGACATTCTCCATAGATAGTTTATTAAATTCATCATTTAGGAACCTTTGTTCCTTTTCATACTCCTTCAATCTGTCAAATAATCCCTTAACAGTTGCTCAAGTGAACATGGCCAAATGCATGGTAATTGTGGCTGCCTCCAAAGGGGTGGTATCTTGTATTGTCCTTACCATCACTGCCCCTTTCATCCTTTGAATTACATCCAATAATTTTGGCTTTTGTGTATTTTTCTATTTGATCCATATGGTGAGGGTTTCAATCTTTGGGTTATACCTAGTTCTACTCACACCTTCATCGAAATCAAATTCTACAACTAGCATTGGATCTTCCTGAGCCCGCACTTGATCAAGCATAAAAAAAATCTTTAATTCCAAGCTAGGGAAAATGAGCATATTTCTCTTCAAGACCATTTCTCTAGCCTTCTGGGGGCTAATGTCAATGCTATCAACTCTTAATTCCTGGAAAGTATGTGCTACCATTTCATTTTTCTCTGATTCTTCAATTCCCGCTTTAGCTGATTCCATCCTCTCTTGAAATTCTTTTATCTTCATCTTCATCCAAAAATCCTTAAACTCAAGAGTCTTAATGAATTCATCATCTTCTATGAATCTCCTAGCTACAATTTCCCTTTCATCTTCATGTATCTCTGTACTTGTTTTTTCTACATCACCCATCCTTTCCTCATGTTTATGGGCACTGAACTCAAGGATGGGCTGATCAACTTCAATATCACCTATTAATGACTGCAGTACTTTAGCCACTTCCTCAGTATCACCCACCTCTTCAATATCCTCATAAGGTACTAACTGTTCAATGCCTCTTGTCTTCTGTCTTTTAGGAGGTAACTGCTCCATGGGAGGCTCAGAGGTTTCACCTGGGGTATGCTCTGCAGTTGCACCACCATCATGTTCTTCAAGATATGCTTCCTTCTCTCTGTACAAGTCTTCAAACCTACCAATTATCAATTCTATCCTCTTGATGGGGTCCTTTTCCTCAACAAAGTATCCTAGGAAATCCTTGGACCTCTACTATGTCCTTTCTTCAAGCTTCTTCATATATTTCCATTTTTTCCTTCTACTAAATACATCATTATAAGTAATGTAGTTCCTTATGACATCTTCTTCAAAATCCACTTGGTGTGGCACTATCATTTTGGTAAGAACATTTCGCCTTATGTTGTTCATATGATTTTCAGGGTCAAAGGCTCTTTCTTTTCCATATTTCAATGCATATCTTGTCTTCAAATAATATTGTAACTCCTCTAGCGTGTCTGAGCCTACAGTCCAATCTTCACACTTGGTTTGTTTTGGCAGGAAAGTGCCTTTCTTCTACTTGTGCATTACATCTTTCTCCATCCACATCATTTGCCACATAAATTCAAGAAATGCTAATCTGAGGGGCACAAATTTTGGCAGTATGTGTGGAGCAACAGGGCATCCATAAACTCTTATTATTGTAACTTTTGAGAGGAAGAACCAATCTCCAAAATTGTGTGTATGAACCTGCTCTGGTCTTAAATCTAAAGGTCTCACTAATTGAAAAATTGTGGTTGAAAATATTGGTATTGCATACCCAAGAACTCAAAGGATTTTATGTACAAAGTCTTCATAGAATACAACAAAGATTGAATTATTGCATTGAATGTCCCAAATATAGCACCATTTCTGGATAGGTGTGGGATTCCCTTGCTCATCTACTGTAGCCAAGTCCATTCTTTTATTCCAATGGTTCCTATTCTGGTACAATATCAGATGACATAGCAGGGAATAGTGTTTGAATGTAATCGGTGCTCTATCCTCTATAACTTGGGAGAATTCATCATCTAACACCTTCTCAAGGTATGAAGAAAAGTCATATTCAATATTAGTTTCAAGGTTTTCAATTCTCATGGCCATCATCATTAGGCCTATTGGTATTTTATCTTGAGCATCTATCCCCAACACTTGGCGAAGAGCTAAATATGTCTTCACAAAGTAATACTAAAAATTTGTCACATTAAATGGTTCAGTAGTGGTAGTAGAGATGGGGAATGTTCTGTTACCAATGCCTCTTTTCATATATAGGGGCACCTCATCACTTCTATAAGTCTTTTTTAACCTAGCATAATCCTCCTCACTTTTTTGTAGGTTTATCTTGGTCAGAGCCTGCTTGTTTAAGCCAAACACTCAAAGATGGTTTTTCTAGTTACTTCTACCAATACTGTGTCGTTTGGAAACCTTACTATTTTGGTAGCTGAGTGATAGTGTTTGGCTAGCAGTCTGATAAATTCTACATCAACAAACACATTTGGGACAATCAACCTTGCTATATCCAACATCCAAGCATTTGACACTAAAATCTTCTCATTTCTCTTAATATAAAAATACCAAAATAGGTCCCATCCAGATTTGGAAATGAGGGCACCCCTACAACTTTGTGCGGTCTCCACGAGAAACTTCTTATTACCCTTTTTAGTAGACCCTAGAATTATATCTAATATGGACTAATGGAGTGGTCTCTTCTTTACTTTAGGTTCTTCATCTTTAATTTTAGGCTGACTTTCTTTTACTTCTGATTGTTTTGTTTTAGGATGGAGTTCTTTCTTCTTTACTTTAGGTTCTTCATCTTTAATTTTAGGCCGAATTTCTTTTACTTTTGATCATTTTCTTTTAGGAGGCATGTATCAATTTTCTCTACTATGGCTTCAGATGACAAAACCTTGAAATATTTTTTATATTAACAGAGCTCTTTCAGAGAGTTTTCATGCACTTACCCGAGTATTTCACGCTTGCAGGACTTCTTCTTTTCATATCCTTAGCTCCTTCCACACTAGTGCATTGCAATTGAGTGCGATATTGCGAAAATTCACTTATCTTTGGATGGCGCGGTATTCATTCATATTAGTTTTGGTAACTCTTAATAATTTAATAGCATTTAATTTTGGTAACTGATGTGATTTTCTGCATTTAGTGTTGTAAATTGTAATGATGCCACGATTATTGTACTATCGTCATCTCTTATTAGACGCGTTGCGGTATGGCAGTGTTTTTCCCTTCCCTTCTGTTGTTTACCACACTACCACCTTGCTCAAGGCTTCTTGTTGTGGGGTTGTGGTGTATACCGCTCTACTGCATATGTTGCTCACCTTCCTGACGGTATAGCGGTGTATGATTTTGATCATTACTTGAAGAGTGTCAATGAGACAATCTTATTTGTCTTACCGATATCTCAATGTCTCATCGACATTAAATCTTATGTTCCTCTAATGTTGCTTGCTGATGTCGATGAGACAATATCTCTTGCAGATATGCCATTGTCTCATCGATATTTTCCTTCGGTGGTATTTCTTTATAGATTGGTGTAACTCTACCATGTTGCGGAGACTTGTGATTATCACTGTGGTATAGCGGTATTTTCCCCTTCCCTTCTGTTGTTCACCGTAATATCGCCTTGCTCAAGGCTTCTTGTTGCATGGTTGCAGTGAACACCGCTCTACCGCATATGTTGCTCACCTTCCTGGCAGTATAGTGGTCTATGCTTTTGATCATTACTTGAAGAGTGTCGATGAGACAATCTTATGTCTTACTGATATCTCAATGTCTCATCGACATTACTTCATTATATCCAAGAGTTGTGTTTCATCGAGCACTTGTAGATATACCTTGTCGATGTGACATAAGTGATTCTCTCCTTGATATGCCCGTATCTTGTTGACATTTTACTATTTTACATTGTCGATGAGATATATAAATAAGTCTCTTCGACATAGGGGGTCTAATCTGGCACTAAACTTGAAGCTAAACCCAAAGCTAAACCCAAAGCTAAACTCGAAGCTAAACTCAGAGCTAAACATGATGCTAAAATCAATGCTGAACTCGGAGCTGAAGGTGGAGATCAAGGTGTCGCTACACTCGAAGCTAATATTGACACTAAATACAACATTAATTTAGGTGTTAATTAGTGTCAACTTGTACTGATTGCTGTAATAAATGTGAAATATTGCACCATCCCGATAAATAGCACCGACATTTTCAAAAAATTGCCAAAAAATACATTAAAATAGCGAGTGGAAGAAAAAATGGAGAAAATCATAGGGATTTGTTGTAGTGCTTCTTGAGATACCACACACCCTGCAATGTACTCGGCCTCTACGGTTCTTAGTGCCACTAAAGAATGCTTCCTGCTACACCAGGAGATCATCGCAGACCCCAAACTGAAACAACATCTAGAGGTGCTCTTCCGATCAACAACACACCCTGCCCAATCAAAATTAGTATAACGATGCAGCTTCACATCAAAAGAATATCTCAAGCCATACCCAACTATGCAATGCAAGTATCTCAGGATATGCTTTGCTGCAACTAGGTGTATTTGCCTTGGTTCACACATGAACTGACTAAGTGCACTTACTGCATAACAAATATCTGGTCTAGTATTGACTAGATACATAAATGATCCAATCAACTGCCTGTACATAGTAGGATCCACTAGATTTGAACTAGCTGCAACCTCTTTTAACTTTTGAAAATTGGTTTCCATAGGTGTAGATATGGATTTGAAATCCATCATACCAAATCTCTTCAAGATATCTATAGTATACTTCCCTTGACTTAAAATGATCTCATTAGGCCTCTCCCACACTTCTAATCCTAGGAAGTAATGCATGTATCTAAGATCCTTCTTCTCAAATTCAAAAGCTAACTCCTTGCATTTGATAATGAAATGTTCTTTTCCGGTAAGAAATAGATCATCAACATAAATAATTAAGTTTAATGCCTCACCATTAACTACCTTGAAGTACAAGTTAGGATCAACATCATTCTTAGAGAAGCCCAAGCTCATTAGGTATCGATGAATCCTCTCATACTAAGTATGAGGAGCTTGCTTAAGGCCATACAAAGCCTTCTTCAATTTGCAAACATGAGAATCCTTCCCATGAACTTAAAATCCATCAAGTTGTTCAATGTATACCTCTTCTTCAATCACGCCATTAAGGAATGTTGTCTTCACGTCCATTTGATGTGGCTTCCATCCTTTAGCTGTTGCAATGGCAATGATAGTCCTGATGGAAGTATAACAAGAAACTAGAGCAAAGGTTTCCTCATAGTCTATTCCCTCTTTCTGAGAGAATCCTCTAGCTACAAATCTAGCTTTGTACTTCTCAATGCTTCCATCAGCCACATGCTTGATCTTGAAAATCCACTAAGAAGATACAACATATTTGCCTTCTTTTCTAGGTACAATGTACCAAACATCATTCTTGAGGATATATTGATATTATTCAACCATAGCATCTCTCCATACTTGCCGACTTGAAGCTTCCTTAACACTGAAAGACTCAGATTCAATTATTTGACTCATCAATGCAACATAGTTTGAAAACTTCTGAGGTCTTTTTCTTTCTCTAAATGTTCCTCTAGGGGCTGCAAAATTTTCTACCTCTTGTATTATTTTCCTAGCCCATAGAGGTCTCTTTCGACCAATAACAATGTCAGTAGGCCCATTAGTAGGTTACAAAGGCTCAACTGGATCACCATCCTCTTCTGGTTCAGTAGACTCCCTCTGAATCTCCAAGTACTTACATCAACCTTCTGACCTCCTTGTCCAAGATTGCTTGCAATGCTTGCCTTAGAAAAATGGTTTCCAGTGCACACCTCTATAGAGATTCAGGGTTGTCCTCTTCGACCTCATCCTAGGTCACTCTATTCTGAATAGGTTTGTGGAGCTACCAATGTTAAATCCAAATTGACTGTGTTGAGAAATTTTGATCTCTATTGCTGAAGAGGTCCTTCAAGGATTTAGCACCTGGCCTTGCAACATTGCAACCTTCACTTCTTCTCAGTGAGTCACATAAATCCCTCTAAAATTTAGTTCCTCCTCTTTGAAGAAATTAATCGCAATGACAAACTGAATAGATTCATCATATTCGAGAGATGTCTCCATCCACCAACATAGTCCTATGGCTGCAAGCTATGATTCCTACCTTGATCATTTCTTCAGTCTGCATGACTTCCTCACAAGATGTCTTGAGCTCTTCATTTCTACATAATCTCTCATCACCCTCTTTCTCCTTGATCCGTCCTGGAAGCATAAAGAGAGAGAGATTACCAATAGTTCATAGAACTCAACTATCTCAAAGAGAAATACCAATTCTAGAAGCATACATGATTTACTATCTCAATGTTATAGCATGAATTAATAACTACATAAAAAATTCATGAACATTATTCAACATGAAATACTTATCTCATCATAATCTCCTTAAGTGTTGCACTTAGACACTTTTCAGGTCTGCACTTATCTTTCCTAGGATCTGCTCATTATCTCTCAATAATTTTTCAGATTTTCTATTGATCTCGATTGGATAGAATGTACGCACACATAATGCTTTAATGCAAGTGCCCACTATATAGGAGTCTCATTTAATTTCCAGGTAACACAGGTCCCTTCACTCAACCTTGCCAATAATTGGTACCTTAATGCCATGATGACCCAAGGATTAAGGCTTTGACCTCCCTAGTTTCCATGCTATTCTCGATGGCCAATTTTTCAATTAAATTCAATTTCCATAGATTAAAAGAAAACAAAGTGAATAAGCCCAAGTGAGGTATGAGCCAAGGGCTCCACCAATTACTAAGAGAAATCGTCCTCCTGAGATCGCCGCTATATTCTCTTGGCACATTCGACTCCTCACGAAAGAATAGACTGTAGCAATATCCTTCACGCCTCTTTCAATAATACATCCTAAATCATTGAGTTCGAAGTCATATTGCCCAGGTGATCTCTTTCAACATCAAAGGCTCTAGATATGATAGTAATTTATTGAATTCCTCTCAACTTGTAGTGTTGCTTACACAAACTGATTGAATTTCCTGAACCTGGCTCTGATACCATGTTAGTTTTAGGATCAAAAATGAAAGAAATCAGAAAATGCAACACATAAGACAATGAACACCACAAGATACCCTAAGAAAACCCTCCTACTCGAGGGAGGAAAACTCTACAAATATATCACTTATATATTCAAGAATAAGAGCAGAAATCTGCTTACAACTCAGGCCCAACACAAGGCCAAATTTCATACAATGAACAATAGCACCTCTCCTAGATGTGAAGATGCATAATGAATATGTTTCCCCTTGAAATCAATCTGTTGTCACAATATGATGATATGCTAATCAAGATAATGATCTTCTGCACAAGTGTGAACTTCATAATATGAAGATCTACTACTCAAGATGATAATCTGCTGCACAAGTGCGAACTTCACAATCTGCTGGTCAAGATGATGATCTGTTGCTCAAGTGCGAACTTCTTCTAGGAGTGCGAATATGAAAATGAAATAACTTGATGATCAAATGAGAGATCATCACCTTGTATTTATACAAAAAATTGTGTCTCTTCATGAGGTCGGCCTCATAGCAATAATAAAGAAATAAATATTATTTCTTTAATGAAGTCAACCCCATTTAATTATTCACAATAATTAAATATTATATTATATTAGATGCCAAGTGAAGCGCTTCTTCACTTTAATGAATGCAATAAATGAATAGTCGTTAGGCTATATGAATTTATTGTTCAACAAGCAAGGTAGAAGTATGTAGCCTAAAGCTACAACATCAATAATTTGGTTTGCAACATTAATCATGGGATCACCTTCCTCATGTTGTCCCAAGGTAGGAGGAATACTGACTATACCTCTAAAACTTATATCTCGTTTAGTAGTGGGTTGCTCACCAAGAGCAATGTTGGGGGGTGGAGTACTGGTATTTTATACCTTCAGGTTTTTCCCATCCTCTTGTAGAGATTCTTGTGTCATGTGAGCTTCATCAATCTTGAAAAGAGCATTGTCCTAATTGGGAATATCCTCATCTTTTGATTCAAAAGCGGCATGTAATTCATCATTGCTTTGTTCAAACATATCCTCTTCTTCGGTTTGCAAATGTGGAGGAGTAAGGGTACCAATTGTTTGTTCTTCTTGAATATCACGTTCATCCTGTTCTTCAAAAGACTCATTTTTCATTTGTTCCTTTTTATTTTGTTGATTTTTCCTCCTTTGCTTCCGAATTTGTCTATCTCTACCTCTTAGAAGATAAGTGGCCAACACTTTAACATTTAGCTCTGATTGTTCTTGATACATAATATTAGCAACATTGACTATTTTTTGTAGTTTGGAGGTTGAAGGGTCTTCTACTTCTATCTTCCTCTTTTGTTAGTTATCATAGGAGGGTTTCATTTCAGCGAGGGGTTTTGGAAAATTATTGGGGTTTACTCTTGTTAACAACTTGAACCCTACTTTTGGCACACTTTCTCTACATATTTTTTCCTAGGTTTTCAGACTCGTCATTTTGTTGTTCATTTTCCTAATTCTCAAATTAATGCCTTTTTGGTTTGTATCAGGAGCATCTAACTCTATGTCCTTACCCAAGGTTTCATTGGTAGTTTTAGGACCCTCATTTGGTATTTCATCATTTAAGTTCTTGGCTTCACTATCCCGATCTTTCGTTTCATTATGACTACTCTCAGCTTCATGAGCCTCTGGCTCAACTCTTGAAGCCAAGGCATTGGAAGGAATCTCTTCACCTATAAAGATAGGCTAACTAATTAGGGGAACAACTTGGTTTAAACTCTCCATGATAATTAACTTGATCAAGCCATGGTCTGTCAAGGAATTTTGATGCCCTTTTTGAACTTTTGAGCACATTCTTTTTATGGAATGAAAGAGATAATGTGATAGATTTACTAGTTCATTGTGTCATAAATGACATAAAAATCTAAGATATTGAGCAAAAATATATGCATACCTCCATTCTCTTATGATATATTGGATTATTACCCTGCAAACATCGGCCCAGGATCTTGGAAGTGAACTATCCAAAGTGCCTTGTCCTGGAACTGTCTTTAATTTCTCCTTCCCTTGTAGAAACTATGTTGTAAGGCATTGTAAATTAGTCGTTCTAGTTGAAACTTGATCCAGGTGGATGCTTTTCACCAAAAATTGAAGTATTCCAAATCTCCAAAACTCATCACCATGTCGAAGTGCTCGGTGAAATGAATCCAATGCAATCTGTAAGCTCAATATATGCTCAGTCAAAGTTGGGTCAAAGCAGGGGTACTAGAGGTAGGATGTAAGGTTAAAAAATTGATCATCTCAAAATTGGTCAAAAATGACATCACGTCAAAGAGATCGACGATATGATTCCAACGTTGCTCATTTCGCCTCAAACAGAGCTCGTACATGAAAGATATAACCAGTCAAATTTTGCAAGGATTTGACGAAGACCATACGTATGCTAATGTTAGCATGTTGACATGTTAGGTTGTACACTAACATGGCTCTATTAGGACTTGAAACATGGCAAGAGAGTTAGCATTATGCGGTGGTGACTATGCAATGCACTGAACCTATCAATCGCTGACACGTGGTAGGACGGTGTGGCAATCGAACAATGACGTGGATCTGAGTTGGCCCTATCAAGTTTTGACACATGTCTTTGGTTGGTGAATCACTAGGTGCCACATGGCCCAATCACTGGGTTCCATGTGGCACCCCTATTGTCCTCTAGCGAATAAGCGAATAAGAAAATAGCCAATAAATCCCTCTTAATGGCATCAGTAAATTAATCAGTGAAAAGTCAGTTTGTTTTGTTTGCTAAGATTTATGAGGTGGGTGTCGAACCCCCAACCTCCACCACACAAGCCATACATTCCCATCATTGCACCATGGGATTTTCTCCATATGAATAGGGGCATCAGTTTTATTTAAAGAAGAACAAATGCAATTTGGAGGGGCGACGATTTGAACCACCAACCCTCCCCTTCCAACCGTCAACCCCCTACCATTGTGCTATGCACATGGTTTGAAAGATTTTTGGGGGGAGTTTGTTTTATTATAGTCCAAAAGCCGATACACCTTAAAATTAAAATATTAACTCCCTAATAATTTTTAAAAGACCAATTTCATGAAATATTAAAGGGCTTAAATAATATTAAAAATGATATGTAAAGGTTTATAAAGGATTTTTTAAGGGGTTAGAAAAATCAAGGAAGATTATTAAGGATTTTAAGGGGATTAGTAGAGATTTTTTTATTATAAATGGGAGATTGTAAAATCATATGGTTATGAACCATATTAGAAAAAAATGGTGTATAAAATGGGGGATAGTTTAGGACTTTGGGTAAGTGGTGAATGGTGAGAGAATTTTCCTGAAGAGTGAGCATTCAACTCTGTGGATCAAAGCGTCATACTACTACATTGGAAGGAGAAGGACTTTGTAACTCTTTGCAATCAAGATACTTGATACTTTGTCTAGTTGAAGCCTTGTAACCATTTTGGAGCATAATCAAGGATTAGTCACTCTATTGGAGAGGGACCCGAAGACGTAGCCATTTTGGTGAACTTTGTTATCAACTCATGTTCTTGTCTTCTCTCTTCTTTCTCTCTGCTGTTAAATTCATCACTTAACTATTGTTGTGTTTATTTAATCATTTCAATTACCTTCAATTTAATTGTTGTAATAATTTAAACATACACTTGCAATTTTTATAGATCCTAATAACAAATCAATTTTGTATCAGAGCTTTGTTTGACTAGTATTCTAGAAGTGGATGTTAACGTGATTCAGGAGCCAATGAGGTGAAGGAACACTTGCAAAATTCAATCCTGAGATTGTTAAACGAAGAAATTTTCCATCATCAAAGATGGAAGAAGCAGAAGTTAGAAAAAAAATTGAGCTCTATGAGAAAAAATTTCAGCGAGCCTTTCTTGACATGAAGCCTATGGTGGAAGAGATCTATTAGGAAAAACAAGAATGGAAGAAGCGTGAAAAAGGAGGAACATCAAAGCGAGAAAAGCGTGAGGATGATGAAGATCAGAAGGATAAAGGGAAAAGAGAAGAAGGTGATGAAGAGCCTCCAAAAACTCCTCCATCTCCATCTTCTCCATATTATCCATCTTCTTCTTCTAATTCTACTTCTTTTGTTCATCCTTTCAAAAGCGCACATAAGCTTGTAATAAAATTGAATGTAAAATTTGAACTACCTAAATATTGTGGAGAGTTAAATGCTGATAAATTAGATGATTGGGTTCAACAAGTAGAATTGTACTGTAGGATTCAAGGCCTTTTAGATGATGCTTCTAAAATCCAGTTAGCTACTCTTCAGTTGGGAGGAACTACTCTCACCTAGTGGGAGAGTAAAACTCAAGCAAAAATTGCTCAACATGGTAGTGTCAATTTAACTTGGATGGAGTTTAAAGTTTCCCTTAAAAAATTGTTTTATCCCTTAGGCCATATGCAATAGTTAACTATTAACTGGCAAACTTTTAAGTAGGGTAAGGGTCAACTTGTCCAAGATTACACCCATGAATTTAGGAAGCGGGTTATTGCACTTAATGTCCCATTATACACCCATGACATATTGCTCAAGTATATAGGTGGTATTCATTCTTACTTAAGTCATACCATTTTGGTTTTAGATCCTAATAATTTGGATGAAGTATGTGTAAAATCCACACATTTGGAGTCAAGCTATAAGAATACTTTCAATGAAAAGTCTGACAAGAAGCCATCTAAGCCTGAAGGTAAATCCAAAGGAAAAGAAAAGGGGAAAAGACAATGACCATCAAGAAGGAGGGGCATGATAACTCAAAGTGTTGGAAGTTTCATCTAGAACTAAGGCTGAAGAAATATGGAGGAAACAAAGGCAAGCAAAAGATTGTTGTCGTAGTACAACAGGATCTTGGATTTGACTCCAGGGATGAAATAAAGATCATTGTTGCCAAGATCCAAGGTAAAGGAAGAGGTATATATCTTTCTTCTAATTCAAGTTTTTCAAATGCAAGTGCAAGTGCAAGTAAATAATCTTCTCCACCTAAGATTGATAAGCATCGAAATGAATTATTTCACATTCGGGTTGTAACAGAGCATACTAAGGTTAATACTTTGTTTGATACGTGATATCAAGTAAATCTAATATCTGAAGAAGTTGTTAAGAAACTTAATTTGGCTACAACACCTCATCTGAAGCCATATCCACTTGGATGGGTTTGCAATGATGCACAGTTACAGGTAACAAAGCAATGCAAGTTAAGATTCACTATCACTGTAAACTTTATAGATGAGGTAGAATTTGATGTGGTTCCTTTAGATATTTGTGGTATTTTACTAGGGAGTCCCTATATTTATGACAAGAAAGCAATATTTTATAGGGGAGAAAACAAATATCACCTTTTTAAGGAAGGTAAAGAATTAATTGTATGGGAACATAAGATTAAGACTAATCTAACATTGGTGAATATTGGTCAAATGAAGAGGTTAGTCAATGCTAGTAAGAAATTTGTATTGATGATTATAAAATCCAAAGAGGATGATAAATCTGAGGCATTCAAAGGGTGTGATCCAGAGCATAAATTTTAATTATTCAAAGTAGTTTCCGCCTATGATGACTTATTTCAGGAGCCAAAGGGATTGCCACCAAAGAGAGAGGTACAACATGAAATCTAGTTACAGCAGGATGTGCGTCTTTGAAACATCAACATGTACCATCTATAAATTATACAAAATGAGGAAATCAAGAAGTAGGTTCAAGAGTTGGTTGAGAAAGGAGTCATTCATCTGCGTACCTCTCCTTGTGGTTCTCCAATTGTGTTGGTTCCAAAGAAGGATGAGTCTTGGAGAATGTGCATCGACTACAAAGCCCTGAATATGATAATGGTAAAGAACAAGTATCCTCTTCCTCAAGTAGATGATTTACTTGATCAATTGAAACATGTAGTTTATTTCACTAAGTTATACTTGTGTAGTGGATATCACCAGATAAGAATTACAAATAATGATATATGGAAAATTATATTCAAGACAAAATAGTATGAGTGGTTGGTCATGCTCTTTGGGTTTTGTAATGCACCAACTACCTTTATGAGAGTCATGAATGATGTCTTCCATCCTTTCATAGATTATTTTGTCATAGTCTATTTAGATGATATACTTGTATTCAGTCAAACTTGGGAAGATCATGTAATTCATGTAAATAATTTTTTTAATTTTTTGAGAAAAGAAAAACTTTTTGTAAAGATGTCGAAATGTGAATTCACTAAGACATCCTTAGTGTACTTAGGCTATGTCATAGGTGGTCAATTGAAAGTAGACCCTGCAAAGGTCGAAGTTATTGTAAAATGGCTTGCCAAGTACTGCCACAAAAGTCAAAATTTTCTTGGGTGTAGTTCAATACTAGAGGAAGTTCATCACCAATTTCTCCTACATTGCATCGCCATTGTACACATTAACCAGTACAAAGACAAATTTCCAATGGGGAGGTCCTCAGCAAAAGGCTTTCGACACTTTCAAGGAAAATTTGAGCACTATGCCAGTTTTGGCTCTACGAGATCTACAACTACCATTCAAAATTGAGATAGATGAGGTTTTCCAAGGGAGCAGTACTCATGCGAGGAGTTAAACCAATTTGCTATCACTCTAAAACCTTTATAGTTGTAGTAACTATCCTACTTATCATAAGGAATTGTATGCATTAGTACAGAGTGTTAAAAAATGGAAACACTACTTAATGGGTAAAGAAATTGTAGTTCACAATGATCACCAACCACTTCAATACTTGCATTCACAATCCAAACTACAACAAAGTAGGCACTTTAGATGGATATGTTGTCTAGGCCTCCCATCATGAATGTTATGATTATCCTTCAAGGTAGTTCTATGGTACATGAAAGTTTTTAGGAACAATACATCAAGGACGAAGACTTTAAGGATATTTATTTAGCTCCAATTGTAGGAAAACATGTAGAAGAGAAAGACTACTATGTGCAGGATAAATTGTTGTATCATTTAGGAAAGTTATGTATTCCAAAAGGTGAACAAGCATAAGTAGTTAGAGAAGCACACACATCATTGATTTTTGGACACTTTGAAGTAAGAAAAAAAATGACTCAATTGCAAAAATATTGTTATTGGCCTCGTATGTAAGAAACTATATCCAAGTATACTAGAGGATGTGTAATGTGTGCAACAAGCAAGCCTAGAAATAGGAAATTAGGGTTGCACACACCTCTTCCTGTACCATCCAATCCACGTGAGAGTGTTTCTATGGACTTTGTCAGGGGACTACCAATGTCTAGGAAGAGGCATGATTATCTGTTTGTGGTAGTTGATAGGTTCAACAAAATGTGTATTTTAATGCCTTGTAAGAAATAGGTCACTGTTGATCTGACATCACACTTGTACTTTCAATTTGTATGGGTTCATTTTGGGCTTCCTACTTCTATTGTATCAGATTGAGATTCTTGATTCTTCAAGGAATTTTGGTCAACATTGTGGGAACTCATGGACACTAGACTAAAGAAAAGTATAATTTTTCATCCATAGACTGATGGATAGATAGAGGTAGTGAACAAGACAGTTATGCATCTTCTTAGAGGTTACTACAATAAACATCCTAAGTTGTGGGATGGGAGTCTACACTATGTGAATCATGCTTACAACCATGCAACACACTCTTCTACAAAAGATTTCCTTTTTAAACATGTTTTGGGTATCTACCAAAAACATCGATGGAGTTTTCTTTCGGGAAGGACGATGCCAAAGATGGATTTCATGATGTAGGAGAAGGCTTTGAAGTTCTTCCAGAAAGTCCAAGCAATTCATCAGGTAGTTGAAGCACAACTAGAAAGGAGCCAGGCAAAGTATAAAGCCTGACATGATAATCATCATGTTGGTCATCAATTTTAGGTTGGAATAGAGTTTGGTTACATATTAGCAAGGAAATAATGCAAGGCGAAGGAAGGAAGCTCAAGCCGATTAGGTATGGTCCCTTTGAGATCCTAGAAAAGATCGGTACCAATGCCTTTCGCCTAAATCTTCCTTCATACATGCACATCTACTCAATTGTAAATGTGGAGAATTTGAAGTTGTATGAGCCTCCAATGATACTAGATGAAGAGACTAATGTTTAGCTTCCATTAATTGATGATCTTTCACATGAGTATATGCCAGAGCTACAAGAGGATGTCATCCTAGACAAGAATGTCAGGATGTCACGAAGAGGAGTTGTAGAGTACCTCATAGTGGGATTGAAGGGGATGGATCCTAGCAAGGAAATGTGGATGGATATTGGTAAAGTGAGGGAACTATACCCTCACTTTTTGAGTAATCAAGATTTAGGAGGTCCAAAAGCTCTCTAATGGGAAGGATTGATCCAAGTGGATACTTTTCACCAAAAATTTAAGTGTTCCAAATACTCTATAAATCATCACCATGTCAAACTACTCGACGAAACGAAACGAAAAAATTGGAACAGAGTCAAGAGGAGTTTGAACATTCAAGTTATGCTCAATCCAAGTTGGATTAAAGCAGGGGTACTAGAGGTAGGATGCAAGGTCAAAAAATTGATCATCTCAAAATTGGTCAACAATGTCATCACATTGAAGAGCTCGAAGAGATGATTCCAATGCCGCTCGTTTAGCCTCAAACGAAGCTCGTACATGAAAGATATGACCAGTCAAAGTTTGCAGGGAAATGTTGACTAAGACCGTAGACGCTGACGTCAGCATGTTGATGTGTCAGGCCGTATGCTGACGTGGATCCATTAGGAATTGACATGTGGCAGGTGAGTTGACATTATGTGGTGGGACTATGCAATGCATTGGACCTATCAATCACCTATTCTTCACCAAACTTCCTCCCCTGCTCCTAAAAACACCATGAAATCAAAATACAACCTACCTAACCCCATTCCACTAATTCTCAAAGCTTTCCATCGATGGAATGGTGAGATTTCCATTTTTTTTGCTCTTAAAACCCCAAAAACCTAGGTTTTGTAAACCAATTTTACTAAATCTGCTATAAAACCCACAAATCTTGATGAAATATTATGAGAAAAAAACAAAAATTAAGCTAACTAATCCCTTCATCAATTTAAATTCACAAGAGATCACCTATAGGTCGTAAAAAAGCATACAATTTGTAACAATAATTTCTCCTTAAAAAATGCAGAAAACAAGGTTTTTATTATGTTCAATCTCCAAATAAACTCTTAGAACTCCTTCCCAACATAAAAAAGAGATTTTTAAATCCATTAAAAAAAATTCCAACCATTTCCAACTTATTTTCCCACCAAAAACATAATATGACCCTTCAACTTCCACAAAAATGCAAAATTTGCAAAGTTGCATAGCAACTTTTTGTAATATTTACCAAATTGACTCAAAGTGACTCAAAACACCCTAAGAACCTCAGACATGGTATTTTAGACCTTATTACATGATTCAAATACCAACTAGAACAAAAATTTACAAAATGGCCTCATGGAGGCATGAATCCCACTTGGTGCTCCCCCACCAAAAACATAATATGACCCTTCAATTTCCACAAAAATGCAAAACCTTTTGAATTGAAGGTAGGAATTCGCTTGATTTATGTTTTCTATCTTTTTCCTTTTGGCTTCCTTGAAAAAATTCCATGTTGTCTTCATCTTTACCTTGGGTTTCATCTTGTCAATGAAAACTTGCTTTGCTTTTGTTTTGCTACCTTGTAACTGATCCCTTTTTCCCTAATGAAGTACACACTTTGCCCCAACACCTTGTTCTCCTTCCAAGATCTACTTCATCTTAAAGTTTGGTGTATCTCTCCTTAAGGCTGCAATAACACAACTATTCTTACCCATCCTTGAAATACTAGATGCCGCTCTGTTCTTATTGTCTATACAATCAATAACCTTTCCTTCATCTTTGTCAATTTGGAAAATAGGGTATGTACCCTTTGTCTTGAAATTATGCCACTCAAATTCATCTTCACCAATATACCTAATCAATGCAAACATAAAGTAGGTTGCACCCTCATACTCCAACTGAAAATTTGGAGTGTCTTCAATCACCTTGAAGGTTTTGTCTTCCCACTTTGCATGAGAACTAACTCCTTGCCTTGTACTGTTATCTATTAACAAATCAACAGGCTCTTGCAACAAGTATTGAACATCTAATGGCAATTGATCAATCCTAACTATTGTTATAACAGTCATATGTTTACTTACCATTTTATTAGCCACCTCTTCCTCTTTTCTTGACTTTTTTCTTCAATCAAGGACTCCTTAATGTCTGATTTTTCTACTCCCACTTGTCTTCTTCTCTGAACAATCTTCTTGATAGGCCACATAACCTTATTCTTGACTGGTAAATGCCAACTTTGCTCTTGGTTTGCTAATTGTTGCATCTCAATCTTCACTCTTTCTTCCAGATTTTCTCGAATTTCCCTCATTAGTTCCAAAGCCTACCTCAACTCTTTTATCTCTTGATCCACATCTATTTGTTTTGGCATCTCCTTTTTCTTCTTCATCTCTTTTTCCTCTCTTTTCATCACTTGTTTCTTTCTTTGTAAACCCTCACTCTGCAAGTATCTCTTCCACACATACATTCTTCACACACACAACTATCCTCTACCCAATAGGATTCTAGAAGATGCACTCTCCGAGACCTCTTCTACCCTCTTCCTCTCAGTGGAAGAAATATGCATACCTACCCAGCTTCATCACTATTTGAGGATACAACAAACCTTCTCTCACAAATTCCTCTTAGGGTCTTCTAGCTTTGATACCAATTGATGTAGAGCAGGGGTAGGCAAACACAAACTAACTCAACCAAACCTTTGACAAATTGGCATTCTTCCTAGCAACACAACAAACAAGGTTTTTCAAGCATAATTTTGAAACCCTATCTCATACCCAGAATTTTTTTTACAGATTTGAGTACCCATTATCCTCTTGTAAAATATACTTCAATTGCAGGCGGGGTTACTTTGCAACACAAGGGCTAAAAAATTGTTGCTACACTTTGAAAAGGCCTAATTAGACTTGTTTGAATGACTCCCCAACAAGGTTTTCAAAACCCAAACCCAAAATCTTCATATCAACAGCCCAAAAATGTTATATATAGTCTTCAAAAACAATTCCCATCACCTAGAATGGTCTCCAAGCAACTCTTCGACAAAACCCTACTTCTATGCAACTTTTTCACCCAAAAACAAGAGGTTTTCACCCTAGGGCATAACCTATTCTTCACCAAACTTCCTCCCCTGCTCCTGCAAACACCATGAAATAAAAATAAACCCTATATAACCCCATTCCACTGATTCTCAAAGCTTTTCATTGGTGGAATGGTGAGATTTCCATTTTTTTGCTCTCAAAAACCCCAAAACCTAGGTTTTTTGAATCAGTTTTAGTAAATATGCTATAAAACCTGCAAATCTTAATGAAATTTTATGAGACCAAAACCAAAATTAAGCTAACTCACCCATTCATCAATTTAAATTTACAAGAGATCACCTACAACTTGTAAAAAAATGTACAAGTTGTTGTAGCAACAAAGTTTACTTAAAAATGCATAAAACAAGGTTTTTATTATGTTCAATCTCCAAATCAACTCTCAGAACTCCTTCCCAACGTACACAAGAGATTTTTAAATCCATTAAAAAAAATTCTAACCATTTCCAACTGATTTTTCCACCAAAAACACAATATGACCCTCAACTTCCACAAAAATGCAAAATTTGCAAAGTTGCATAGCAACTTTTTGTAATATTTACCAAATTGATTCAAAGTGACTCCAAACACCCTAAGAACCTAAGAAATGGTATTTTATACCTTATTATATGATTCAAATACTAACTAGAACAAAACTTTACAAAATGGCCTAATGGAGGCATGAATCCCACTTGGTGCTCCTGCACCACCTCCAGAGGTCGGTTTGTTCTGTTTGCTAAGATTTATGAGGTGGGGGTCGAACCCCCAACCTCCACCACACAAGCCATACACTCCCACTGTTGCACTATGATATTTTATCCATATGAATAGGGGCATTGATTTTATTTAAAGAAGAACAAATGCAATTTGGAGGGGCGACAGTTTGAACTGCCAACCCTCCCCTTCCAACCGTCAACCCCCTACCATTACACTATGCACATGGTTTGAAAGATTTTTGGGGGTAGTTTGTTTTATTATAGTCCAAAAGCCGATACACCTTAAAATTAAAATATTAACACCCTAAGAATTTTTAAAATCCCAATTTCATGAAATATTAAAGGGCTTAAATAATATTAAAAATGATATGTAAAGATTTATAAAGGGTTTTTTAAGGGGTTAAAAAATTTAAGGAAGATTATTAAGGATTTTAAGGGGATTAGTAGAGATTTTTTTATTGTAAATGGCATATTGTAAAATCATATGTTTATGAACAATATTAGGCAAAATTTGTGTATAAAAGGGGGGATAGTTTAGGACTTTGGGTAAGTGGTGAATGGTGAGAGAATCTTCCTGAAGAGTGAGTGTTCAACTCTGTGCATCAGAGTGTCATACTGCTACACTAGAAGGAGAAGGACTTTGTAACTATTTGCAATCAAGAGACTTGACACTTTGTCCAGTTGAAGCCTTATAACAGTTTTGGAGCATAATCAAGGATCAATCACTCTGTTGGAGAGGGACCCAGAGACGTAGCAATTTTGGTGAACTTCATTATCAACTCGTGTTCTTGTCTTCTCTCTTATTTCTCTTTGTTGTTAAATTCATCACTTAATTATTGTTGTGTTTATTTAAGAATTTCAATTACCTTCAATTTAATCGTTGTAATAAGTTAAGAATACATGTGTAATTGTCATAGATCCTAATAATAGATCACAACTACAGGGAAGTAAGCTTCTCCTTGAAGAGGCAGTCCAATGACCACAAAAATGATTTGAACAGTAATAAAAAAGGAATGAACCTACACCATTTCAGAACTGTCACTATCACAAAATTCCATGGCGAACTCATAGGCTACATCGTAAATAAATCCACAAATTTTATTAAAGAAAACATGTCAATTTATTGCTTTAAAAATATTGTAAACTCCTTTGTTAGCTCAAAAATTTTTCATGCTAGTGCTCTCCTGTTCAATGTGATGGCCACCCATAGTGATGGATGCACAAACGATAATTGGAAAAATGACAACAGGAAACAAAAGGTAGAATGAGTAGAAAAGGAAATAGTAGTTTTGAGAACATGATGACCATAAAACAAGGGATAAAAACATGGACATAGAAAATAAAATTTAATAATTTCAACATAGGGGGAAATTCACAGGAGGTTTCAACAATAATTATCCTATTTAAATCCACATGAACCTAATAAATAGGGCATAATAACTGAGATCTTGACATGACTAATTCCCCCAGCTGAATGTACGATGTCGTGCTTGGAGTTTCCATAAATAATTTATAAAATAAAAGTGGTGAATATTAATTAAAACAAAACATACCATCAAAAGTTACCATTAAAAGTACATTGAGGGATGATGTGGTAGAAGAAGTCGACAGAAGAAATGAGGAAGAAGTGACAAGCGATCAAACAGTGTGATGAGGTGGCAGCCAAGTTGGAGATGTGGCAAGGCTGACATAAGCAGGTAGATACCATGTGAAGTGGCACAGAAGTGAAGAAGTTGGAGATCACGTAGAAGAGCCGTGTATGCATTTATGGAGATCCTATACTAAAGGTGATGCTATGGAAGCATGCTTTTGTTTTGGTTAAGGCAGTGAAGCATTTCAAATTTTACATCCTTAACAACCATGTTAAAGTCTTGGTTCCAAATTCAACTATCAATTCTATCTTGACACGGCAGGAGTTTGGTACAAAGAGGGGCAATTGGATTTCCAAATTCAAGAATATGACATGGATATTAATCCCACCAAGTTATTGAATGGATGAGGGTTGTGTCAACTCATTGTTGATAATAATCCTGATGAAGAAATATTGGAATCTAAAGAGGTAAATACAAATGAGTTTCCAATTGTGTTGTTTTTTAGCACTACTGATGAATGGTATTTGAACATCACTCATTTCCTCACATATGGAAAATGTCCAGATCACTTGAATCCAAAGGAGAAAATAATATCAAAGTAAAATTAGCAAATTTTGTCTTGTGGGACAATGGTTTCTACAAGTGTGCTTTAGATGGTACTTTCTTACATTGTGTTGATAAAACACAACAAGAAAAATTGTTGAAATATTATCATGACTTAGCATGTGGAGGAAATTTCTTAGCACTAGTTACGGCTCACAAAATCTTGAGGGAAAAGTATTACTGGCCTACACTTTTTTTGGGTGTGTACTCATGGGTGCATAAATGCAAACAATGTTAGCAGTTCGTAGGTAAACCAAAATTGGCAGCTCTACCCTTGAAACTAGTTATCATTGAAGAGCCCTTTCAATAGTGGGGAATTGATTTCATTGGTGTAGTGAATCCACCTTCAAGTGAAGGAAACACCTATATCCTCACTGCAACCAATTACTTCACTAAATGGGTGGAGGCGATACTAAACATGCTACTTCAAAAGTGGTATGCAATTTCTTGAAGGAAAACATCATATCCAAGTTCGGTGTGCCAAACAAAATTGTTGCTGATAATGCTTATTATTTCTTGTCAAGTGAGATTACTGAGTTTTGTTTTGAGCATGGTATTAGAATATCACATTCACTTGACTATTACTCGCAAGGTAATAGCCAGACTGAATCCAACAATAAAAACTTGGTGACTATTATTTGCAAACTTGTGGATGAAAATAAGTGTTTGTGGCACAAAGCATTGTATGATGCTTTGTGGGTAGATAAGATCACTCCAAAGTAGGTGATAGGCATGTCTCGTTTTCAACTCTTGTATGGGTTGAATGCTATAATTCCAATTCCATTAAAACTTCCCACTCTAAAGTTGGCCAAGGCCATTGAGGATGAGAATTTTGATAGTTCAGTTCATAAATGAATTATGTTTCTTTCCAAATTGGAGGAAAAGCGAGTTGAGGTAGCAAACTATATTATGGATCACCAGGAATAAGTGAAAAATCCTTTTGACAAGAAGGCTAAGTCTCGTGACTTTCAAGTTGGTGATCTCGTTCTCTTGTGGGACAAGAGAAGAGAGCCAAAAGGTATGCATGGAAAGTTCAATTCACTATGGATAGGACCATTCAAGATTCATCAGCTACATGGTGAAAATATCTTTCTTTTGGCATATGAAGATGGTGCACCATTGTCTCTTCCACACAGTGGGCATCGTATGAAGCACTTTACACAATGAGGTGACAGATGTTCAATGTAATTTTTTCTACAGTCTTTGTGTCTTTTTAATTTTTGAGTCTTTTTATTTTTGTCACCTGACTCTATGCCCAATGGATGGATAAATGTACTCGGAGTCTAGAGCTCTTCTCCCTTCATTCATTTCAAAGAATGATTGAAGGAAGATCCCCATCTAGATCCAACTATTATCCTTGAATCCAGCTATGTCAATTCATAGGATAACCCCCTACGAAATTGGTCCATTCCATAGACCAATGTGCTTCAAGCACTCAAAACGAGAATTTTTTTGATTGAACTTAATGCATAATCCTGAGCCTTGAGTTGTCCTCTCGAGTGCTCATTCTTCGTCATTTCTTGAAAATCTTCAAAACAAATGTTTTGTTGATTTTTACCTTCTAGGAGTTAGAAAATGTTTTGCACATGTAAGAGCATTTATTTTCAACGCTCCTACATGAGCAAGGTTACAAATTCTTTTTAAGTGTTCTTTTCCCTCACTCCATATTGGATGTACAAGCATTGTTTTTTAGCGCTTTTACGTGTATTTTTTTGTCTTCATCATGTTGAAGCGGGGTTTTTTGTCACTTTTACACTTTTGCAATTTTGAACTTGTAAGAGTGGTGATTTTCACCACCCTTGCATGTTCTCGCCGTCACATGCACAAAGATTAATGTGACCTCAAGTTCATTTATGACCCATTTTTAAAATATCTTAAGTGACTTATTAAAGCCATTTTAATTTCATGATTGATTGATTAACATATTTCCTCCATTTTTTCACATCCTCTGCATTTTTGAGCTTCTTCAAACTTGGATTTACTCTAGATTTTGTGTGTCTTCATGTTTCTTCATTAACCTAGGGTTTATTGCTTTTACAGGTACAATGTTGAGCTTTCCTCTTTTGCTTGTATTATTTTGTGTTTCAATCCTTAGTTTTTCATCTAGCGCATTATCCTTATGTTGTTTACATCTTTGGGAATGCGTTTATTTATTCTTTTCTTATTAGGGTTTTTGTATTCTTTTTGCAAGCATTCATCCTGGAGGTTTTGTGTGCCCTAGTTTTCTTGTTGTTTCCCATTGCAAATATTTTTGTGTGATGCTATGTCTTTGATTTTCACTGCTCATCATTTGTTTCTATCCTTTGGTGTAGCAAATATTTTAAAATTTCTTATCATTTCTTTTTTGTGAAGTTTATTGTGCATGTCTAAGTGGGGTAATTTACCACTCCCACATGTTTGAGTCATTTACCCTTTGTGTAGGGGTGGTGAAAATCACCGCCCCTGCATGTATTGTTTTTCCCTTACTCCATATGTAGGAGCGGTGAAATTCACCGCTCCTACCAATAAAATTTCTTTCTCCGAATGCATAAGCACGATTTTTCACCTCTTTTGCATGTTAAAGAGATGTGAACTTCCAATATGTAGAAACGTTGATTTTTTTCGCTTTTACATTAAAGTTGATTTTCCTCAAAATGTGCAAGCACTAATTTTTCAGTGCTAGTACATCAAAGCTTTCAAAGCTCTTAAGGCATGTTAGAGTGATAATTTTTAGCATTGTTACACAAAATGCAGATCTTCCAGGATATAAGGCCGCTGATTTTCAGTGCCCTTACATAAAAAATAGATTTTCACTAAACACTAAAAAATCATCCCAAATTGCTTTTCCAACTTCATTCCTTTAGCAATTTCTTCATTTTCCATGCTTCATAGCTCACATTTGCTCACTCTAAAATGCTTGCCCAACTTCACCCACTCCATATATCCTTCATAATGCATATACTCCTAATATCTGATTAGTCCATGTTTCATTGCAGTTGCTTCAACTCTCGTTAGGTTTTCTCCAAGGTGGTTTTCGGTGGTCTTTTGCAATTTTAATGACAACAGAAGAAACTCCATCATCTTCCAAAAAATACAAAATGAAGTCTAAGTATCAAGGTGTCTATCTACCCACTATTGTGACATCTAAGATTGATGAGATCAAGGACACAAAGATTGGTCACTACGACATGGTTGATTTTGTAAAAAGAACAGAAAAGCAACCATTGGAAGAAGATTTGTGAGCAATCATCCATCACAACTTACATCTAGTGGCTTCATTTCCAACTGCTACTCACTGCTCAGAATTTGTCTTACAAGTTGCTTCACATTATATTAGGGGGGATAGGAGTGTGAGAGATTATTCTAGGAAAATCATGATGAGATTAGATCCAGAGTTCTTTGACATAGTTTTCCGAGTTCCACACATGGAGAAGTTACAACTGTTTCTATTCAACAAGCATAGGAGGTCTATGACAAAAATCCAAACAAAGTGAAATAATTGATCAATTCTCAATGGTTGAAGACTTCGAGGCCTACTATATCTAGATGGCCCAAAGGTCTCCCATGAAGTGATTTCATGGGAGATTTTCGAGATATGATTACTCTTCCTAGTAGGGTGAAAGGTTTTCCTATTTCATTCCATTTCCAAGATTGAATGTACAAGTATATTCGAATCATCAGAAGAAGAAAAGCACATATAGATTGGGGTACATAAATTAGCGATGAGATCCATGAACAACTAATCAATGTGCAAACCACCTTGAAGTTTTACATGACCTCCTACTTAGTATATTTTTGTTGTTGTTATGAGACAATTTCTAGGATTGAAAACTAAAGGAAACAAAATTCTTGTGTCGATATATGAGTTTTACTCCCAAATCACTTTGAGAAACAGTATCAAGAATTTCAGGAGAGTCAATGATGCTTTCTTTGCACCTCTTCTTTTCACTTTTGATCCAACTCTAGAGAAGAAGAGGGTATCGGATGAAGCATTCAAAGTTGTAATTAAGTTTGGATGTATCTTCTTGTGATTCCATACTTTTACATATTTGTGAGTAGGATGTTGTATTGGATGCCCATACATGTTGCCCAAATATCCCTCCAACAAGTGGGTATTAATGAAATTATGCAGACAGTTAATTATAGTCCATAAGTAACATTAAGTGATTCATAAAACGGGCTTCAAGTTTCCAATTGCTATTGGAAGGTATTCTATTCATAGTGTGCAAAAAGAAAAATCGGTTGAAGCAAAGATGCAGATTATGACCATAATGTCATATAGGGATATATGATTTTGATTATAGAAATGTGAATAGAAAACTCAAGAAGGATCACCACCATGTATATCATTTTGAGGAAATATGTGTTAAGTGTACAGATGAAGAGGGAATTTGAAGAATGAATTTTTGTAGGTTAACTATGGAGCAGATCAGAGACCTAGGTTTGGCTAATATTCTAGAGGATTTTGAAGATCTTGGTGATATTATGGATTTTTTATATGAAGAAAAGGAGATTTCTAGCAAGCCTTTACCTCTAATTCAATGGTCTAAGAAGGAGAGCATTTCCATAGGGGAAAGACTTGCACCTATTTTACATAATACAAATGAATGGTTACAGAGGCACAATTTTCAATTGAAGTTAGAAAAGAGTCTTAAGGAGAGACATCAGGAGGTGAAGCCATTCACCAACAAGAACTTCAAACCAAACACAAAGCTACTGCTGCCCTCTCTTCTTCACAAAAAGGTCCTAAAATCAAATTCACTTGTGGCAAAGTACAATGCAAACAATAAAGGAACAAACTATTGAGGAAGAATGACCATCTGTAGAGAGAACTTTCCAATGAGGAACAATCAAAAGGAGAAGAAGAAGAAGGAAATGAAAATGAAGAATTAGAAGAGTCTACATTAGAAGAATCTACAAAAGATGAACAGTCAAAAGAGGATCATGGAGAGGAGAAAGATGATGAGGAAGAAGAAATGGATGGTGAGGAAATGTGTTAATCTCCTCATGAGAACATTGTTGATAGTCTCCCTCATACATCATCACCTGTTACTACCAATACTCCTCATACTCCTCCAAATCCTACTACTCCTCCACCTCCTCTTCCTAGAAGTTGGAGATCACGTAGAAGAGCCATGTATGCATTTATGGAGATCCTATACTAAAGGTGATTCTATCGAAGCATGCTTTTATTGTGGTTAAGGCAGTGAAGCATTTCAGATTTTACATCCTTAACAACCATGTTAAAATCTTGGTTCCAAATTCAACTTTCAAGTCTATCTTGAAACGGTAGGAGTTTGGTACAAAGAGGGGCAATTGGATTTCCAAATTCAAGAATACGACATAGATATTAGGCCCACCAAGTTATTGAATGGATGAGGGTTGTGTCAACTCATTGTTGATAATAATCCTAATGAAGAAATATTGGAATCTAAAGAGGTAAATACAAATGAGTTTCCAATTGTGTTGTTTGTTAGCACTACTGATGAATGGTATTTGAACATCACTCATTTCATCACATATGGAGAATGTCCAGATCACTTGACTCCAAAGGAGAAAATAATATCAAAGTAAAATTAGCAAAAATTTTCTTTTGGGACAATGGTTTCTACAAGTGTGCTTTAGATGGTACTTTCTTACATTGTGTTGATAAAACACAACAAGAAAAATTGTTGAAATCTTATCATGACTTAGCATGTGGAGGAAATTTCTTAGCACTAGTTACAACTCACAAAATCTTGAGGGAAAAGTATTACTTACCTACACTTTTTTTGGATGTGTACTCATGGGTGCATAAATGCAAACAATGTCAGCAATTCGTAGGTAAACCAAAATTGGCAGCTCTACCCTTGAAACTAGTTATCATTGAAGAGCCCTTTCAGTAGTGGGGAATTGATTTCATTGGTGTAGTGAATCCACCTTCAAGTGAAGGACATGCCTATATCCTCACTCCAACTGATTATTTCACTAAATGGGTGGAGGCGATATCGACTAAACATGCTACTTCAGAAGTGGTATGCAATTTCTTGAAGGAAAACATCATATCCAATTTCGGTGTGCCAAACAAAATTGTTGCTGATAATCCTTCTTCTTTCTCGTCAAGTGAGATTAATGAGTTTTGTTTTGAGAATGTTATTACATTATCACATTCAATCGACTATTACCCACAAGGTAATGGCCAGACTGAATCCAACAATAAAAACTTGGTAACTATTATTCGCAAACTTGTGGATGAAAATAAGTGTTTGTGGCACAAAGCATTGTATGATGCTTTGTGGGTAGATAGGATCACTCCAAAGTAGGTGATAGGCATGTATCCTTTTCAACTCTTGTATGGGTTGAATGCTAAAATTCCAATTCCATTAGAACTTCCCACTCTAAAGTTGGCCAAGGCCATTGAGGATGAGACTTTTGAAAGTTCAGTTGATAAACGAATTATGTTTCTTTCTGAATTGGAGGAAAAGCAAGTTCAGGTAGCTAACTATATTATGAAGCACCAGGAATGAGTGAAAAATATTTTTGACAAGAATGCTAAGTCTCGTGACTTTTAGGTTGGTGATTTTGTTCTCTTGTGGGACAAGTGAAGAGAGCCAAAGGTATGCATGGAAAGTTCGATTCACTATGGACAAGACAGTTCAAGATTCATCAACTACATGGTGAAAATAGCTTTATTTTGGCATACGAAGATGGGACACCATTTTCTCTTCCACACAGTGGGTAGCATCTAGAACACTTTATACAATGAGGTGACAGATGTTCAATGTAAATATTTTTACAATCTTTGTGTCTTTCTATTTTTGAGTCTTTTTGAGTCTTTATTTTTATCGCCTGACTCTATGCCCAATGGTTGGATAAAGGCACTTGGAGTTTGGATTTATTCTCCCTTCATTCATTTCAAAGAATGATTGAAGGAAGCTCCCCAACTAGAGCCAATTGTTATCCTCGAATCCAATTGCGCTCAGTTAACAGGATAACCCCCTACGAAACAGGTTCGTTTCGTAGACCCGTGTGCTTCAAGCATGCAAAACGAGGAAATTTTTGATTGACCTTAATGTGTAGTCCCGAGCCTCGAGTTATCCTTTCAAGTGCTCATTCTTTGTCATTTCTTGAAAATCTTCAAAATAAATGTTTTGTCTATTTTTACCTTCAGGGAGTTAGAAAATGTTTTGCACATGTAACAACACTGATTTTCAACACTCCTACATGAGCAAAGTTAGATTTTTTTTTTTAGTGTTGAAGCACTAATTTTTAGTGCTCCTACACTTTTCCCTCACTCCATATTGGATGTATGAGCGTTGTTTTTCAATGCTTTTACATGTAAATTTTATGTCTTCATCATGTTGAAGCAGGATTTTTTGTCGCTTTTATAGTTTTGCAATTTTGAACTTGCAAGAGCAGCGATTTTCACTGCCCTTGCATGTTCCTTCCTTCGCACGTGTGGACATTAATGTGACTTCAAGTGCATTTATGACCCATTTTAAAAATATTTAAGTGATTTATTAAAGCCATTTTAATTTCATTTCATTTCATGATTGACATATTTCCTCCATTTTCTTTGCATCCTCTGCATTTTTGAGCTTCTTCAAACTTGGATTTATTGCTTTGTCTTCTTGTTTCTTCATCAACCTAGGGTTTATTACTTTTACATGTACAATGTTGAGCTGTCCTCTTTTGCTTGTATTATTTTCTGTTTCAATCATTAGTTTTTCATCTAGCTCATTATCCTTGTGTTGTTTTCATCTTTTGTAATGCGTTTATTTATTCTTTTCTGCTTAGGGTTTTTGTATTCTTTTTGCAAGCATTCTTCCTTGAGGTTTTGTGTGCCCTAGTTTTCTTGTGGTTTTCGTTTGCGAATATTTTTGTGTGATGCTATGTCTTTGATTTTCATTGTTCGTCATTTGTTTCTATCCTTTGGTGTAGCAGATATTTTGAAATGTCTTATCATTGTTTTCCTGTGAAGTTTATTACACATGTCTAAGTGGCGAAATTCACCGCTCCCACATGTTTGAGTCATTTCCCCTTTGTGTAGGGCGGTGAAAATCACCGCCCCCGCAAGTATTGTTTTTCCCTTACTCCATATGTAGGAGCGGTGAAATTCACTACTCCTACCAATAACATTTCTTTCACCTAATGCATAAGCATAATTTTTCACTGCTTCTGCATGTTAAAGAGATGTGAACTTTCAATATGTAGAAGCGTCAATTTTTTCCGCTTTTACATTAAAGTTTTTTTTCCTCAAAATGTACAAGCGCCGATTTTCAGTGCTAGTACATCAAATGTAACATCTCGTTACGAACCCCCGGGAGTTAAGAGCCAAAGGGACAAAGATAATTAATTTTTTTTAAACAAGAGGAATAACAACACATTAACTAGTTGCCAAAATTATACACTGACAAGAAAAAAACATGGCCAAGTATGACCAAAGGTGCATTGGAGATTTCTACTCCGGAACCTGTTGCTACCCTCAAGTCAGCAAACAGTGGGTGCTGGTGCTCCGGGACCTGCAGTTCTGAAGCTCCTTGCTCTGGAACTTGTTTTTGTCCATTGGACACCAAACAGAGAGCACCGATGCTCTGGAACTTGCAGTTCCGGAGTTCCCAGCTCCGAAACCTGTTTCTATCCACTGGACAACAAACAGAGAGCATCGGTGCTCCAAAACTTGCAGTTCTGAAGCTCCCAGCTCTGGAACCTATTGCTGCTACACTCAAACAACAATTGAAGGCATCGGTGCTCTGAAACCTGGGCAAATTGTCAAAATGGAGAAACACACAACTATAGATCTAACTTAACCATGAAAATTGATAAAATAAAAGATCTTAAGGATGATCATAGAACATTCGAGCCCGATACCAACACTGGAACCCGTAAACCAAATCAAAACATCACATATCTTCTCATTAAACTTATGATTTCTTTCTCTCTCAAGAGAGTACAATATGCATAAGGAACAAGTATGGATACAATTACATTTCCAAGGAAAAGATACAAAATATATTAAGATATATATACACAAGACATGTATATGAGTATATGTGATAAACAATTACAAGAGAGAGAGAGAGAGAGAGAGATCAATTATGACCGGTACTTCAAACCTGTACGCTGGTCCCCAATGGCGGTGGCAACACCTCCCAACCATGTGGCTCAAAAGAGTCCACCCCTCCGTGCTTGGAGATAGTCACAAGGCCCAAGCAAACGAAATCAAGGGAAAGGTAAAGTAAGCCCAAAACTCACATCAGTCACCGAGCAACACAAAATACAATGCATACAACCGATCACCACAACATAAAGGTGCTTATTAGATGACATGACAAGTACTACTCATGACTACTACGGATCTAGGTACTAGAGTGAAAATGAAATGGAGTGTCATCATGCGTGCTCAAAGGGATGGAACCACATGGAATCAAGTACACCTCTCATAGGGATGAGGAGACTCAATCATGCCTGAATCCACGTCCCGCAGGCGGATAACTCAATGCCCTGTAGACGGATGGGCCTTCTCAAGTGCATCCTTAGCCTTTACAAGCGCTCAAGGCCAAGCACGAGGACTCATTATCTTATTAGTGTTTTACCCCATTATTTTTATTTTAGTTATCACTTGTTTACTCTACTCTGCTATTAGTTCCACTGAGAGCCACTCCATATAACCACTCTTTTACCTAGACCTAGGCTCATCTCGTTTAACCAAATGAGGAAACCAAGTGAAAGGAGATAAAAAGAAAAACCATAATTTTTTGTCTAAGAAACCATGTAGACAACCAAGATAAAATTGTTGTAAGAAGACTAATTTAACTGCAAAAACATATCATGAAGAAGAGGCATCAAAATTACATAGAAATTCAAAGTGTCCGGATCAAATTTATGAGCTAGACCCAGTTCATATTTTGTTGTTTCTAATTGAAAACCACCTTCAAATTTTTGATTTTACTCAGAAAAGAGCTGTTGTTCAGAAAACGCCATTATGGCCAATTGGGCAAGAAAATCATGAAAAAACGAAAGTGCCTAGAAATTAAATACATGAAAACCCAGTTGAGATATGGGCATGTAGACATAGAATCCACCTTAGATTCAAATTTTTATTAGGTGGTTCATGAATAGCAAGAAAAAAAATGTCTAAATAGATGGCAAGAAAATCATGGAAAAAATTTAAAATGCTCAGATTAAAAATCTGCCAAAGACCCAGTTGAGATCTTGGCAATTCTACATAAAATTCACTCTTAAAATTCATTTACAGCAAGAGGATAATGAACAACAAACTAAAATATAAAACAACCTTCATTCAACCCCAAGCCATTCAAAACGAAAATGGAAGAGTTCCATCAAGTTTTTTTGTAAATTAAAAATAATACAAAACATAAACATACTAACCATTCAAGAAGCATAAGAGAATGCCAAAATTTGCTAGCCACATAAGATGAAAAAACAACAGTAAAATACCTCAAGTAGCTCCAAAATAAAAATGGTGGAATGCTGAAGGAAGAGGACACAACCAAGCTCCAAATCCGGACAGCAGGAAGGAAATGGCAAGTTGATTTCAACCATTCACCACCCACGAATTCTTCTCAAGAAATCTTCCCAAACTCAACTGCCCCAAATCATGGGGTTTTCTTCTCCATGCAAGAAAAAAGAACAATTTTCTTCTCTCCCAAAAAGATAAAAATAAAATATGATCCCCAAAACAAAACTTCATTCTCTTTTTATATTTTCCAAAACCAAAACAAGAATGGAAAATAGAGCATTGACTAAAATTATTTATAAAACTCCCCCAAGGAAACAATTAATAAAGGTTGCTAAATAAGCAACATTATAATTGCATAAGGCTGCCCCAAAAGATCAATAATTTATTTAAATCAAATATTTAAATTCTCATGAGAATAACAGTTTAAATCCCCATCAATTTAACCACCATAAAATATTAAAGAAAGACCAAAACCAAATACCTCAATGAGACATACATGACAAATCACTTTTGGCAGAGGGTGCTCCGGACATTACTGTTAGGTAACCGGATGGAAGGAAACAACACAGAAACACTACCCTAACAGGGTGTGGTGGGCTAAGGTAGGGGAACATTTGGCCTGTGACTACCTCCAGTTAACCACCATTGGGGAATGAGAGTACGCTCAGGCCTATGAATCTAGGCAGAGTCGATACTCAGTACCTACATCACTCCAATTCAAACATTAAAGTACATGTGCATAAATCATATATCAAATATCTAAAGCAACTTCGATCATAAGGAAAAATGATCAAGATATCATAAGCCTCTTGGTTACGAGTGTTATGATATTGTCATTTTCCTGTCCATGATTATACATAAGCAAAGACAACGATATATATATACAATGTAAGCATGTAGTCTAGCATAATAATTAACCATGTAAACATGAAATCAGACATAAACAATAATCATGTCAACCAAATAACAACGTATAAACATGTAATCCAGTCATAAACAGTCACATAATTACACCTCTCGGGTGTCAATACAAAATAATTAAGGGACGAATAGTGCCAATACAAAACATACAGTTATCGGAATCCATCAAGGAAGGAAAACAACAAGATACTAACATGGGGGTTGTTACATCCTACCCCCCTAGAACTAGGCTTACTCTTGGAAGCATGTAAAAAGATATGGATAGCGATCTCTCATCCTCGCCACATCTTCCCAAGATGCTGAGGACTCACCATCAGGATCCCATTGGACCCTTACCTTCTCTATGTCCCATCCCCTCAGTGTCAACCTCTGACGCTGAAGGATGCACACGGGCTCCAAGGAAAGCTGCCCGTCCACCTTGACGTGCAAGGCAGTCCAATCGAGAACATGGGTCACATCGGAAATATACTGTCTAAGAACAGAAACATGGAAAACATCATGAATACGTGATAGACTCGGTGGCAATACAAGACGATAGGCGAATGGACCAATCCTCTCAAGGATCTTGAAAGGTCCAACAAAATGAGGTGCCAACTTCGAGCCTTTCCCATAACGGATGGGGCTCTTCCGCGGATGAACTCTCAGAAACACACGATCCCCCACCGAGAAGTGGTGGTCCAACCTATGGGCATTGGCATACTTCCTCTACCGGTCCTAGGATGTAGCCACATGCTCTTTGATCCGCACTACTTGTTGCTCCATCTCCTAAAGCATCTTCGGACCCAAAAGAACTCGATCTTCTAAGCGATCTCAACTCAAAGGAGTCCGACATGGCTTGCCATACAAGGCCTGGAAGGGAGACATACTGAGAGAACTATGGTACCCATTATTATAAGCAAACTCAACCAAGTACAAGTAGTCCTCCCAATGAGACTACTGATCCATAACGTACATCCAGAGCATATCCTCTAAAAATTGATTAACTCGCTTTGTTTGTCCGTCAATCTCGGGATGGTATGCAGAACTAAAATAAAGCTGAGCTCCCAAAGCAAGCTGAAGAGAAGTCCACAAGGCTGAAGTGAACACTGGATCATGGTCGGAAATTATCCTATGAGGAATACCATGGAGATGCACAATATACTCCATAAACACTTGAGCAACAGATGTTGCAGTGTATGAAGATCTCATGGGTGAGAAGTGTGCCACCTTGGACAATTTGTCCACTGTAACCATAATAACATCATGATGACGCGAAGAAATAGGTAGCCCCACTATAAAATCCAGAGATATCGTATCCCACTTCCATCTGGGAATGGAATGAGGCTGCAACAGTCCTGCTGGGTGTTGATGTTCTGCCTTCACCCTCTGGCACTGAAGGCATCAAGCCACAAAATCAGTAATATCTCGCCACAAACCTGCCCAATGATACAACTGTCAAAGATCGGCATGCATCTTCGTGACACCTGGATGAGCTGAATAGGGTGCACGATGGGCCTCTGACAAAACTAGAGAACAAAGATCACCAGAGTCTGGAACATAAATGCGACCAAGATGCAGCAAAAGTCCATCAGGCTCAAGAGAGAAACTTGCAAACCTTCCCTCAAGGACCCTCCCAGACTCAATTTCTACTTTCACCTCTTGATACCAAGTATCACTAGGGAGTGACTCCAAAATATGGCTCCACAAATCCACTCCAAGGGACAAAATTGAGATCTCATGTCTCCTCCTACTCAAGGCATCCACAACCACATTTTCCTTGCCCTGGATATAGTGAACCTCAAAGTCATACTCACAGAGGAACTCCATCCAACGATGTTGTCGAGCATTCAGATTAGGCTGAGTGAAGATATACTGCAAACTACGATGATCACTATGCAACTCAAATCGATGTCCCAAGAGGAAATGTCTCCAACACACGAGTGCATGGATGACAACCGCTAACTCCAAATCATGGGTGGGGTAGTTCAACTCATGGTCCTTGAGCCCACGAGACTCATATGCAACCACTCGACCCTCCTGCACAAGAACTTCCCCCACACCCTCCAACGAGGCATCAATGCACACTACAAAGTCTCTTGTAGGATCTGGCACTATCAGGACCAGTGCACTAGTCAACTGCTCCTTAAGAGCTTGAAAAGCTGACTCACCCTGATTTGACCACACAAAATCCTTCCCTTTTCTCTGAAGAGAAGTGATGGGATGGGCTGCCCGAGAGAAATATTTCACAAATCGACGATAGTAACCTGCCAATCACATGAAACTACGAACCTCAGCCACATTCATTGGTGCTGGCCAATCCATAATGGCTTGAATCTTAGAAGGATCCAATGCGATACCCTCTCCTGAGATGATATGGCCCAAGTATCTCATCTCAGTTTGAAAGAACTCACACTTGGCCAAATTGCCAAGCAATTGATTATCTCGCAAGCACTGCAACACTTGTCGCAAATGGCCTTCACGCTCCTCCATAGTCCTCAAATAAATCAAAATATCATCAATGAACATGAGAAAAAATCGGTCAAGATAGGTACGAAACACCCCATTCATCAAACTCATGAAAACTGATGGAGCATTGGTTAGCCCGAAAGGGACAACCGTGAATTCATAATTCCCATAGTGTGTACGAAATGTCGTTCGATGAATGTCTGCCTCATGAATGTGAAGCTGATGGTATCCCGACTTCAGATCTATCTTGGAGAACACCTTGGCTCCCCTCATCTGATCAAATAAATCATCTATTTGAGGCAACGGGTAACGATTCTTCACCGTCACTTTGTTCAACTGGCGACAATCAATGCACAAGCGAAGAGATCCATCCTTCTTCTTCACGAAGATAACAAGTGCTCCCCAAGGGGAAACACTAGGATGAATGAAACCCTTCTCCAGTAACTCCTCTAATTGCAACCGCAATTCACTCAACTCCTGGGTAGTCATACGATACGATGCCCGAGAGATAGGCTCTGCTCTAGGAATGAGATCAATACTAAAGTCTATGTCGCGCTTAGGTGGCATACCTGGAATAGCACTCAAAAAGACATCCGCAAACTCCTGAAGAAGAGGATGGTCATCAAGAGATACCTCCTCAATCCCATCCTCAGCAAGATCACTAACTGAAATAGCGAACATTTGACAACCTTGTCGCATGGCACACTTCAGTTGCATTGCTGAAATCACACGAAGAGAAATGGGTCTCTAGACCCCAACTAACTCAACACACTCTCCAGCAGCGTCTACACACTGGACCGACTTATGCCATAAATCTATACTGGATTGGTGTGCCTCCAGCCATTCCATCTCTAAGACAATCCCATAAGACCCCAAAGGCAACAAACGAAGATCCAAAATGGTGGTGAAGGTGCCCAAATCCAACACACACCCACGAACAAGGGAATCTACAGCCACCTTGGCTCCAGCAGCCAACTCAACCTGCCAACCAACATCTTTCCTTGCCACCCCGAGTCCACAATGCTCTATGAGATAAGGAGAAATAAAAGAATCTGAAGCTCTTGAATCAAACAAAATAGATGTGGTAATCCCAGATAACGCACCTAAATACTCGACCACGGTGCTCTGGTGCTCAGCTTGACGGTTATCCACCGCCGCAAAAACTCTATGAGATCTACCAGCATCACCTACTATAGGCTTTGAAGTAGCCTGTCTCTGACTACCTCCAGCCCCTGATCTTTGAGGACACCGAACGACTATATGAACATGTTTCCCACAAGCGAAACAACCACCCCTTCCAGTGCCTTGGCCCATAAATGGTGCACGTGTCTATTGGGGTCCACCACCCCCAGAACTCTGATGTGCACTTTGAGAACTCTGCATTGGGCCAGTCTGTTGCCTACTCTGAGAATGATGGCACTGACGATCTCTAGAAAACAATGTGCTAGGGCTCTGCCCACTTTGCTGAGACTGAGTAGACCTATGCCTCTGCCATTGACCATGACTAGAAGGTGCAGACGGAGGTCTAGATGGTCTAGCTCCCTGCGACTGTGTACCCTGAGCAACTGATTCTGAAGGAGGGGCACTACCAACCTAGACCCCTGCCTGACCACCAAAGCCTCTAGCCAGATTCTCCTCTATCAACCTCGCCTTCTCCACGACGATCTCTAAGGTCTTCGGTTCAAACACACGAACACCACCACTAATATGGGCATTCAAGCCCCTTATGAAATATTGCACTAACATCGGCTCATCATCAGAAATGTTGGCATACTGCTTAAGCTCAAAGAAGCGGTGCTCATATTGATCTACCATCATAGTCAACTGACGTAGCTCATGGAACTCATCAGCACGTCTCTGTCGGTAATAGTTTGAAAGAAATCGTGCATGAAACCTATCTAAGAATAGCCCCCAAGAGATGGAAGCAATGTCTAGGTGCAGCTTCTGCTCCTCAACTCTCCACCATGTAGACACAAAGCCCCTGAGATGCATGATGGAAAATCGAGCCCTAGTTTTGCTACCATAGGTATGCATAGCAAAGCATCGATCAAGATCGATCAACCAAGTCTCTGCCTCAGTACCAGTACCAGACCCATTGAAAGTAGGGGGATGGGCTCTAAGGAGATCCTCCATGTGTCCTGCAGCAATATTGTCTCCATCTACCCTATCTCTCTCAACAACAACTCTCGAATGACTCGGACTGCGGGAATGCTCACGCTCAACTCTAAAATTCTGACCAACCTGACGAGAAGGGTTTGACTCCTCCTCACGGGATTCCTCCTGACGAGGTCCTAATCGATCTATAATCTGTTGTAGAAGAGCGACAACTTGAACACCCCCAAGCCCTTCACCTTGATTCTCAGCATGTTGTTCCTCCTGATTCTCACCCTGATTACCATGATTGGAATTATGTCAGGTGCTACGATGAAGAATAGTGGCTCTACCCCTAGGAGGCATCCTATAGAAAACAAGGAAAATATTAGAATAGATCATCACAAGGATGACCCATTCACCATACTACAACACGGAAGCATAACCACAAGATTATAAAGCAGCATAACAAGATCACATCACACACACCAAACACAATATAGCATAGCAGGCTCAAGTACGCCAAAGCTCCCAGTGTGTGAACATGGGCTCTAATACCAGATGTAACATCCCGCTAGGAACCCCCAAGAGTTAAGAGCCAAAGGGACAAGATAAATTTTATTTTTTTAAACAAGAGGAATAACAACACATTAACTAGTTGCCAAAATTATACACTGACAAGAAAAAAACATCGCCAAGTATGACCAAAGGTACATTGGAGATTTCTACTATGAAACCCTGTTGTTCCGGAGCTCACTACTCCAGAACCTATTGCTGCCCTCAAGTCAGCAAACAGTGGGCGCCGGTGCTCCAGAACCTGTTTCTATCCACTGGACAACAAACAAAGAGTGCCAATGCTCTGAAACCTGTTTCTGTCCATTGGACAACAAACAGAGAGCGTCGGTGCTCCATAACTTGTAGTTCTAGAGCTCCCAACTCCATAAGTTGTTGCTGCTACACTCAAACAACAGCAGAAGGCACCAGTGCTCCGGAACCTGGGCTGATTGCCAAAATGGAGAAACACACAACTATGGATCTAACTTAACCATGAAAATTGATAAAATAAAATATCTTAAGGATGATCATAGAACATTCGAGCCCGATACCAACACCGGAACCCGTAAACCAAATCAAAACATCACATATCTTCTCATTAAACTTATGATTTCTTTCTCTCTCAAGAGTACAATATGCATAAGGAACAAGTATGGATACAATTACATTTCCAAGGAAAAGATACAAATTCTATTAAGATATATATACACAAGACATGTACATGAGTATATGTGATAAACAATTACAAGAGAGAGAGAAAGAAAGAGATGAATTCTGACCGGTACTTCAAACCTGTACGTTGGTCCCCAATGGTGGTGGCAACGCCTCCCAACCATGTGGCTCAAAAGAGTCCACCCCTCCATGCTCAGAGATAGTCACAAGGCCCAAGCAAATGAAATCAAGGGAAGGGTAAAGTAAGCCCAAAACTCACATCAATCACCAAGCAACACAAAATACAATGCATACAACCGATCACCACAACATAAAGGTGCTTATCAGATGACATGACGAGTACTACTCATGACTACTACGGATCTAGGTACTAGAGTGAAAATCAGATGGAGTGTCATCATGCGTGCTCAAAGGGATGGCACCACACCCAATCAAGCACACCTCTCATAGGGACAAGGAGACTCAATCATGCCCGAATCCATGTCCCGTAGGCGGATAACTCAACGCCCCGCAGATGGATGGGCCTTCTTGAGTGCATCCTTAGCCTTTACAAGCGCTCAAGGCCATGCACAAAGAATCATTATTTTATTAGTGTTTTACCCCATTATTTTTATTTTAGTTATCACTTGTTTACTCTACTCTACTACTAGTTCCCCTGGCAGCCACTTGTGGGCCCTGGGCCTGTAGAGAGCCACTCCATATAACCACTCTTTTACCTAGACCTAGGCTCATCTCATTTAACCAAATGAGGAAACCAAGTGAAAGGAAATAAAAGGAAAAACCATAATTTTCTGTTTAAGAAACCATGTAGACAACAAAGATAAAATTGTTGTAAGAATACTAATTTAACTGCAAAAACATATTATGAAGAAGAGGCATCAAAATTACATAGAAATTCAAAGTGCCCGGATCAATTTTCTGAGCTAGACCCAGTTCATATTTTGTTGTTCATAATTGAAAACCACTTTCAAATTTTTGATTTTACTAAGAAAAGAGCTGCTGTTTAGAAAATGCCATTATGGCCAATTGGGCAAGAAAATCATGAAAAAAACGAAAGTGCCCAGAAATTAAATTCATGAAAACCCAGTTGAGATATGGGCATGTGGACATAGAATCCACCTTCGATTCACATTTTTATCAGGTGGTTCATGAACAACAGGAAAAAAATATCTAAATAGATGGCAAGAAAATCATGGAATTTTTAAAAAATGCTTAGATTAAAAATCTGCTAAAGACCCAGTTGAGATCTTGAGAATTCTACATAAAATTCACTTTTAAAATTCATTTACAGCAAGAGGATAATGAACAGAAAACTAAAATATAAAACAACCTTCATTCAACCCCAAGCCATTCAAAACGAAAATGGAAGAATTCCATCAAGTTTTTTTTGTAAATTAAAAACAATACAAAATAGAAACATACTAACCATTCAAGAAGTATAAGAGAATGCCAAAATTTGCTAGCCACATAAGATGGAAAAACAACAGTAAAATACCTCAAGTAGCTCCAAAATAAAAATGGTGGAATGTTGAAGGAAGAGGACACGACTAAGCTCCAAATCCGGACAGCAGGAAGAAAATGGTGAGTTGATTTCAACCATTCACCACCCATGAATTCTTCTCAAGAAATCTTCCCAAACTCAGCTACCCCAAATCATAGGGTTTTCTTCTCCATGCAAGAAAAAAAAAACAATTTTCTTCTCTCCCCAAAAGATAAAAATAAAATATGATCCCCAAAACAAAACTTCATTCTCTTTTTATATTTTCCAAAACCAAAGCAAGAATCGAAAATAGAGCATTGACTAAAATTATTTATAAAATTCCCCCAAGGAAACAATTAATAAAGGTTGCTAAATAAGCAACATTATAATTGCATAAGGCTTCCCCAAAAGATCAATAATTCATTTAAATCAAATATTTAAATTCTCACGAGAGTAACAGTTTAAATCCCCATCAATTTAACCACCATAAAATATTAAAGAAAGACCAAAACCAAATACCTCAATGAGACATACATGACAAATCATTTTTGGCAGAGGGTGTTCTGGACGTTACTGTTAGGTAACCGGATGGAAGGAAACAACACGGAAACACTATCCTAATAGGGTACGGTGGGCTAGGGTAGGAGAACATTTGGCCTGTGACTACCTCCAATTAACCACCATTAGGGAATGAGAGTACACTCAGGCCTATTAATATAGGCAGAGTCGATACTCAGTACCTGCATCACTCCAATTCAAACATTAAAGTACATGTGCATAAATCATATATCAAATATCTAAAGCAACTTCAATCATAAGGAAAAATGATCAAAATATCCTAAGCCTCTCGGTTACGAGTGTTATGATGTTGTCATTTTCCTGTCCATGATTATACATAAGCAAAGACAATGATATATATATACAATGTAAGCATGTAGTCTAGCATAATAATTAACCATGTAAACATGAAATCTGACATAAACAATAATCATGTCAACCACATAACAACATATAAACATATAAGCATGTAAACATGTAATCCAGTCATAAACAGTCACATGATTACACCTCTCAGGTGTCAATACAAAATAATTAAGGGACGAATAGTGCCAATACAAAATATACAGTTATCGGAATCCATCAAGGAAGGAAAACAACAAGATACTAACATGGGGGTTGTTACAGCAAAGCTTTCAAAGCTCTTAAGGCATGCTAGAGCGCTAATTTTCAGTGCTATTACAAAAATGTAGATTTTCCAGGATATAGGGGTGCTAATTTTCAACGCCCTTGCACAAAAACAATATTTTCACTAAACACTAAAAAATCATCCCAAATTTCTTTCCAAACTCCATTCCTTTTGTAATTAATCCATTTTTCATGCTTCATAGCTCACATCTGCTCGCTTTAAAATGCTTTCCCAGCTTCATGCACTCCATATATCCTTTGTAATGCATATACTCCTAATATCTTACTAGTTCATGTTTTGTTGCAGTTGCTTCAGCTCTCATCAGGTTTTCTTTGAGGTGGTTTTTAGTGGTCTTTTGCAATTTTAATGACAATAGAAGAATCTCCATCATCTTCCAAAAAAGAGAAAATGAAGTATAAGTATCAAGGTGTCTATCTACCCACTATTGTGACGTCTAATATCGATGAGATCAAGGACATGGAGATTGGTCACTAGGACATGGTTGATTTTGTAAAAAGAACATAAAAGCAACCGTTGGAAGAAGATTTGCGAGAAATCGTCCATAGCAACCTACATCTAGTGGCTTCATTTTCAACTACTACTCACTACTCAGAATTTGTCTTACAAGTTTCTTTGCATTATATCAATGAGGATAGGAGTGTGAGAGATTATTTTGGGCAAATCATGATGAGATTGGATCCAGAGTTCTTTGACATAGTTTTTTGGGTTATGCACATGGAGAAGTATACAACTGTTTCTACTCAACAAGCACAAGACATCTATGAAAAAGATCCAAACAAAGCTAAACAATTGATCTCAATTCTCAATGGTTGAAGACTTTGAGGACTACTATATCTAGATGGCCCAAAGGTCTCCCATGAAGTGATTTTAAGGAAGATGTTCGAAATATGATTACTCTTCTTAGCAGGGTGAAAGGTTTACTCGTTTTCTTCCATTTCCAAGACTGGATGTACGAGTATATTCGAATCATTAGAAGGAGAAAAACACATATAGACTAGGGTACATAGATTAGCGATGAGATCCATGAATAGCTAATCAATGTGAAAACCACCTTGAAGTTTTAAATGACCTCCTACCTAGTATATGTTGTTGTTGCTATGAGACAATATCCAGGATTGACAACTAAAGGAAACAAAAGTCTTGTGCTGATATATGAGTTTTACTCCCAGATCACTTTAAAGTTTGGATGTATCTTCTTGCAATTCCCTAATTTTACATATTTGAGAGTAGGATGCTATATTGGATTCCCATACATGTTGCCAAAATATCCCTCCAATAACTGGGTATTAATTGAATTATGTAGATGGTTAATTACAGTCCATAAGGAACGTCAAGCAATTCATAAAATAGGCTTAAAGTTTCCAATTGCTATTGGAAGGTATTCTATTCATAGTGTGCAAAACGCAAAATCAATTGAAGCAGAGATGCAAATTATGACCATAAGGTCATATATGGATAGATATGATTTTGATTATAGAAATGTGAATGGAAAACTCAAGAAGGATCACCACCATGTCTATCATTTTTGAGGACATATGGGATGAGTGTAGAGATGAAGAGGAAATCTGAAGAATGGATTTTTGTAGGTTAATTGTGGAGCAAATCAAAGACCTAGGTTTGGCTAATATTCTAGAGGATTTTGAAGATCCTGGTGATATGATGGATTATACATATGAAGAAAAGGATATTTCCAGCAAGCCTTTACCTCTAATTCAATGGTCTAAGAAGGAGAGCATTTCCATGAGGGAAAGACTTGCTCCCATTTTACATAATACAAATGAATGGTTGCGGAGGCATTGTTTTTAATTGAAGTCATTTAGAACAGAGTCTAAATTAGAGACATTGGGAGGTGAAGCCAATTGCCAACAAGAAATCCTAACCAAACATAAAGCTGCTAATGCCCCCTCTTCTTCACAAAAGGGTCCTAAAATTAAATTCACTTGTGGAAAAGGTATAGTGCAAAAAATAGAGGAACATACTACTGAGGTAGAACGACCATTTGTAGAGGAACAAGAACTTTCCTCTGTGGAACAATCAAAAGGAGAAGGAAATGAAAGTGAAGAATCTGCAAAAGATCAACAATCAGAAGAGGATCATGGAGAGGAGAAAGATAATGAGGAAAAAGAAAGGGATGATGAGGAAATACATTTATCTCCCCATGAGAACATTGTTGATAGTCTCCCCTATACATCATCACCTATTACTACCAATACTCCTCATACTCCTCCAAATCCTACTACTCCTCCACCTCCTCTTCCTAATTTACCTCCTCCTACAATAGCTCTACATGCATTGAAGGTATTCATTCCTCTATTAGCACCATCAATCCTTTATACTCTCTATGTGGGTTCCATCTTGCAAAGTATTGATGTTTCTTCAGGTTCCCTATCATCTATTTTGAGTCTATCCTCACCATCATATGGTATTTCTTCCCAAGCTCAATTTGATCTCTTTATGAGAAAATCATTGTAGGATCCTCCTAGTTTGCAAACTCTTGATGCAATCATGATAGATACAACACCAATTGTTACTATAACACTCGTTTCTATAGATGTGGTTGTTACACAAGAATTAGTAGTAAATCAAGAAGGTGATGCTTCAATTCTTCCCCCTTGGTTAGTCTCACAAGTATCTAAGAATAAGAAACAAATGGTTTCTCTAGATGAGCTAGATCTTGAAGAGATAGTACTTCCAAAATCCAAAGGGAAAAAGAAGGAAAATATTCATGCTAGACTACATGTGGACAAATCAGGCCATAAGTATGTGGATAATTGAATACCTCCACAAGGTCAGGGTGATGTAAGTATGGAATATTACACCGTGACTAGGGTTCAACTTGAGAAGGTGACTAATGCAAGTGCCAAGGAAGATGCACAAGTGACTCTGAATGCATTATCAGATAGACTTGATAAGATGGAACAAGCAAGGGATATGTATAAAGAGAAGGCGAAACAGTATGCATCAATTTTGAAAAGGATCACAAGTACCTCAGAAAATGTATAGCCAATGACTATGATTAATGTTGAAGAACCAACACTACAAAAAGTAAAAAAATACTACTACAAAGGTAAAGTCTTGTATGATTTTGTTGATGAAATAATAGAGCAGGGCTCACAACTCATAACTAATGCCGATGAAAAGACTCACCAAGTATCCAAGATAAAATTGGAATTGGAAAAGGAAGAAGGCACATTTTCCAGGGAGTGAAAAGAAATGGAACAAAGTCTCACATTTTGATTACAAATGAAAGGGACAAAATTGAGCAAGCTAATGGAAGTTGGGGTAATTCCTAACAAAGAGAAGTATGTGGAAATAAAATAATCTCTTAAGAACCAAATACAGGTTATCAAGTCTCTCATCAAGGACATACAACAAGTGCAAGAAGATTTCAAAGGAAATTGTATTATTATGGTGAATGGGATTGAGGATTTGTCAGGGAAACTCCTTCATGATGATCATACTTTCCTCCCGGTAAGTGAGATTGCCCAGATTTTCAAAGAAGCTATCTCAAAGCAGGTGGAAAATGAAGCTTGTTCAAAGACTTCAATGCACACCTTGTGTGATGTATGGATCGCTCTGGACAAGCTCAAGACACATATGGATAGGTGCAAAAATATTTTCTCATCTACAAGGAAGTCATTCACCAAAGTTCATGCAATCATTGATTACACTGTTGGTCCAGATGAGGCAGTCATGCAAGAGATTAAGAAGAAATATGAACACTTTCAAGCCAAGAGCAATGAACCATAAAAATATTCTTACATCTCCAGATTTAGATAGTTCATATGCTTTTTTTTTATGCTTTATGTAAATAGGTTTTGACATTTTACATGTCATTTTGAAAAATGTAATTACATGTAAAAATAGAGATGTTTTCCTACATTCATGGACAACATTTTTTAATAAGTCAACTAGTTGGTTAGGGTTTTTCCTAGATTAGATCTTCTCTCCCATCTATAAACATGAGAGGATTCTATTGTAATTGGGACCTTTTATCTTATGCAACAAAGTGTTGCCCAATTGTGAAGCAAATATTGAAACTTTGAGTTCATTTTTGTGAATCTATTTTTAATGAATAAAGAAGCTAAGTTGCAGACCAAACTTTGTGTTGGTAACAATTATCTTGTTATTTGATTGAATTGGCAGTGATTAGTAATTGAGATTGAAAGGGATTTTGAGTAAATATATGTAGACTTTAAGCTACACCCATTGCCTTAGATTGTGATATTGTTGATGTTATTGGTGAATCATTTATAGGACTTTTGTGCTTATATTTATTCATGTTGATCGTGGAATTAATTGTGAAGTATATCGAAGACTTTTTGCTTCTTTTATAATGTTGGTTACTATTTTGAAGAATCCACTATTAGAAACTATAGAACAACCTTGTGCCTTTGTGAGCTTTCTTGTTTGTTACTTGTCTTTATCATACTGGTATTCCTGGACTTTTCTTTGACAAGTTAGGAGTATTGGAAATACTGCTTAGTTTTAATTTGAAGTTGTATTGCATCTAGAGATTAAAATTGTGAAACATTATAAAACATATTCTCTAGAAAAAGAGAGAATCATGAATGTGACACACCCCCATATCGTTATTTTAGTGTACATTGTTGTAAATGCTTGATTAGTTTTCCTTAGTTTCAATAAGCATTAAGAAGGGAACCTCCCCTTTCTGAGAGGAGAGATTCTATCTCACATAACTATGGATGAATTTAAGTTTTATAATCTGTTAAAAGGGATTATAAAATTTTCACCCAATAATCTTCTTAGATAAGGCATGACATCCAACCATGAAATTCAGCAACCATTACATACATCAATGTTGTCAACAATGACAACGAATGCCAACTACAACAAGGACATCAATACTAACTTATGCCAACATTATGCCAAGCATCAGCACCAAGTGTTGACATCAATGACAACCAATAATCAGTGTTGACATCAATGACAACAATTGCCAATAGTTGATGGTGCATAAGAAGCATGAATATTGGAACACATTTCTAAACTATAAAGAGCTCAAAAAGTGCATCATCAATGATATTTTTAGGATTGAATATTTTACTAATTGGCTAATAGTTCAAGCTGTAAAGTGACTTCAATCACCACATTTTTACACAATTTTATTTTAGTCATTTAAATTGCTAGAGTATTTATTTTATTAAACTTTGTAACTTAAAAATTCACCACAATATTCGATACATGATTAGATTAGGTTCACTTAAATCTTATAATTTATTATAGGAATCTAAATTAATTCACCAATAATATATCATAATCATTAGTTACTTTAGGGCCATATCGCTAATATTTAGTTACAACCATTGATTTATAATATAATATTATGGCCCACATTGTATTCCATGAGGTAAAATATACCCACGATTTGTAATGCTCATGGGGCCCGAAATTGATTTTGGATTGTTGACCTCAATGAAGATCAACGATCCAAAAGCAATTTCAGTCTTCATAAGTATTACAAACTACAGGTATATTTTACCTTGTGGAATACAAGGGCCATTAGATTATATTTTAAATCAATGGTGGCAACTAAATATTATAAATTCAACCCCTTAAATACATCAATCATTTTCACCTTTAGGCCCCTAATTTTCCATAAGATTTTTTTAAATGGTAGGATTCGCCATGGTAATTAATTTATTTTCCTATTTTTTTCAAATATTCGTCAAGGTTTTCTACAAAATTATAGCAATGTAAAAAAAATCACCAATAAAATTAATATTTTTTTCAAAAAAAGGAAAGCTTCACCAATAGAAATTAATTTTATTTTTTTCAAAAAATGAAAGATTCTCTAGGAATTTATGTCTTTTTTTTGGGGGTGGGGCATTTCTTAAAGTTATCATTGATCATTAAAGATAAGTTTCCATTCTATTCATTTATGATTTACTAGATAAATTAATGGAGCTATATTTTTACAAAACTCGATCTTAGATCAAGTGATCACCAAATTTGAATTAAAGAAGAATATATTTCCAAGACAACATTTAGGACTCATGATGGTTATTATGAGTTTCTAGTGATGTCATTTGGTCTTACAAATATCCCACCCACATTTCAAAGTTTAATGAATCCATTTTTAAGATATTTTTAGGAAGTTCATATTAGTGTTATTTTATGATATATTGATGTATAACAAGACATGGGAAGACCATTTTCACCATGTATATCAATCATTACAAGTTCTCAAACAACATCATTTTTTATAAAGCTTCCAAGTGTGCTTTTGGTCTCAAAGAGGTAGAGTACTTAGGTCACATAATGTTTCATGGAGTAAATATTGATCCTAACAAAATGAAGGCTATGATGGAGTGGCATATTCCTAAAACCATTAAGAACTTGATGGGTTTCCTAAGACTCACTAGATACTATAGAATATTTGTAAAGAACCATAGCCACATAATAAGACCCCTTCACAACTATGTTCAAGAAGGATGGCTTTCAATTAGCTGATATAACATTTGAGATATTGAAGAAGGCTATGTGTACCACTCTAATGAAAAGGGTTTTCCCACCCCTCACAATTAACCAACACAAAATGAATCACACAAGCAACACTTTTCCTTAATTGAAAAATTTCAACAAATTAACGGTTGCAAGCAACCCTTGAGTTTATTGATTTATGCTTGATTTTATCGATTTAAATTTAAATTACATTCGATGGATCTTTCATAGGTAAGAAATCTCCACTCCATCTATTCATGCCTCCATACCAATAATTTTAAACTGTTATTTGTCCCCACTTGTGACCACACCTTTCATCTGCAATCATCTCATTACAACTCTTTCATCTCTACATCTCACACAAACCCACCTTCTTCATGTTTTATTTTCTCTCAATGCAACACTCACTCTAATTCAACACCTTTTACTCCTCTTGCTCATCCTACTTAGGCTCTACCCTATGTACAACCTTTTCTCAAACTTTTAATGCCTGGTAATTACCTTCTTCCCCCATTCACACCCTCTGCCATTGGCAACTCAATCTAGAGTTTTTTCTTATTTTCAAATACCACAAAACCTTCATTAATTCTCCCCTGCATGCAGCCCCACCTCCATTTCTCTTCTATGTGCAGCCCCTTTATTACTTGTTTTCCAAACTTATTCACCCTTTCCAAACTGCTTGTGTGGAATTTTCAAAAATCATTTTGCAAATTTCCAACACAGTCCCTCCTTTCTCCTCTTGTTGTTTTTAATTTGAATATTTATTAAACTAGGCATAACAGTCCACCCTTCTCTCCTCATGACCCTTACACATCCCCTGACTATTCACTTTCTCTCATCAATGCTGTACCTTTTGATTTTATTGGGCGTATCTCTTTTTTTTCGTCTTTTCATTCTCAATGGATTTACATATTTCAAAGTATTTTGCCAATATTTTGTAATAAAATATTGAGGATTTGAAAATAACATGCTCTGCATTTTAAGCTATTTCAAATTATTTATTCTAGAGTGCAAATTTATGAATACCAAAGGAAAATAGGAATGTAAATCCGATTATTGAAGCTCTTCAAACTTTGTTAGTATGAGTGAATTTAAATGTGGCAAGATATTTTCTAATGTCTTTATCACTTTCGAAGTCACATCTGTGTTTGTCTGTCAAAGAGAACCAAAACAATCCAAAACAAACCAAAATTGTGAAAAAAACAAATCAACAATATTTTTGGTTGACATAGGATCATGCCTATACCTAAATTCTCCTGCATTAGACATGTCATGTAGAAAGATTGTGAGTATGGGTTCACAATAGTGGAGTTGAGTAGTTTCACTACTCTTCTAGGTTATCATCAACTTGCAGTGAACTCCTTCACTGTCCAAAGTGTACCAAATGAATCTTTCTTCCAATTTTTCCATCACGTCGGAACACGCGCCACCTCCCTCCAGCAACACATCATCTTCCTCATTTTCCCCCTTGTGGACTCATGTCCACCAAAGCCCGACCTCCTCCATCAAATACTTTCCACACTCCTTGATGGGCTTGATCATTAGTTATTTTTCTATTACTTTTCATAAGCTTTTAGACAATTTTTATATGTTTTCTAAGTATATTTTAGACAAAAACTTCCATAATATGCTATCATTTTATAACACACCTTGCAACTTTGAACCTAGTTTGAAGAATATAAAATATGGTGATATTTGTATCAATTGCATGATTTAAATATGAGAATGTATGTGTATGAATATAATTTTGTGATTTAATTATGAAGGTTAGTTGTATATGTATGTTGTATGGATTAACCTCTCTGCAACTCATCACGAGGTAACAAGAACAGAGCATTTGTAGCAAGAACCGAAGCAATGAAACAGGGGACCATTGAAATTCAAACTGCCTAAAGTGGAGGAAGCAATGGAGCTAGACGTGAACCGTCATGGAGGAATAAATACTAAAGGAGGATACTTGTTCTAGAACTCTGAATGTTTTCCTATGTGTTTCACATGCAATCTGTTTCATTTAAGATCTTTTTTAATAGGTCTTTTCTTCCTTTTCAGTTAGAATAAATAAGCCAATCTTAATTTCATATCCTCATATCTAGGAGTGAGAATAATGGTTGCAGTTAGTTAGTAGTTTGAATAAGTCTCTCCATGTTTTTGTATAAATTCAGGGGATGAATTCATAGCAAAGTTCATTGGTTGTTACAAGTTATCAAGTAGTTAATCATTTTCCAATTTTAAGTTATCCAGAAACATGTTGTTAAGATGCCATTATTGAATACAATCTAAAGAAGGATTCTATTTGGATATCTGGTGATATGCAATGAATGGATTTGTATGTTACATGGATGGGTAAGATTCTAAGTTAGATCTAGTCCGTATTTAAGTGAGACATTCCCTTGAGTTGACAACTTGAGGTACTACCTTTCACTTCATTTACTTACTTGTTCATTTATGTATTTTTGTTAATAACATTTTTTATTGTTTCATAAATACATTGCAAGTAAAGTAGAATAGTTCTTATGGTTGGTTACATTAGTTGTTGTTCATGAATAATTGTATAAATAGTAAATCTTAGCACTCCAGAGGTTAGATTTGATTGCTTTGTTATTTTGAATAAGTTTTAAATTTATTTTGTACTTACTTATTATTAGTAGTCACCTACAACCTATGCTACAAGTACTTGTAGCCATTAGGTTCTATGACTACTTTTACTATTTTTGCAATTCTATAATATTTCAACAAAGTAGAATAGTTTGAATAAGTTTGCATAGGATAATTTAGGTGTACATGAGTCTGTGGAGGCACATATAGTGCAGTACCATCATAAGCTTACACACCTTGGTTGATGATTTAATGTAGTCTTAACAATGTGAAGTGGGTTGTTCAACCAGTTAACCCTCTGAATTGAGTATATTTTACCAAGTTTATAAACACATTAGTTAGAATCGAAACTCCTCTCCTCCTTCGTGGGTTCAAACCCACCTCCAACAAGAACAACCTAAAACATATTAGTTAGAATTGAAACTCCTCTCCTCCTTCGTGGGTTCAAACCCACATCTAACCATCCACCTCCAACAAGAACAACCTAAAACATATTTACCATTTCTACACTCAACCATGCAATATCTACAACATGCTCTTTCTTTCTATTGATCTCTAGACTACTACCACATCTGAAAATGAAATAACATCACAAAGACGATTTACCTCATTTTTATTTATAGCTACAACATCAAATTTCACTATGAGATCTTCCACCTCCTCATCATCTACAATTTTTCGCTCTTCTCTCTTCGCTACACCAAAAAGCTTCAAAATCCATGATTTCTCAATCACCAACAATTGTGCAAACAAATTTGATTCACCTTCGCCATCCGCTATGACCTTTTCACTGCTCACCTCAGTCATTTCTTTTTCTCTCGTCATCCCTTCTTCATGGAATGTCTCTACTACAACTTCTTCATCTACATCAGTAAGGGCTACTATTTCATCTTTCTTCATCCAACTCGGGCTACAATACTCTTTTATGTTATCCTCTTTCTTTGTCTCACTCCTCTTCACCATTTTCCTCTCATTATTTCCAATATTTTTGTCAAACTTCTTGAACCTCGCCTTGATATTTCCTATCACCTCAAACATTATTTCCTCTAATTTCTCCCAATATTGCTCCCAAAATAGTATCCACACAGGTCCCCTCCCGACCCAACCCATCTTTCTTGCCGCAATCACTCTCAATCTGTAAAACACATTTCATCGTGGTTTTAAGCTCTTTGCTACTTAGGACTCTTCTACCTGCAATAGCCCTCATGAGCTTCTTCTCTATCATTTCACACACTTTCTTCTAAGTGTGAACTACCTCCTAGTCGACGATTTGTCCACACAACACCCACAGGTTCTAGTGGATCCTCTCCTCTTAGGACTACTTGCTCTAATACCAATTGATGAAAAGGGTTTTCCCACCCCTCTCAATTAACCAACACAAAATGAAATGTATAGGAAACACTCTACCTTAATTGAAAATTTCAGCGAATTAACAATTGCAAGCAAACCTTGAGTTTATTGATTTATGCTTGAGTTTATCGATTTAAATTTAAATTACATTCGATGGATCTTTCATGGTCTGATCTTTCATAGGTTTAAAATCTCCACTCCATCTATTCATGCCTCCATGCCAATAATTTTAAACTGCTATTTTTCCCCACTTTTGATCATGCCTTTCTTCTACAATTATCTCGTTACAACTCTTTTCTCTCTACATCTCACACAAACCCATCTTCTTCATGTTTTATTTTTTCTCATCACAACACTCACTCTAATTCAGCACCTTTTACCCCTCTTTCTCATCCTGCTTAGGCTCTAGCCTATGCATAACCTTTTCTCAAACTTTTAATGCCTGGTAATTGCCTTCTTCCCTCAATCGCACCCTCTGCCATTGGCAACTCAATCTTGAGTTTTTTTATTATTTTCAAATACCACACAACCTTCATTAATTCTCCCCTATGTGTATCCCCACCTCCATTTCTCTTCTATGTGCGGCCCCTTTATTACTTTTTTTCCATACTTATGCACCCCTTCCAAACTGCCTATATGGAATTTTCAAACACCAATCTGCAAATTTACAATGCAGTCCCTCCTTTTTCCTCTTGTTTTTTTCAATTTGAATATTTATTTAATTGGACATAACAACCCTCCCTTCTCTCCTCATGACCCCATGTGTAGCCCCTGACTATTCACTTTCTCTCTTCAATGTTGCGCCTTTTGATTTTCTCGGGCGTATCTTTTTTTCCGTCTTTTCATTCGCAATGGCTTTATATGCTTCAAAGTATTTTGCCAATATTTTGTAATAAAATATTGAGGATTTGAAAATAACATGCTCTACATTTTAAGCTATTTCAAATTATTTATCCTAGAGTGCAAATTTATGAATACGAAAGGAAAATAAAAATGTAAATTTGATTATTGAAGCTTTTCAAAAAAAATCAGTATGAGCGAATTTAAATGTGACAGGAAATTTTATAATGTCTTTATCACTTCCAAAGTCACATCTATGTTTTCCTATCAAAGAGAACCAAAACAAATCAAAATTGTAAAAAAACAAATCAACAATATTTTTAGTTGACATAGGATCACGCCTGTACCCGGAAGCTCCTGCATCACACTCTAATTTAGTTACTACATACTTCACCAAATATTTTATTACGGAGTGTGATTCTTTATCAAATGGAATAAGATCAATTCTCATGCATGAATGTAGGTTCATTGCTCTTGAAATTCATCAATCAAAAGGTAAGAATCAAATCAAACCAATTTATGAGAAGGAAATGCTATATATTATTCATGTAGTGAAATAGTAGGTCATATTTGATGGGTAGACACTTCAAACTTAGGATAGATCATGACAGCCTAATTTATTTTTTGGAGCAATGATTATGCTTTGAAGAGTAACAAAAATGGGTCACTAAGATATTAGGTTATTCCTTTGAGATCATCTATAATAAATTGAAGGATAATATAGTGTTTGATGCACTAGATAGAAAGGATGAGGAGGATGAGGCATTATTGTGTGTCATTTCAGTATTACAATCATAATGAAGAATGAAGTCGCTACAAGGAATCTCATTCAATAGTTTTAAAATAACTCCAATAGCTCATATATATTTTTTTGTAATGTAGATTATTTTTGGTATAAAGAGAGATTGTACAAATGCAAGAATTCCATCTTCAAACACAATATTACCAACAATATCCATGGTTCTCTTGTTGGGGGTCATCCAAGATTTTTAAAGATATCATTAAGTCAAGAAAGATTTCTTTCGGTAAGTGATTAAAGGAATTAGTAAAAAATAATGGTAGAATATTTGTTATGTCGAAGAATTAAAGAGGAGATAGTTAAGACACTTTATCTTTCACAACCCTTAGTTATTCTTATCTAGTGGTGAGAAAAGGTCTCCATCAATTTCATCATAGGCCTTCTAAGATCTAAAGGTAAGAGTGTCATCATAAAAATGGTTGATTGTCTCACTAAATATGCCTATTTTATTACATTATCCCATCCATTTTTATCAAATATAATGGAAAAATTATTTGTGGATAATATACAAAATTTATATGATACCCCAAGGGTTATTGTCAGTGATCATGATCCTATATTTATTATTTTGTTTTGGATAGATTTATTCTCTTGTTTATTTACTCAATTGGATTGAAACTCTTAGCATGATGTATAGTCATACAAGAAAATTGAGGTCATAAATAAGTGTTTGGAAGGGTATCTACATCATTTCACTTTAACAAGAAATCTCAATGAGTAGAATGGCTACCACTATCACAATGGAGTATAACACTTCCTTCCATAGATCTCCAAAAATTGTCCCCTTTTGTGTCATTATATGAATACCATCCCCATCCATCACATCATCATTGAAGGTGACACCAAGATTTAAGATTATGGAAGACCACATGAATCATCAATGATAGGTACTTTTAAGATTAAAGGAGAATTTGATGATAACACAAAATAGAATGAAACATGTTGACCAACACCATAGAGAAAGTATTTTTGAATTAGGTGGTTGGATTTTCTTCATATTACAAACTTATAAGCAAATGTCACTAAAGCAATTATCACTAAAATATTTGGTCCATACCAAATTTTACAAAAGATTGGAAATGTAGCCTACAATCTTGAGTTACATCCAACAATAAAGATACATCAATTTTTCATGTTTATTGTTTAAATAAGGTGATTGGTCAATAGATTCTTACACATATTGTGTTATTGGAGCTAGAAGAAGGAATAATCATCTTGGACCCAAATTTAATTCTCTATACATGCACAAAGAAGTTGTGTACTATGAAAATCATTGAGTTTCTCATTCCATGGAAGAATTTTACAATTGAATATGTCACGTGGGAAGATGATTATTTTATGTAGATGTAACTATAGTTGATTAGTAATGAGGACAATCCTTCTCTGAAGGAGGGCATGCTAAAACCTTAATCCTATATAGTGTGCATAGGATTATGAGTAGTCAACCTGTGAGAACTTAATTATTAATTAAGTCAAATGATTATTATTATATCCTTATTTAGATTATTAAGTCATCTAGGGTATTATATTTAGGTATCTAAGTCAAACTAGTTGACATCCAAGGCATACCAAGGTATATATATGAGCTAGTGATTAGTTAATTATCATCATATTATAAATTATGTTCTTATTGGAGATATTTGAAGGTTTTTCCTCTTGAAGTCACTTGTTATTATCAAGTATTTGCACCCTAATTCTTAGTATATTCCTCTCTTATGTAAATTGTTTTAGTAAATTTATTGTAAAATTAAATTTATAAATTTAACAATAGCTAACATTTGCTCTGAATCTTAACCCATGACATGGTGGGTTTAATTAAATTACATGATGCATATCAATACACCAAACCATCTCATTGATGTTCTTTATTTAATTATAAGTTTGCATAGGGAATACAAATACATACTCTATTTATTTTGGTTGCCTCATTTACATATACTAAAATATTGTCCTCTTTTCTAAGTGTATACAACATGCATCCTCATAAAAAATTGTAGACATATAAAATTGACTTAACACTTATCACACACCCTAAATGACATTATCACATCATCAACATCATTATCATCAAACATCACTGCATTTCACATCAAAAGCATCAAAAACCCTAATTTCCCCTATTAATTGAATGATACGACATTATTTAATGAATTCACTTTTTCATCATTTTTGAATAATTAAATAAATTCCATTTATTTAATAAAGTCCTAAAACCCCATTCCTCTATTAATTGGATAAAGCAACATTATTTAATTAATTTTCATTTCCATCATTTCGACCAAATTAAATAAATTACATTTGTTTAATAAATTCCTAATCTCACTTTATTTCATCTTGATTGGTTAAGTAACACCAATTATTTAACTACATCACTAAATCACATTATTCCCCTAAGTCGATTGAATTATTAAATCATAATAATTTAATTAACTCACTTTCCCTCCAAATTTGAATAATTTGAAATAAACGATTCAAAACATCATCAAAAATCAAATCAAACTAATGAAACTTTGTTTACAAAAGTCAAACTTGATTTGCACGTTCAACTCCAGAAAGGAATTAATTAATTAAATCAATTAATCAATTATCATCACCCACTTTCTGATTGAGAAAATTACGATTGTTGATTGAGCCATCTAATTTGCTAACTAAACCATCTAAATCCTAACTAAGCCATCTAAATCCTAACTGATCAATCTAAATCTTGACTAATCAATCTAAATCTTGACTAACCAATCTATTCCTCAATCACATAAATTGTGCAATCTACTTTGCACAATCTATTCATGTCTATTTCCTCTCAACAACTTTTAGTCGTTGATCTTGATGAAACATTGTTTAATCCTGATCGTCCATTTCAAATCACCTTTTCTATATAAAAAACCTCTTTCTTCACAAAAAAGGGATCGAAGAGTCAACATCATTTGCACAACAAAGTACTGTCGACATTCACAACCACCATTAGAGCTTCAACATCCTTCAATCAACCATTCACACATCAAGCTTTTGCACATGAACTACGGAGGCTTCACGGTGATACGAAAAATCCAACGTCAGGTGAACACACTCCAATATGGGATGGTAAAACTATGATTTTCATGAATTCATGTATGCTTTCATATTTTGATCTTGTTTCTTGAATTTTGTAATAGGTTAGTTTCATTTCATAAGTGTAGGAACAAATCTTAGATTTATGTTCTTGATCATAGATTAGATTTTAAATTCAAGTACATTTATCTATTTACACTTTATGATTTTCCCCCTCACACGCAAATATTTTTATTTCTTATGTGATTCATATTTATCTAACTATCATATGACACTACTATTTCATATTCCCAAATGATTTTTTATTTTCACCAATCCATTTCACTTATGTTTCTATATATTCCAAAAACTCGATCTTTGATATCATCTAACTAATATATGACATAGAATATTCAACCAAAACATCATAATACAATTCTAATTATGGGATGTAATGATACAATTCTTCAAGGCAAACTTCAAAAAGAAATAGAAGCTTTTCAGAACAAGTGTGCAACATTATTAATAACATTGTGTGACATCATTAGTTTGTGATGGTAATCAATATTAAATCGTCATTAAGTGAGTAAGTCACCATGAAATTTACAAATGTAATAAAACTAATATTAGAATAGAAAAAATGAATCATTAAACATATTCACTTTTCCAATTTTTCAATTACAAAATAATATTGTAAATATTAATTGTGAGGTAGAAATTGAAATAATTAAATAATTAGATGTAATATTGGATTAGACTAATTAAATATATTTATTGAATTAGTTGGTGATGAACTAGATTAATTAAATAATATAATTATTTAATTAATTAATGACTATGAAAATAGTATAGAATGAATTTATGTAAGCTAACATTGATAAGATGTTAGGAAAATTTAGATGTCATTCAAAGTGTCATTGAAGCTAAATTATTGAGAATAAGAGGAGTAATGGTGCTTTGAAGAAAATATAAGCATGAACACTATGGGTAGATGGTGACAGTGAAAAAGTTATGTGTGAGATTTTGGCTAATATTTTGCTAGATTAATTGATTGATTAAATTAGATTGCTCATCATAATGCATGTATCCTATTCCCTAGTTTGATGTATTTGCATGTATACATGCATAGGTTCTAGAATTCTTTGCTCATGAATTCCAAGGCATTTTCCTTTGTAGTTCATATTTAAAAAAAAATTATTGGCTATAGGATGTTCATTATTTTCAAAAGAAGATGCAAATTTATCTTATTTACAGAGAAATGATCATTTTATATCTTATACATTATAATTTGTTAGGAGCCACATTAAATCAATATATTTGAGTCATAATTGATCTTTGCTTGCTTTAGATTGTTACTAGGTAGTCCAAAATATCAAGAAGATGAGAAGTTTGCCTACTTGAAAAAAATATTGGAACTCATATTCTCCACACACTTTATCAATGATCTTGATGTGGGATTTAGGAAGTGAGGTTGTGGATGTGGATACAAGTTTGGTTGGATCTATGTATGAAGAGGATTTCTTGGGTTTGAGATTCAAGCTACCATAATTAATGGGGCAATAATTGATTTTGTAATAGTGACCTTCCAAAATCTTACACAATTGAAAGGGATAGGGATTGAAAAATATTAGTGTTTCCTCTCCTAAGTTTGGAATTTTATGATTCAATGGAAGGTAGAGGCTACAAGTTGCATTCTATAGATTCATAGATGACCCAAGATTATATTGTAAGAAAGATCAAGATCAATTACATTTACTAGGTTTGTTGTATAATAGGCCCCACTTTAAGTCATAGATGTATTGTTCCAACTGACTTTCATTCTACATTTTAATAATCTTTGATGGTGGTCATTTCAAGATTCCAAGCTTCTTATGATTATCTTGTTGAGCACATGGTAATACTAAGAGTAGGGGTGAATCAGTATATCACAAGATTTTATCTTTCAACTTTAATCAATCACATCAATTGCACATATGTTAAATATAGCAATTAAGAACACAAAGAGAACACACAATTTATGTGGAAACCCTTGCAGGAGAAAACCACAAAAGAATTTTTCTTATATATATTCTTTCTTATTCTTGTAGGCTCCAACTTACTAGAGATTCCAACCTCTACTTAGAAAAATATAGGCTCCAACCTCTAATTGATAGGATTTAATCTATTAATTCTTCAATTGTTGATATAGTGTCTTCCACACCAATCTAATCCAACCTATGAAATATTTTCACAAACTTCACAAATTTGGTTCAAACTTTAAATATTTTCACAAGTCTTCACAAATCCAATTCAAACTCTGACTCTTTTCACAATCTTCACAAATCTTATTCAAACTCTAATTCTTTTCACAATCTTCACCAATCCGATTCAAGCACACATTTCTTCCTTCTTAAATCTTAATATTGTTATTTCATTTTACTAGCATAAGTTTCTATCTTTTCATCACACAAATATCTTTAATGTATGTCATATTTCTCCTCTCCTTTCTTTATTACTCAAAAAATATTCATTTAAAATTGTTACCTTTTGATTCCCACTTCAACCTCTATTTATACAATTTTATTTTTCCAAGGGATGTGCTTTTTATGGGATATGTGTATTTAAATGGATATGTCTTTTTAAAAACCAATTGATGCCTCTTTATATTCTTAATTAGTCACAACCTTTAAATATTTGAAATCGCACCCTTCATATTTGTTGTTTTTAATTATTTTAATTGCTAATGAATTGCTACCTTTTTTCAAATCATTTGTTGCTTTTTATACACATTTACTTGGGAGATTTCACTTTACCAAGGAGTCGACTCAAAAGGATGTTTTAATTAATTTACCAAGGATTCAACTATATTTAGTTATTTTTAAATTCTTGTCTTGGGCACCAAAAGCTATATGGGTCAAACCATATTGAGTGCATATGTAGGACATGTTAAATGCATATTATCCTTTCCAAGCACATGTCAAATGCAATGGTAACAATCAATGACATTGAAATCATTCATTTGACATCAATGACAACATATTCCAACATATCTAAGGTGTAAAATCAACTTCAAAGTGCAAAGATGTAGACCAGACCCATTATCCACTAGCACCCTATTGACATTGTGTTTGGTGACAATCACATTAATGTATAAAGGAAGGTATTGGGTAGACCTATGGAAAGAATATCAATTTGGATAAACATAAGATGGTGATTTGAGGACATATGTCACACAAGAGTTTGTAACAGTGATGGGTCAATATTGTTTAGGGCTCTTGACTCCTAGAGGAATTTATATAGTACATCTTTATGAACATTAGATGTTTTCGTAACCTCCATGATTCATATTGTGCTAGAGTTTTCTCTAATTGTTTGATGGATTGTATTAACCCTTAGGAGTAGGCAAGGGAGGCCCTTGGATAGTGACCTTGCTATGTTTTGTGGTGACAACAAAAGTAGAGGATTTGATTTTTATTATGGCTATTTGATTTTTGGAATGATGGATATGACCTACCGTAACATCATATGTATGGGAAGATTTATTATATAGATATTATTAATGAGTATCTTGCCTTGGTTGGAAATCGACATGCTTGATCATGCTTCAAGAAAGGGTCTTGATACATCCCTAATATTTACTTGGCAATAATGATGTGTCCCCTTCTATCTCAATATCCCCATTGTCAATAAGGTCTTGGACATTTTTTATTTATGTACATCTATTAGTGGGATGTCCTTTACAATACAAGCAATATTGTGTTTCCTTGTACCATGTTGGCCTAAGTTTAATTTCATCAAATGGTTTAATTGATAGAGAGATGACCATGTTTTCTTTGACCAATTTATGGAAAACAACTACTAATCACTTGCCAAGAGGTGTCTATTGTCTAAATTTTATTTCTTGTTTTTATTATCTAGTGGGACTAGTAGGAATCAATATATATATTGAGTCAGTAATATCATGGCCAACTACATGTATATTTTTCCTAAAGAATTTGGGTTTGTCAAGTTGATTTTGATCATTTGTAAATATTTTCACAAGGACTTTATCTATGAGATTTTTTTGATTTACACACATTTTTTTAATAATTTCATCATTTATTGTAGTAAGACAATGGACTTGTAGATGAAATGTCATCTTGGTTTAGGTTTGCAATAATATATTGATCAATTTTTTAGGAATTATCCAAGGGAATCGACTTGCTAGGCCTCTCCATCATTGTAAGAAGGAAGAGAAATTTTCTCCATCATGTTTTTTGGCATTACAAAGGTCCATCATGGTGATTTTGTTTTCTATATTGCATGAAAAATATGTAAAAAATCTCTCAACTAAATCTTTGAATGTGGTGATGGTGTTATTTTGTAGGCATACCACAAGTGATTTTCTACCTAAGCTTCTTGAAAATAATATAATCAAATACATTTCATTAAAAAAAATCTTCTTGGCTAACCATGTAAAATCCATTAAAATGCTCTTGAGGCTCCCCCTTTCCCTTACACTTATTAAATTTTTGAATCTTGAAATGTGGAGTGAAAGGAGTTTGTGTTAGGGACCTGTCTATCAATAGGGACATAATTCTTCAAATATGTACCCTTTGCATTGAATTTGATTCCAAATTCTAAACCTCTTATTGTTCTTTCAATGCTTTTCATTCTTGGTCAAACAAGGTATTGGTAGGTTGTGTTTGGCTATTTTAATTGTTTAATATTATAGGTATGTTGGATTGTTGCTCGATTGGATTGATTTGAAAATGATTTAGATTGGAATACTTTCGTAAGTTGTCTTGTATAGTCTTGATTGGATTGTGGGTTGTTTTGATGAGGTTTTTGGTTTTTTTGATTTGGTTCATTTTGTTGATAATTTTTATCATTGGGATTAATTTGGTATAATGCATTAGGTTGCCATGGAAACATGAGTGATGAAATTTTCACTTTGCCATGATATTGGGGATCATGTTGTGATTTTGGTGTTATGGTGAGACTAGGTAGTTTTGAATTAACATTGTCTTGATCAACATGAGTTTGGTCAATAGTGGTGTTTATGGGATTTTGTTAAACAACTCTCGGTTTATGATGGTATTGAGGTTATCCAAGTTATAATCGAGAGACAACTTGGCTCCTAATTCCATAAGACTTCTTAGTATGTCATCCATATTTTGATATATGAATTGATCTATTAAAGTGTGTCCTTATTTAGAATTGAGTAAATCGTGATAGTCATGGGAATGATCGATTTAGTAAGGGATATTATCATTATCACTATCACTATAGTATTGGTTTTCTGTGGAATTTGAATTGAAGTTTCTCCAACTTGGTATGGATTTTGGATGCATGGGTGTTCAAGAAGAAGAGGATTTTCTTCAAGGGATTCCATGTTTCATTTTGCTTAAAGTCTAGTGTAGGTGACATGATAAAGCATTTTAAACACTTTGATTTTGGACTTGATTTATTTTATATATTAAAAGGTCTGAGATTTTTGGGATTTTTGGTTATTTAAACATTAGTTTCACACAAAAGGAAAGAAAAAGTAAAAATAACAACCACCTATTATATTCAAGTAGGAGTTTTTGATTTTGTGAGCCCACAAATATGTACAAACTTAGTCGTAGATGATATGGCTCATTTTCTTAGGCACTAACCACTTTTGATCCTTAAGTTCACCTTAAGGCATAAGAGGAGAGCATACATGACCTACTATCCCATTTGCAAACACATGATGTAACTTCCTAAGGTTAAATGTTTACCAGTGCATCACAAAATCAAATAACTAAAAGGTTCATAAGTTAGGGTTGTGCATGTTCAATTAAGGGAGTCCTCTATATACCCTAAGGCACGTGAAGCCCAAATTTGTGAAATCGGGGAGCTTATCTAAGGTGTGTGAGTAGGTTCAACCCCCTCGTTACTTCACTTTGTTCTCTAGAACAAAGCTTCACCAAAAATAATAATTTATACCCTATAGGGAGAGCCTTTTGGATCTTAATACCCAAATTTAAATATCCTATTGGAACACATGGGTTTGGGTTGACACTTAGTGATGAAATATAAGCTAAACCTACTAAAAAATAAAAAATAAAGGGAGGCACAATCACTTTTTCTTATCAAACTCGTAGAAAAAGTGATGAGAAAAATCATACACAATGTTATGCCTCGAGTAACATAAGTAAAAAGAGTGATTTTGATCCCCAAGATCATGCAAGGGTACAAGGGAAGAGTATAGACAACTAATCCACACAAACATAACACATGAATGATTAAACTGATTATTATCTTCGAGTTCACGTGAAATTCATGAGAGCATACACAATGTTGATAATGTAAAACACATATGACAAACAAGATAGAAAAAATGATTCCTCTAAAATAATATATTAATGAAGTTTAACAGATTTTAACTTTGACAAATAATCTTGTAAACAAAATGTTAATAATTTGTTTGATTTAATCTTTTTCCAAATGAAAATCATTAAAAAAAATAGCAACAAAAATCCTTGCAAAGTTAAACACAATGACCCAAAAATGATTACAAACCTAAGTACAAAGACTTCAAATTAGAAAATTGTTATACCATTTGATAGCACTTTACTACCCTCACTCTTTGATAGCTCATTAAAAAGTAAAAATTAGAGAGAAATATTTTAACACTCAAAGAATAAATCCTCCAATTGCTCTGAATGAAGCAAAAGGAACAATTTGGACTTTGAGGATGGACAATTTTAAGGAAAGAATCAATGGGCTTCCAACATTATATATATATAATCATAGTTAAGTAAATTTTGCTCACATAAAAGAAAGATGGTTGCAAAATGTACATATCAGTAGCAAGCAAATACAAATCAACGGGTGATTTTTATAAGATAAAAAAATACAAATTATTCTAAATAAATTGCAAACACAATACAATAACAATAAGAATCTTTTTAAAGAAATTTGTGTTAAAAATAAAAGTATAAGATTTTTTTATAAATTATTTCAAAGAAATTGCAAACACAACAAGTAAAGACTTCATGTAGGAGATTATGGGTTCAACAGTCCCATCATAGTCACCAAAATGTATGCACAAATTTTAAAATTAAAAATGAAATTGAAATATCAAATTCATATTCTAAAACACATGTGAAAACCTCTTAATCAAGCAAAAGTATAATTCAAACAACTGCAAAATGAATGAACAAAGCTATCAAATGTGAGTCTCATGGTGAACTAGACTTGTTCCAAGGATTTGGAATTTGGTTTCTTGAAAACTCGCTTCAAAATTCCTTCAACTATGCATATTAGAGAAGGATGGCGTTTTTGGAAGCTTTAAAGCTCCATTTATTTATTTTTGCCTTAAGAGGATGGACGGTTGGGACTTGCTTGAGAGATCTATGGTGGAAGTTGAATGAGAAGATTTCCATTGAATCAAGGAGAAGATGGATGGTCATGATTAAGTTTTTCCATGATGAAGGGATGAGATTATTTAGCTAAAAATAGAAAGTCATGAATAATTAGTTGCAATTAAAAAATGTAAAGAAAAAGCAATTAGTTGATCATTTATTTGTGGATGTAGACATTGAAAAATGTCCTAAGCCTGCAAACCTTATTTTCACCATCAATTCCCTTCTTCCCTTGCATAATTGAATAATTTTAATTATTTGATTATGGTTTAAAGTCATATTTCTTATATTAATTAAATAGTTTTAATTATTTAATTAATCCACTTTTCCCTTTTATTCTTTTTTTTGATTAATTAAATAAATTATATTTATTTAATTATGTCACTAATATTCCTTTCTCTCTATAATTAAATAATAATTATTAATTATTTAATTAATCATTAACTTTTTTCTTCTATAATTAAATAAATTCTATTTATTTAACTATTTTTCACCTTTCCCTCCACTATTTAATATTTTGTCCTTTTCTTCCACTTTTAATTAAATTATTATTTAATTAAAAAGTCAGCTTTCCCTCTTCTTCTATTATTAAATTATTGTGTTAAATTATTTAATTATTCACTTTCCCTCCTAAATTAAATAATTTTATAATTATTTAATTTATTCCAACAACCTCTTTTTCTATGCCCTTCATTCAAATTTGGCTTTCTATAAAAGAGAGCTCTCATTGTCATTTTATCCCTAATAATAATAACTAGTTCAAGCATTCAAGGAGACAAGTACAATCTTCAATATTTTTCTATCATTATCACTAGGCTTATTGTTGCATACTCAAAATCTTAGGGCAATCAAACATATAAAGCAAAATGGAGAAGGACAATAGAGGTGAATCAACCATGACATAAAGATATTGGTAATATTGCTTCATTATTTTATGTTTCTATATTCATTTGTGCTTCATTGTTGGTTTAGGACTCTAGGGTTTGAGTTTTATTGATTCATGCCTTTTACCTTAATTTTACCCTATTCTACAATGGAAATGGTGGATGAAATGTAGATTAATTAAAATAATAACATTATCAATGTGAGATAGTTATTGAAGTAATTAAATATTAAAATTATGTATTTAGATGTGTCAGTGGGTTACATTAATAAAAAATGTATATTTAATTAGTTAGTGATGAACTGGATTAATTAAGTAATATAATTATTTAATTGATTAGTAGTTGTTTAGATTAATTAAATAATGACGATGAAAATATTAGTATGGAATGGGTTTATGTAAGTCAATATTGATATGATGGTAGGAAAATTTAGGTGTGCACATTAATCTTTAGAGGCTAATTAGGTTAACATATTCAATTTTTAGTTTAGATAGTATACTTCAATGTGGCAATTAAACTTTGTATGAAGAGTTTTGGCTCTCAAAATTGCAAGCACCATTACTCTAAGTGAGACAAGGGAAACAAGAAATTTGAAATAGAGAGAAGGGCACATCAACAAGGAGATGATGGTTTTGGACCAATGCATAAGATTTGGACAAATCCTCTTTGTCTTCAGGCTCTATGAAACCTAATGGAATATTCCCTTTAGGTTTTATACAATCACAGAGAAATACAAAAATAAGAACAAGGCTTTGATTATCATGGCCTAATGGCAATCAAGAACACGCCTACCAGACCTCACCAACAACAAATATAAAGAAGCAGCCAAGGATATGAACTGATTATATTTGGCAAGATAAATCACCTTATCTTTTCTTACACATATCCATCTTACATCTCACTAACACAAGCCTTTATAAATCCATCTAACACAAGCTCACTAATGTTATAAATTGATAAAGCAATGGACTACATAAGCCTCTCAATATATCATTCAAGTGTGTCTTCCTTAAGATGTGACCAAAATTGTAAAATTGATTAATCATGCAAGCAAAACAAGAAACTAAACTAAAACATAAAAAAAAAATTACATAAAAAGGTGAATCATAAACCAATTTGATCAAATGTCAAATGAATCGGAAAGGAAAGCCATATGGGACTGCAATAGAATCATAAAACAAGACAATGTTGCACATCACATATACTTAATAATCCTCAATAGATCAGCAGTACTCCACATACAATAAAAAGATATCATTACAAAATAGTTTGCAATGAATTATCATGCTACTACATTAATCAACTCCTTACACTAGGCCAACAAATGTGGCAATTCCACAAATAGGTTCAAACGCCTCCCTAGAATATTTTATCCTACCACAAAGATGTGATCGTGAACCTACCCAACTTGATTGTACCTTCCTATAGCCCATACAAGCAATGTTATTCCCTTACAATGTTGCATATACAAAAATTGATTCCCTAGAATAATTAGCTCACCAACCAACATATATATATATAGCATTATAATTTCAATGTATAATTTGGGCAGGAATACATGAGTATTCAATGAACCTGCAAATCGTCCATGTCCATTTGCATCTTCACATGGCATTATGCATGAAACAATTCCCCTCACATCAAAAACCATCTATATTTGTATATAAACCGTGTCCTTGACAAACCCACATATGTTGAGAAATATTTGAAAGTCTTCCCCCATCATATCACATCTATTTGGGACCATTAATGGCTTCTAGGGTTATGCAAGGAGGTGTTTCAACATTAAGATAATTGAAATTCCAAGAGAGTGATGCATAGGATACCAAGTTTCATCCGATAGTGGGGAATAGAAAGGTCTAAAGGTCTACACATGACTTGAGAGTGAAGTATAGGATTAAAATTTTATCATACTTGATACCACAAGGATTGAGGTATCATCATACCTCATACCATAGTGATAAGGTAAAGGAATACCCAAAAACCTATCAAAATGATAGGGTTTTAGGTTTCAAGATACCAAATACAATTTAGGCATGATCATAAGGAAAAATCTAGGAGCCTACTTTACAACATGAATTAAGACTCATGGATATTCAATATTGCAGGGATTAGAGTTCAAGGTAACCAAATCCTTCATAAAGAGTTCAAAGAGGGAAGGCGAACTCCAAAGGCCCATGGGAAACAATGGATCAAGAAAGTGGGGGCACAAGGGATAAAGCCAAGACATTCGAATAGAGGAAAGTTTGAGAACTCAAGACATGTGGAGCTAATGAATTGAGGAATTGGAGGAAAAGATACCCAAGTAAGGAAGTTTCAAAATCCCACAAGAGATAAAGAAAAGGAATGAACGTGTAGGGAATTGGATGATAGAAATAAATGCCAATAAGTAAAAACTTGAAACCCCGCCGAAGGTTAAAAATTGATTAAAACACCCTCAATACTTCAAAAAAAATGTCATTTATGGAATTTAAGCACATGACAAAGATATAAAGAGAGATAAAGAACAACATTAAGCATAAATCAACCAAGGGGGACCATTAAAAGAGTTCTCTAATCAGTGATCAATCATAGGCAAGGTAGGACCAAGCAAACAAAGGTGGCACTAAACTCCAAAAAAAATGGATTTTTGGGTAAGTGCCAATGAAGAGCTTAAGAATAAATGTAGTTGAATCGCTCCATACTAAACATTCCAATGAATTAAGAAAATCTAAATTCTATAACCCACCAAAAGTAATTTATAGTAAAGTCAATAATGTTCAAACTTGCTCTCATTGCAAATGACAAGGTTGCATCTCTAGCAATTGCTTTAATCTAAACCCTTGTATATCTTGTGGCCAACCCACTCATTCTATCAAACATTGTTATTTTGGATGGATAGATCACTCCAATGTAAGAAATAATGCCCAAAGTATATAGCATTTTTTGCAATTTTTACCAAGTTTACAACATTGGCATTTCATCAAACAGTTTGTCTATAACGGATTATGAGGAGTTTGTGTTTGTAATCATTCAGATAATCCATTCACTCCTATCAAAACATATTTCCCTTTCATAAAATTCAAACTTAACATTCACAAACGTATAGAAAATAGTTGACATTCATTCATGGTGATTGTGAATATAAGAAATTAATACTACAAAATGTTGTTTTAAACATTAAACACAAGGTAAGTATATACATTGTTCTAACCTAGATAATTAGCATGTGTTAATAACTTTCAATATATGTATATATATATATATATATATATGATTGTGTGTGTATATATGTGTGTGTGTGTGTATATACATTTATATGTATATATATTTATATATCCTTCATGATATATATGTAGATACCTAAAAAATTTCTAGCTTGTGAACTAGCATTTTGGCACTCATATTCATCTATTAATTAAGTGATTTAACATCGTTTAATTAATTCATCATCAAACATCTTGAAAACATCTCGCAACATCTCAGAATGATCCCACAACATCCTGCAACATCTCAGAATCATCCTGAAATGTCTCAGAATCATCCCGAAACATCTCAAAATCATCCCACATCTCTGGATCATCCCGAAACATCTCGAAATACTCCGAAAATATCTCAGAATCATCCTATAATGTCTCAAAACATCTCAGAGCCATCCCACAACATCCCACAACATCTCAAAATCATCATAAAACATCTTGGAATCATCCTGCAACATCTCAGAATCATCCTGTAATGTCTTAGAACATCTCAAAATCATCCTGCAACATCCCGAAACATCTTGGAAAACATCACACAATATCAAAATAGCACCCAAAACCCTAAATTCCTGTTATTAATTAAATAATACAACATTATTTAATTAATTCACTTTTTCATCATTTCTAACAAATTAAATAAACTTTATTTATTTAATAAAGCCCTAGAAACCCTAATTCTGCTATTGCTTAAATAAAACAACATTATTTGATTAATTCACGTTTCATCGTTCCGACCAATTAAATAAATTACATTTATTTAATGAAGTCCTAATCTCACTTTATTTCATTTTGATTGATTAAATAATGCCAATTATTTAATTACGTCACTAAAACACCTTATTCCCCTAAGTTGATTAAATTAATAAATCATAATATTAAATAATTACGACACTTTCTCTCCAAAATTTGAATAATTAAATCAAACTATTCAAATCAATTATCAAAAATCAAATCAAACTAATGCAACTTTGTTTGCAAAAGTCAAAGTTGATTTGCATGTTCAACTCCAAAAAGGAATTATTTAATTAAATCAATTAATTCATATTCCTCACCCACTTTCTAATTTAGCAAATTACGATTATTGACTAAGCAATCTAATTTGTTGACTAATCAATCTAATTTGCTAACTAATCCATCAATTTCCTAACTAATCAATCTAATTTGCTAACTAACCCATCAATTTCCTAACTAACCCATCTAAATCCTGACAGATCAATCTAGATTCCTAACTGATCAATCTAACCTCTGACTAGCCAATCTATTCCTCAATCACATAAATTGTGCAATCAACTTTGCACAATCTTCTCATGTCTAAATCTTCTCAACACATTTCGACCATTGATCTGGATATTCTCCAACATGATCCTGATTATCCATTTCAAATCTCATTTACTATATAGAAAACCTTTTTCCTCACAAAAAATGATCGAAGAATCAACATCATTTGCACAACAAAGTACTGTTGACATTCACAACCACTGTTGTTAGAGCTTGAACACCATTTCTTCGATCAACCATCGTTCTTCAAGCTCTTGTACACAAACTATGGAGGCTTCGCGGTGATAAGAACAATCCAACATCAGGCGAATACACTCCAATACGGGATGGTAACAATGTGCTTCTTGTTTACATTCAATTCAGTAATCATAAATTTCTTAATGTACAAATAGCTTAGTTTGATTTCATATGTGTAGGATTAGATATTAGATTAATATGTTTGATCCTAGCTTAGATTCTTGTTTCAAGCATGTTTGATATTATCTGCATCTAACATTTTCCCCCTCACATATTTTGGCATGCCCAGTGAGTTGTCCCCTCCACTAACATTTGTATGAGCCATTTTTGAAGTTGCAGGTCCCGGAAGCGCACTTGAAGAAGTTTTCATGCACTGCCCAAAAGAACTATGCACTTGATTGTTAAGAAAATTGCACGCTTGCAACAAGAACTATGCACTTTCCATGGGAACTGTGCACTTGCAAAAAGATCAGTACATCTGCTTCAAAACCCTTGCACTTGCTTCTGACAGTGGTAGCATCTGCTCTCATATTTGAGCATTTGTTTCTGATAGGGGCACTTCTACATTTTTTTTGAGCAGTTGCTCTGACAGACAAGTGCATAGATCTTGCACTATTGTAATGAATTTCTTTGCTAATGTTTGCTTGTTTTTGAATATGCAACAGGTACTAACAGATTTAAATGCAAGATTCAAGTGACTTGAACTCATTTTTTGTAGGGAAGATGATTGGTCAAAGATTTCTAGATCCACAAATAGTTTTTATTAATTTAGGAATTCTTGATCTTGGTGCTCTAAAAAGAACAAACAAAAACTCACATTTGATTTTGGTGTTATTAAAATTGAACCATTTTTGAGCTTGCTTAACTTAAGAACTCGTGATTTTGGTGCTCTAAAAAGAACAAACACAAACTCACATTTTTTTTATTGTTATTAAAATTGAACCAATTTCATGTTTTCATAATTAGGAACTCTTATTTTGGTGCTCATAAAAAGAACAAAAAAACACTTCAATTTTGGGGCTCTAAAAATGAACGCATTTCATGTTTTCATAATTAGGAACTTTAATTTTGGTGCATAAAGAAAAATAACGCAAACAATTTCCATTTTGTTGACCAAATTAGAACCAAGACCGTTTTCTTAGAAACACTCAATTTTGGGGCTTAAAATGAATAAGTTATTTCTTTTGTATTGCACCATTAATATCTTAAATGACTGGTGTCTTGAAAAACTTCATATTGGTGTAAATAAAAGAAAAATTTATTTATGTTATTCACATATTTTTGGGGATAACACCGCTCGAGGTGTTTAAAAAGAACCAATTTTATATGAATTGTTCATCATGCATTCAATGATTGGCAAGCTAAAGTGTTTTATCTTCTCCCCTCACACCTTTTGGTGATCTTGGGTGAGTGAAAGAACATTTTTGAGCTTTGCATTTTATTTTCAAGTTTACCTTAAAGAGGGGGCTTGCTTTGAGACACATCCCACTTTGGAGAACTCATTGCAAGGTCTTGAAGCACATTTATCGGTGGGCTATATATCAAAGGTTGCGAAATCATAAGAAAGTAGCTTCAAGTCATGCTGACAACAGACTGCACCTAATCCCACACCTTAAGTGGAACGTGAACGGTTAAAGAGCCTTAAGTGGCCAGTGGGTGAGTGTCAGATTATCGCATTCACAATTATCACTAAGAACCAAATTTTTTTAGAAGCCACCCTATTATCCAAAAACATTCTTTGAAAGTGATGCATAGAAATTTACTTCTGAGAAGTTACATGCCATGTCAGACTATAGGCTTGCGCCATAAGTTGCATGTAAAATCATCTCTTCGAAGCATGAGGCAATCCTACCTAAGAGAATGGTTTCTATCCACTAGGGTTGTAATTGCTTGTTTATGTTAAACTCACCAAGTACATTCAAAACAGTTTGACATAAAATTTTGTGATTGAGTTAAAGAAAAACACATATTCAAACAAACACTGAATGAGATGGTTGAATCACAAACCCTTTGATTTAGTGCATACCTATGAAAGAATCCTTATGTTTGCACTCCTTGAAAAGATTTTTCCTTAAAGGTTTCTGAATATTCCAGGTTACATTAATCAAAGGAAACATTTGGGAATTGTGGCTTGGGTGTTTTGATTTCACAGCTTAAGCTATAGACATGAAGGCCACATAAGTCCATGCTTGTTGATTCAGTCCAAGTGTCATTTTATCACTTGCCATATTCCAAACACGGAGAAAGTTGAGAAAATTTGATAAATCTAGCCACTTTTGCTCACTGTCTTAGGCATTCTACTTGGAAACTAGCACTATTGCTTCACCCTGCTGAAACTTGGGGAAAATAAACTAAAGTTGTTTATAGGATCATTGTTTGAACAAAACAATTGGAAAACCAAATAGGTCACATAGTCCCACATCCATTATTTCCATCCTACTTATTAGAATTAAAAATCAAACAAACCATTGGGATCATTCCTTCACTCAGACGTTTATGATATCAACAATTACTTGGAACTTGTAGATACTTCAAGTAAGCTTTCCTGTAACATATCCTCTTGACAAGGAAGTGAAATATCGACCCTAGTTCTTCAATATTTTGATTTCTGAAAAGTAGTACCATTCCAAAATAGCACTCAAACCTTAAGGTCTTGAGCTTCATAGCAACCACCTCAAAATACCATTACACCTTATGACCATCTGGCGACCAACTGCTCCAGTTCAACAACCGAACCCTGTAACACCGATCTTTCAACCTAGTCTCACATACATTGAAGGTGAACAAACTGACATCATAAGCAGTTTGAGAACCTTCATATTTGAGAAGAATGAAACACCTCACCAGTTTACCACCACAGGACTCATCTTAGATAAAGAAGAGGAGAAAGCATACCTAGCATTTGGAAGACCCGTGTTACCGCCTCCCGCATGGCAATAGGTATGATCCTCTTATAAATATAAACCAAGTGACCTTATGATAGGGTATTGAGTATCAAAACATCCCCAAAACATGTCTATCTATTACCTAAATTACTCTTATCAAGGGTCACAACATCAAGTAGGGAAACAACCTCAGGGGTTTCAAAATCACCATCAAGGAATAAGTCAAGAACATCAAATCACCCTAAATAAAATTGAGAGAGATCTTGAGGATCTTAAATGAAATCATAATCTAACGTATCATTGATACCATGTGCAAAGTCAAAACATTACATATCCACAACAAACATACATCATTCCACAAAGACCTCAATATCCACATCAACCAAACTTCCAATATCCACAATATCAAGAAGTCCCACAACACCAAGGTGTACTTCAAGTACAATATCAAGATGTACCTCAATTGCAATATCAAGAAGTTCCACAGCACCAAGGTGTACCTCAAGTGCAATATCAAAATATACCTCAAACACAGTATCAAGGAGTTCCACAAAATCAAGAGCAAAACAATCAAGAAGAGACACAAAGGAAAAATTACCAAACAAGAAGGAAATTCACCCCTTTAGGAGAGACTTTAGAGGTAATCGTACACGAACTCGTACAACAAAAACTTATCAAAATTAACGATAGTCCAACTTATGGTGAACCGAGCTTTAAACTCCCTTGGTATAACTAGTACGAACGATGTGAGTTCCATAAAATCAAGGGTCACAAAACGAACAAATGCACAACACTCCAACATCTCATCCAAGACCTTATTGATCAAGGAAAAATAGCTATTGAAGATGACATTCAAGGTCCATCTACCAATGACAACAATGACAATTTCTCAAACTCAAAGGTTGAAAACAACAATCAAGAGCTATCTATCACTGATCACATTGACAATGTCTCTACATCATCTAGTGAGCAAGAGGACATACATCAAGAAGTTATTCCCAAGCATGATCAAAATAAATCACCCACATCTAGCAATGATCCATTCCAAGTTATATTGACATCATCCAGCCTCATGTCAGTACATATTGATAATCAAGAGACTCTTAATCCAACACTTTACCCAATGCAGAAAATATAAGCTAAGAGTTATTGCCCCTATATCCACATTTTGAAGAAATCCAAGGATCCTTTGCAAGCAATCCATTCTTTAAAATTGATCCATATCAAGAATGTGATCCAAATCATATCAAATATGATACCGCACAAAGTCAAGATCGAGAATCCCTATCATCAAAATCGACTTCGTAGATATCTTCCAAGGCATCCCATGTTTTCCAAAAGAAGAAAAAATCCATACACCAAGCACATATACATCTACCCATGAGATGCTTACTCCTGATGGACATGTAGATGATATTCATCCAAAAAAGAGTCTCATACTCTTGATATCATTACCAAGGAGCAAGAGTCTCCTACTCTTAACATCTGTACACAAGATCAAGACATAGTAGAAGCTAGAGACATATCAGAAAGGGATCATGAAGAAGACTTATACATAAGTTATGAATCAAAAACATCTTGTATAGACATATCAGAAGGGGATTAGGAAGAGGACTTATACATAAGTTGTGAATCAGAAACATCTTATGAAGGCATATCAAAAACGAATCATGAGGGAGACTTTTTTGTGGACAATAAATCAAAAACACTTCTCGAAGAAGCATTAAAATCTGATATTTCAAAGCATCCGGTCAAAGATATCAATCGGGAAGTTATCCCACATATGGAGGATCCTATCATTTATAAACTTGGATCGCTTACCTTTGTTAGAGAAAGCTATAGTACCAATGAAAAAGATATCACCTTTGAAGATCCACAACGGAGTAGAGAAGGATTAGCACCTTGTTTCCAAGATAAAAAAATACCCTATTGCAAATAATATCTTTCAACAAATGCATTATCAAGGCAAAGGATTAGGCCTACATGAACATGGTATGCTAGAACCAGTGTATATTATTGGCAATCCTAAGCATCAAGGTCTTGGCTATTCAAAGGAATCTAAGAATATCAGTGTTACCTCTATAATACCGGGGGAAACTTTATCTAACACAAACACCAACATGGGGAGCACGAAGAGTCCTTATGATGAAACTACTACCAACGCTACAAATAGCCATATTAGGAATCATCATCCACACATATTTTCACCCTCTAATTGGGACCAAAAACAAGAGAAAAAACTATATCCATGAACATAACAAGTCATTGAAGCAAAAGAATCAAAAAAGAAAAATGGAAAAGAAAAAATCAAATGGATACAAAAGAAAAAGCAAGAAAATCATCCCTATCAAACTCCATTAGTCAAAGAAACTATGGAGAAAAATTAAAAAGGGAATTTCATCCATCAAAGATGTCCAACAATACAAAAGAAAGCTTCAAGACTGAATTACAAGGTATATCAAGACGTTGGTCCCAATCAAATCTCCATATCCACCCATTATTGCTCATCATGCCAAGTTTGGAGAGTCAAAGGTTCCAAATTATCGACCAATCCATCTCAATATCATATCATTCAACACATTTTACCATCCATGATATCCAAATCTCACATTGAGCATGTGTTGGCAACAACTCTTTATCATAAGGACTCTAAGGGAACTCTATCACGATATGTGCATCAAGGTAGGGTTAACTCCGGTATCAACAAGGAAGACAAGAATTTCTAGTGGTTACATTCAAGTGCTTGTATCCTAGCAAAATAACTCCTCCAAGAAGGATATCGTTGCTATGTCATGACAACAACAATGACCATATTAGCACTAGCAGCATCTACATCAGCACCACCAAGTGGTTCGACATGAGCAAAAAAATAGTCACCATGATGAAAACCTGGTAAATAGGCATCTTGTGTGACATCAAAAATAAGAAAAAATCAAGAAAAATAGTCAAGAGAAAAATCATCCTCCAGTGAAAACCACTATGGTGGCGCTTTGGACAAGTGCCATGATGAAAACCTGGCGATAATGTGTCATGTGTAGAATCGAGCATCTACATGTGCCATTTCAGGTGGAAGCATCTAAGCTGATCCATAATAAACCCAAATCTAAGCCATTATTTTCAAAATCCAACGTATCTTGATCTTGACAAATGTGTGGTGAACACTTTACACTTGTTTATGAAAAGCATCTTGACATGGGTCACTATCATTGATCCTATCCTATCCAGCATTATCTAAGCCATGAGGCATTGTCCAAAAGGGCATACTCTATCCAAGCATGCTATCCTATCACAAGCTAATCCATCACCTACATTGCTAGACACTGGGGGAAAATGCTTGCATGTTGCTTCAAAATAAATCTTGATCTATATCTTCTAACTCACATTGTTTTGAGTCAAATGGTCGAACTACGTGGTCTTTGCATGTACAATGTAGGCAAGGCTTATCAACCCCTAAGGCCTTAGGTTAGTCCCATTAGGTTTTTATCAGGCTTTCTTCCAACTTAGTCAAAAAAACAAAAATCCAAACAAATCTAAAAAAAATCCAAAATCCAAAAACCCACAAAACTAATAATCGGATCAAATAGATCCTAGAGTCATCTCTCCCTCAGCTACAATATTTTAAGGACCACCTACAATCATTTTAACCCACAAAGTTAGGGTTTCACTTTGAACATTTTAAGCAACACAAAACAACACAAAACACGATGACAAATGACATTTAGGATGACAACAAGCAAATGCTAACAGGGTTTAAATAAAACAAAGGCAAAAGCAAGCTCACGAAACCAATGGAAAATTTAACTATACAAAAAATAAAAACCACCTACACCATTGCAAAGTCATGAAATTCTACCCCATTTATAAAAAAAGCACTAAAAAATACTTTCGTATGACCAAGATATGGTCATTTGAAAATAGGGTAAAAAAGTCTTGATTACCAATCATAGAGCAAACAAAAGCGAGGTTTCAGGAGCAAGGGTGAGCTTTTAGGAGCAAGTGCGAGCTTTTAGAGCAAGTGTGAGGTTTTCAGATGCAAGACTTTAAAGCAAGTGTGAGCTTCTTACACAAGGGCAAAGAGACAACTCCAAAGCAAGCAAAAGCGAGGTTTTCAGTCAAGTGTGAGCTTTTAGAGTGAGTGCATGAATCAGAAGCAAGGTTTTAAGTCAAGGGCAAGGGTTTAAAGGTCAAAGGCGAGGTTCTCACCTAGAAAATGCAAAGAAAATGATGCAGATTCTCAGGTATCACCAAAACTTTGCTATTGACTTAAGAAACGACATAAGATGAAAATGAGAAGCGACAAGGTGCATGTCAGGACACTAATTCCAATAAGACATCCAAACTCTCGAAATGCATCCACGTAATGTGAGGCTCAAAGAATCCTCCCATAGCTCCTCGACAATTGACAAAACAAAAACATTCAAATATCTTGAAAACATAAACAAAGACAACATCAAATAAATATCAAAAAGCACAAAAACATTTGAAAAAGCTCAAAAATCCTATTTCTTCCATCACCTATCTGCAATAAAGGTTCATCCATAATAAACAGATCATCACACTCACCTTTTGACAAAATAGAAACAAACAAACAAAGCAACACCAAAAGCTAGAACTTTCAAGCAAACAATCACAAAGATTTGAACACAAGGAGACAAAAACAAAGTCAAGTATAACTTCCTATCTATTGACAATTCCCAACATCCTGAGATATGTCTTAACGGATCCGTTCCTACGATAAACATGATCAACATCGGATAATAGTCTCATAACAGATAGAGCAAGTGATACAACAACATTGTTTTTATCTTTTCGATTTACATTATTGACTCATTCCCAGGATCTCTCGAGGATGTCCATAAGGATTAGAGAGGAAGGAATGAGAGAAATTGAGTGTCATTTTAGTTTGTTGTTTGTTGGATATTTTTGTTATACTACCATGGTGAATAGATGCTTTGTTCTGTGTGGAAGCGTTTTGAAGTATTTCGTGTAGCAATGGCATGTTAGGTTCTTAATACCTCTTGTGTTACTGGTCCGACATGTTTTAAAGCTTTTCATCCATACACTCTACAGGGTTTCCGTATGTTTGGTATGAGCAAGAGTACTCCTTGTTTGTAGAGTCAAAGTCCATGCAATGGATACAAAGTCACCTTGGTCATTAATACCTTGGTGCATCGTATCTGTTTGCTACATCAAACAGGATTGTTCAAACTATGAAGCCTCCAAGCAAAGAAAAAGCAACTCACCAATCTAACAACGTCAACTAGTCTTCACTTCTTATTAACATTTTCTTCTTATCAACATTTCTTCTAGCAGTCCTTGCACTTAACGCATCACATTAACTTATTGGAAAATTTGGTTCATTATCCAAAATTTTCACCAAATTTCTCGAGGGGGCACCATCCATGCTATCCTTTCTAGGGCATACTGGGGCAATTTTCTTTGAAACAAAGCAACCAGTACTTTGTATCAAAGAGGGGCACAATGTAGATACCAAAAAATGTCCTAGCTTGTGAACTAGCATTTTGGCACTCATATTCATCTATTAATTAAGTGATTTAACATCGTTTAATTAATTCATCATCAAACATCTCGAAAACATCCTGCAACATCTCGGAATCATCCTGAAATGTCTCGGAATCATCCTGAAACATCTTGAAATCATCCCACAACATCTCAAAATCATCTTGAAACATCTTAGAATCATCCTGAAACATCCTAGAATCATCTTGTAATGTCTTGAAACATCCCGCAACATCATGAAATATCTCAGAATCATCCTAAAACATCTTGAAATCATCCTGCAACATCTCAGAAATCATCCTATAATGTCCCAAAACATCTTGAAATCATCTTGCAACATCTCACAACATCCCAAAACATCTCAAAAAATATTACACAATTATCAAAATAACATCCAAAACCCTAAATTTCTGCTATTAATTAAATAATACAACATTATTTAATTAATTCACTTTTTCATCATTTCTCACAAATTAAATAAATTTCATTTATTTAACAAAGTCCTAAAAACCCTAATTCTACTATTGATTAAATAAAACAACATTATTTGATTAATTCATGTTTCATCATTCCAACCAATTAAATAAATTACATTTATTAATGAAGTCCTAATCTCACTTTATTTCGTCATGATTGATTAGATAACACCAATTATTTAATTACGTCACTAAAACACCTTATTCACCTAAGTTGATTAAATTATTAAATCATAATAATTTACTTACGACACTTTCCCTCCAAAATTTGAATAATTAAAACAAACTATTCAAATCAATTATCAAAAATCAAATCAAACTAATGCAACTTTGTTTGCAAAAGCCAAACTTGATTTGCACGTTCAAATCCAAAAAGGAATTAATTAATTCATATTCCTCACCCACTTTCTGATTGAGCAAATTACGATTGTTGACTAAGCAATCTAATTTGTTAACTAATCAATTTAATTTGCTAACTAAGCCATCAATTTCCTAACTAATCAGTCTAATTTGATAACTAAGTCATCAATTTCCTAACTAAGTCATCTAAATCATGACTGATCAATCTAATCTCTGACTAGCCAATCTATTCCTCAATCACACAAATTGTGCAATCAACTTTGCACAATCTTCTCATGTCTAAATCTTCTCAACACATTTCAACCGTTGATCTGGATATTCTCCAACACGATCCTAATCATCCATTTTAAATCTCATTTTCTATATAACAAACCTTTTTTCCTCACAAAAAAGGATCAGAGAATCAACATCATTTGCACAACAAAGTACTGCTGACATTCACAACCACCATTGTTAGAGCTTGAATACCATTTCTTCGACCAACCATCGTTCTTAAAGCTTTTACACACGAACTATGGAGGTTTCACGGTGATAAGAACAATCTAGCATCGGGTGAATACACTCCAATACGGGATGGTAACACTGTGCTTCTTGTTTACATTCAATTCAGTAATCATAGATTTCTTAATGTATGTCCAAATAGCTTAGTTTCATTTCGTATGTGTAGGATTAGATCTTAGATTAATATGTTTGATCTTAGCTTAGATTCTCGTTTCAAGCATGTTTGATCTCGTTTGCATCTAACATTTTCCCCCTCACAATATATATACATTATATATATATATACACATTTTGTCACTTTTATAAAACACATACTTTCATATCCATCGATTGACATATATACATAAAATGTGTGTATATGTCACCTTAGTCCAATCGGTATTCCCATTAATATGGGTAATCCATCCATGAGCATATGTGGGTACCTCTACCTATGTATACTCATGTACGTATTCACTCACATGTATGAGTTTACCATGGACACGTACATATATACATTTTATGCATATATCTCATCGACATAAAAATAAACACACAAGGAAGGACTTCCACTTAACATCAAAACTTCATCACATTCCTCATTCCAAACATTCATAAATCAAGATCGCAAACCAATATAAACATTTACAACCAAAACTGAAGATCTCTTACCATCTATTTGAACTGACTTGAATCAACTAAGACTGGTCAACTAGGGTGTGAGTGTGTGAATGCTCAGTAAGGCTAAATTGGAGGTTATCATACCAAGTTCTTCTCCTGAGTGATACTTCCCATCTCTTCTAGAGGTTTGAACCTGTTCCTGCATCCAACTTGGTACATCATAACAATAGTTAGCCAAATCATTACATTCATATGCATCACATATATTTCATATACAAAATCATTATATAACATTAAATAGAATCAAACATTCATTCTTCATATTTTCATCAAAATTCATATATATAAAATAAATTCACATTTATTAAAGCAATTTATCAAACTAGGTAATAATAAATAGGTAATAACACACGGGGTGTAACATGAGTATTCAACGAACTTGCAAATCATCCATGTTCACTTGCATCTTCACATGGCATTGTGCTTGAAACCATTCCCCTTGCATCAACAACCATCTACACTTGGTATATAACCCATATCCTTGACAAACCCACATGTGTTTAGAAACATTTGAAAGTCTTGTGTGGCATATCACATCTATTTGGGACCATTAATGGCTTCTAGGGTTGTGCAAGGAGATGTGTTGATGTTAAGATCATTGAAAGTCCAAGAGAGGGATGCATGAACGAAGAAGCAACAATAAAAAAAATAGGATACCAAGTGCCATTTGAGAGTGGGGAATGGAAAGGTCTACGTGTCTACACATGACTTGAGAGTGAAGTCTAGGATTAAAATGTTATCATACTCGATACCACAAGGATTGAGGTATCATCGTACCTCATACCACAATGATAAGGGAAAGGAATACCCAAAAGCCTATCAAATGATAGGGTTTGGGGTTTCAAGATACCAATAAGAATTTAGGCATGATCATAAGGAAAAATCTAGGAGCCCACTTTACAACACAAATTGAGACTCATGGTTATTCAATATTGTGGGGATTGGAGTTCAAGGTAACCAAATCCTTCATAAAGAGTTCAAATAGGAAAGGCGAACTCCAAAGGCCCATGGGAAACAAGGGATCAAGAAAGTGGGGGCACAAAGGACAAAGCCAAGACATTCCAATAGAGGAAAGTTTGAGAGTTCAAGACACGTGGAGCTAGGGAATTGAGGAATTGGAGGAAAAGATACCCAAGTAAGGAAGTCTTCAAAATCACACAAGAGATAAAGAAGCATGAACGTGTAGGGAATTGGCTGATGGAAATAAATGCTAACAAGAAAAAATGATGAATTAATCAAATTATTTTTATTATTCAATTAATAAAGGAAAAGAATGAATTTAATCAAATAATGTTAATTATTCAATTAAATAGAGAAATTAAGTGAAAATGAGAAAAATAATGTTAAAAAGCAAAATCAAAATGTGTGATATGTTCAAGACAATTTTAAGTGTCTACAACTATATGTAAATAATTTATTCTTAAACTTATCTATCTTTAGTGTGTTTTAAAAAAGCAGTCTCATATTTGTGAATTATTACACATCTATTCTAGATACCTAAAGCATTGAATGTACAATTAAGATCATACACATTTATGTACCCATTGACCAAATGATGGGAAAACCACCTAATTAATGCACAACCATTTGATAACTATTAAATGGCTTCTAACAATTGTGAATAGATTTAGGTTAGGATCTTATATTTGAAAAGCAAATATATTAAAACTCACTTGTTTTTAATCCACTTTTATTGTATTGTATGTTCGATATATGGCTTAGATTAAAATATGCACAGCCTTGGAGCTTTTGCTTACTCAAATGTTCGATATTACGTATCCTGGTCTTATCTTCTCCAGATTTAGGGTAAACCATGATCTCTCACGACCAGGTAGAAACATTTCAACTGTAAATAGAGCAACATTTCCATGGACATTCCTTTCTAACAAAACAGAACAAGTCTAGATCTTTTCAGGATATAGTACAAACACTTAAAACCTATAAATAGTCCGAACACTTCCAAGCGCTCACAATCTAATTTTGGAATGTCCACGTTGTTATAACTGTATAGGTGATGACACGTCCAGGTCAAACTATCAAATACTAAATATAGGAAACAGCTAAGTATATATAGTAACCAGATTCATGCTTTGGAAGAAAAATTGGCGATCACTAAAAGTACTACTTTTTATCTGATTTCCTTTAGAATTAGGGATCATGTAACTTGAGTGTGCGACACGGGATTCATTTTGAATCTTTGAGATGTACCAAAATAGGATTCCATGAATATCATGTGTTGTTACAAGGACCCTGCATGTTGCAAAATAAACTTTTTTCAATTTATTGGTAAAAGTCGATGGATAATGGAACTACCTTTCCAGTCCTCCAATTTGTCACATATGTGTTCCAAGAGCCACTCAGTTTGGATTTTACATTGCAGTCTATACAATAGTATTAAAAAAAATCTATGCTAGGTTTGGAAACTTCTGAAATGTTGAACAAAAAATTACAATCAAATTTGAAGTTCCGCACAGTTGGATATTCCAAAAAACATGAGAAAAATGTCTTACACTTTATCAATGCTAGGATATAATATTCACATTTTGCCATATTTAATGAAGCACCTCCAAACTTATTCCCCCTACATGTCTTTAACATTAAGATGTTAACTGATATATTTACATCTAGACAATAGTTTGATTGAGTAGTTTCTTCCTTCTGATCATTAAAGCGTTGATTCAAATGGTATATATAAACAAATAGGGGTTTTGCATCTCATCTCTTGGTCTCTCCCAGCATTTTCCCCCCGTGACAAATGCCTACCTACCACAAAAATTAAAATAGTATGCAAAAGGTATGAGAAAGGATAAATTAGTATATCCAACAACCAATTGCAGGCATAGCATGTCAGAAACCAAAGTACGATAATAGGATGCACATTGTTAAAAACACAACTAATAATGTAATCCTATCATGAAACCTTTGCAAATGTTCAAGACACAATGACGATCCTACCAAACTCAGATATACATGCAAGTTGAATAGACTCTGCTCCTAAAGTTATGTATTTGAAAAGCTTTACAAGTCATCTATCTTTTTGAATCTCTGACCTTCCATCCCCTTGACTTCTCCTACAGATCAGCTCAGAAAGTCATTTTCACAAGTTCATACAACAGTTGGATCACGGTTCACCACAGAAGCTCATTTTTCCTCCAGTTGAAATATTTTACACACCCAAAATACTTGAGCTCCTGGTAAGTACAATTTCGAATGCATCAAATGAGTACAATCATGCCACAGAAAATACTTCCAAGAAAATTTTTTCCTCAAAAATTAAAAGATAACCACGTAGCAAAATAGTGGCTAGTCAGATAAAGAAACATCCACAGAAAAATTCCAAAAACTCAGCTTTGAGGGCCACCATAAGTTCCTATCAGGATCCAGTATGCCACCCTTTCAAACAACTGCTAGAGAAAGAAGAAACAGCCTAGCATGGTTGCAAAGAATTCAGCTGTGCAGACCGTAATAAGTTCCCATCAGGACCCAGTATGCCACCCTTCTGAGGAACTATTACCTTCTCCAAATATCTAGTGTTTTGATCTTTATCTCGAGTCTGGATTTCTTTTTGTCGTTTTACAAATTCAAAAAATTCAGCAACTTGACGGGCATATCTGCAAGAACACTTTTAAGTGAGCATCAGAGGAAGAATATCAACCACTCTTACAAATTAAAAGTTTGATAACACAAATGGAAATCTCAAATAATCATGAATTACATAAATATAATCTTGGCTATTGTGTTCTACTTTCCTATAAATCGTGTACTACATGAACAGGGTTTCATGGTGTATAGAAACTCTATGTAGATAAAAGTGCCTAACTTAGCTGGAATATCGAGTCTGGACTAGAAAATCTAAAACATACCAGAGAAACATAAGGCAGTATGCAGGAAGCTTTTGACTGTAAAAGAACAAAACATAGAAAGGTATTTTAATGCAAATTCTGAAAAACTGTTGAAGAGTTACAGCTATTCTTTAAGAGAGGGAAAGAAACCCTTGTTCTATTAGAAGTCTCGTGTCAGAAAATAGCAGTTGAGTGTAATTTGGGTGTAAAAGGAAGAAAAAAATACATGTTGTACCAATAGAAAAAGGATGCTTCCCAAGAATATGGATAGATTTGTCTTCAACTAGGTTTATCAGTATGCTTGAGAGATGGTACATGAGCTTTTCCATAACCTGGCAGATCCACACCCTACATGTAAACTCAAGTTTCAGCAAGCATTGGTTACAGAAAATGTTAGTACCCCCTCTGACAGACAAAATACAGCATAAAAAGCTTCTAATGATAATAAGTTAATAACCCCTCTTGTCAAAACTAAAGCCAGGGATAAAGTACAGTAACCTGAGTTTATAACAGAGTGGTATTCTGGAGATGGGATCATAGGCCCTAAATATAAATATATTCAGACCAATATAAATAAAAGATATCATTAAAACTAACAGGGCATATCAGAAATTAGATGGGTAAAGACAAACTACTTGCCCAAGTTGAAGCATCCAGTTGGCAATGGCTCCCATGGCCTACAGTAGTTACTTTCACATTGCATGAATCTCCTGTTCAAGATCAGCTGCGGCTTCAAGAGCCTCCTTGTATCCATCTGATTTTCTGTCATCTCAATTCCTTGTAGAAACAAAATCCCAGTCGGGAAAGTATTCTACAAATTGAACCGCCATCACCTCCCTTAAGCTGAGCCTCCTTTAGATTGTTCCCAATTTTCCTTCAATAGGCTTTTTACTATGAAAACTTTACAATTAGACTTTAAATTTTCACTTCTAGTTCTCCATCTTTGAGTGTACATTGGATGCAGAACCAGAGCTACATGTCCCTGATAGAATTATAACTGATTTTCCCTTCCCAATTTAGGAAAATCAGTCCTGCATTTGGATATAGAGGGTTCAGCAGAAGCATAGGACTATAAAATTCAGTCCACTTGGGACTAGATAAAAACTGTAAGCCAGAAGTAATGTCTCCCTTATAAGGAATAAGTCTGTCTAAAGAAAAGGGATGGCAAAAGCTTCAGGTGAATGGGGACTCGATGCTAATCATTGAAACAGTCAGGAAGGGTCAGTGCAGTGACTCACAAATAAATAATGTCGTGGAAAATTAAGGACATAGAGAATTTCAAGATATCATACAGGAAATATGATGACAGACGTAGAAGCCAATTTAAGGCTGGAAAATTTGGGAAAGATGGTTTGTATTCATCCTTTTTCCTCCATTAAAATAATTTGAAAAAGCTGATCTTTGAAGACTACACCAAAGTGGAAGAGCTTTCTCTTCATTAAAAATTGTAAAAGTCAGCATCAAATAGAAGAAAGACTTCCACTACAGAACTTTTCTTTTATGCAGTGTTCCACAAAGACGCCCCCCCCCAAAAAACCCCGTGTTTCCTAGACCCCACCACCATTGCCTCCATCCCACAACCAGCACCCCATTCTCCAAGATGCCACTAGGACTTCGAGGATGTCGGGTGACCTCAAGATGTGTAGGGGACTCCTAGTTGTCTCCAAGTTGGAAAATTCTTATACTTATACATCTTTTTATAACTATTTTTTCAAGTAATATATGTATTTTATTAAAAATTGTAGAAGTCAGCATCAAATAGAAGAAAGACTTCCACTACAGAACTTTTCTTTTATGCAGTGTTCCACAAAGACGCGTCCCCCCCCAAAAAACCCCGTGTTTCCTAGACGTCCCCATCTTGGAGACTTGGGGACTTGGGGGGGATGCCCCCCCACCAGCCCACCACCATTGCCTCCATCCCACAACCAGTACCCCCTTCTCCAAGATGCCGCTAGGACTTCGAGGATGTCGGGTGACCTCAAGATGTCTAGGGGACTCCTAGTTGTCTCCAAGTTGGAAAATTCTTATACTTATACATCTTTTTATAATTATTTTTTCAAGTACTATATGTATTTCACCACCCTGCCGCCACCTCGCCCCTGTCCCCCCGCCGTCCCCAAACTTAGGCCTTTGGTCCCCCCGTTGCCACATCCCCCCCCCCCGTCAAGAAACTCCATGGAACTATGCTTTTATGTGTATTCAATGGTTCCATTTCATGATTAAATCAAATAAGTGTTCGAATGTGGCTCATTAGGAAATCAAATCAATCAAAAAGTGATAAAACTCTTGCCTAAGGACAATAACAAGACCCTCTTAAAAATTGGTGAACTATCTCATTGCTCAATGTTTCACTTAAAAAACTAGCAAAATTGTTGGCTACCAAACTAAGGAAAATTCTTCCTCTACTAGTTCTTTGGTCTAAGATAGGTTTTGTAACAAGGAAATGTAATCTAGAAAACCTGATTACTAGTTAAGTGGATCTAAAATGGGGACCAAGAGGACTAAACAGAAAATAATTGTGGTTTTATTGGCTTTGAGAAGGTGTAGGATAGAATTGAATGACCATTCATCCTTTTGGTAATGAAGGCCTTTAGGCTCAAAGATAAATTTTGCAGGTGGATTTGCATTTCTTTTAAAGACGCTTGTGCTCAAGTTGATATCAATGGCAAATTTTCTCCCCTATTAGAGCTTCGGAGATCTATTAGGCTAGGGTGTCCTTGAGCCCCCTCCCTATTTATTGTTGTTGCAAAAGCATTAAATTACTTACTCAAAGAATCATCCTTGGGTCCAGCAATGAAAGGCCTTACACTACCTAATGGTAAAAAGCTCATAGATATCCAATTTGCAAATGAAACCTCCATTTTCCTTTTTAGTGAAGAAAACATTTTTTTATTTAAGGAATAAGCAAGAGCTACATTGCAGTGCCTTTGGATCAAAACTTTCTGACCTTCTATGGTGGTTAGCTCAAGAGATTCTCCTCCAAGCTAGTTTGATAAGATTGGGTGGGCACGGAATGGACCTAATAAGGTTCTTAGATACTTGGTGGTACCCTTTATTGTCTCGCCTTCATTCAAAGATATGTGGGACTCAGTGGTGAAGAAAATCGAGAAGTTTAACAACTAGCAAAGTCACTTGATCTCTATTGTTGACAGATTTCAAGCTTATCAAAAAAACATTGCTTTATTTAGTCTATATTATGCTTCAACCTAGCTGTTTGCGAGCTAGCAGGCACACAAGATTCATAAAAGGATAAGAGATTTCCTATGGTATGTTGGAAAAGGGAACAAGTAAAGACATGCTATGAGTTGGAAATGATGTTTTCTTCCTAGGAAGTATGGAGGAATGGACCTAAAGAACCTAAAGATCCTAAAGATCCATGGTATCTCCTTAGCAGCTAAATGGATCACCAAACCATTTGAGGGAGAGGAGCCATGGAAGGTCCTTGTCATGTCCCCTTTTAAGATAATTAATAATATTATTTAAGTTGGGCCCAATAATCAATAATTTTAAGGGCAACTTAATAATATTATTAATGAAAATAAAAGGTGTTTTTAAACACTAGTATTAAAATAAAAGAACTTTAAAAAAAAAAATTTAAAAATTAAATTAAAAATATTTTGAAATACTAGGAGGGAAATTTAGGGCCCAAGGGCCCAATTCGAAAAGGTATATCAAGGAGGCACCTATCTTCATTTGAGGAGCATTCAAGCTATCATTTTGCATGCTACTTTCAGCTTTGAGCAATTGTTTAATCTAAGGCTTTCAAAGACGAAAATGTCTAGCGTGTTTGAATTCTAGAGGAAGAAAAACCCTCTTAAAATTCATCATCTCGGATCAAGGACAAAAAGCCTTGTTTCCAATTTTGGGTGATCCCATCTGAGAATCATGATTATACTGATTTGTGGTGGATTTGGATTTTGCTACAGTGCCACTAAGGTGTTTTGTGCAAGCAAACATCATCATATCATTGCCAAAGCATAATTGAGGGTTTGTATATTGATTTTTAGATTTTTGAAGAAATTTTTAGCATAATATAGAGCTGGATCTGAGTTGTTCCAGTCAATTCTAGCTGAGAACCACACTGGGAGAGAGAAATTCAATAAGTCTGGTATTGGATCAGTCACATGAGCTGCTGGTTACATTATTTCAGTCATCCAACATAAGCGACCAGCTATTGGAGTGAAGTCTCATCATTTCTAAAAGGATATCAATCAGATAATAGGCATTTTGCATGTGTTTCCAGGCCCATTTTGAGCCATATAAGTTAGGGCGACATCATTTAGACGGTGGGTCTAGCAACATTAGTTGTTCCATACTTGTCATAAGCAAGTCTACATATTTCCAGCCTAGCACAATTTTTTGGAACAGTGAAGTTGATAATAAACTGTTGTTCTTGCCCAGCACCACCATTGGGGAGGATACATTTGACAATATATTGTGGTTTCAACCTATTTCCAGCAGATTTGCATCATTTCCAGCTGATTACAGTTTTTCCAGCATTGCACAGTCAGCCATACATCTCCAAACAGCAGCCATACCAGTCACCAACCTCTATTTGCTGTTTCCAAACATTGCATGGACTGACCTAAATCTGGTTTGCATCTTTTCAGCAGGGTACAACATTCTGTGACTGCAAAAATATCTTATAAATGCTGATTTGTACTTTCCAGCAACTTCATTCATTGTTTTCAACGGCTATACTGTTCAAATAAATCATATAGGGAGATTATTTGGCTGCCCTAATTCAGAATTGACTTCATCCAAAATTCTAGGGTTTTTATGACATAAATCGGGCAAAGTTTGATGTTTATTGCAATCATGGATTGATATTAGTAATCTAAGGGTCTTGAAAAGTGTGGTCAGAATTGTTTATTTGCTAATTGGATTCATTTCCTTTCAAGAAAAAATCAGAAAATAAATAAAATACAAACGGGGACATTACAGTCCTTACCAAAATCAATGTGAATAATGTTGTACCAAAAAAGTTTTTTTTTTTTTGGAAAGGGTTAACCCATGTGATATCCTAAATTTAAATTTTTATTGTCTAGCCTAATAGCTCTAGTGTTTTCTGAAACATTTGGGAGGCCTAGAAGGCTATCAAGGGTTAACCTACGAGCCATACTCAAAAAAGTATGGTAATATCTATATTTTTAGATCCATTTGATGGTGCTTGCATTATAAAAACAGCCCCTTAGCCTTCGTCCAAGGATGTTCTTCTAGAGAGTTATTTTCAAAAGGGATTCAAGAATTCGGGAATATCTTATCTTTAAAAACAATCAAAAAATGTCATGGGCAAAGTTAAAAGAGAAGTATAACATTTCTAATTCACAAAAAATAACTTTTTCTATATTAAAAAAAGGTTATAGAGAACCTTTCTATAAACCCTCAAATGAGATTCGACACAAAAATCTTAGATAATATTAATTGGATTAATGGCACAGCCCTAACTATAGCCCTCGTAGAATAATATATGACAGCTTGATTTATACGCAGAAGATATTCACCTATCTTAACCTTAGATGAAGGTTAGAATGAAATAAGTGAGAGTGGAGTAAGAAATGTCAATTCATTCAGTCTTCATGGTTAGAACCTAAAAAATCTTTGCTTTAGATAGTCGTTAGTTCTTCAAAGATTTGCTGTGAGATATTTTATAGATCCCAAGAGTTACATGTTTGTCTATAGTAGTTTGTGTATTATTAATGAGCCATCTAGCTGTCGGTTCTTTGAATGTCTTTTTGCTAAGAAAGTTTGGAGCTTTTTACCAATAATTGTAAATGTTGGACTAGGGTAGAATCTATTTCCTAGGGAGATGTGTTTGCATATATTAAGGGTCTGAATAAAAATAAGTGTAAATTTTGGCATATTTTACTGACAGAAGTATTTTGGTTTGTTTAGAGGGCTAGGAATAATGAGTTGTTCCATAGCAAAGTGAGAATTTGCTTACCAACATAATCTCATCACCTCTTCTTTGATTGTTTCTAAGGTTACAATAACTTTGGATATTTCCGAAAAGGAGTTCTTCAAGCTGATGAACAAAGACTCAATTAATCTGAAAAAAGATGTATTCCAGGCAAAATGTTGGCCAGAATTTGACTTAGATGAAGAGAACCAGGCAAATAAAGGTGATCTGGCTTTGCCTAGCTACTCCAAAATGAATACTGACGAAATTATTTCTAATGAGTGGATCTTAATGATCAAGTTGCTGAAAAGGTTGAAGAGTGGTTCAAGAGAAACTTGATTGTTCATTATGCTAGACTATCACTGGCAGAGCACCTAGCTCTTGATATGCAAGAAAGTGCTATTGTCAATGATTTTGAAACCAAAGCAATCACTGATGCGAAAGTTATTAAACATTCATAAAGTCGTGAACCTTTATTATGATTGCTTATTAGTTGCTTGTTGTTATAAGCACCCTATTTTGTGTATTATTTGGGTATGGGGCAGGGAGGGGTGCATATTGTAGTAGCTTCAAGTAGTTTTTGGATCTCTATAGATACTTTGTCATAGAATATCATAATATACCTGCTTTTTGTGAACAATTATCCAATGTAAAAAATTAAATATTGATTGCCACACTTCTCTTCTTGTTCTCTTATGACATTTTCAACTCTACTCACACCTTCAAGTTTTCCTTTCTTTCTTTGTCTATGCTCCTAAATTGATTACATCCTATAGCATCCAATCACTTAAAAAGGGGCACTACTTCATTCGTCTAATTTCAAACACACCAATTTTCATGGTTCCTTGTACTAGTTTTGTAGTCCCCATACCAATTTTTATGGTCTTTCTACCAATTGTACCAATTTATTTGTTATCCCTGTACCATTACACCCAATTTATTTTAGGTCTAGCCTAAACCCCTTTATTATTTTTGTTCTTACTTTGCGATGGTACCGTCACATCCAACTCTACATGTGCCAACCCACTGCCAAAGTGGCCATTCCATTATCAATTCTACACCTAGGTGGCTCCTACACAACTCATGTCCATGTTCTGAAATATTCCTTTTTGCAATTTCCAGCAATTCCCACCTGAATTTATTTATTTTTTCTTGACAATATACTCTCTTCTTTCTTTTTTTGTAATATTTAAATAAATGAAACTGAACTAGTTTTTGTTTTGAATAAATAATTCATAACATATAAATGATAGAATTATTTAAATTTAAGTAATATTGAAATAATATTAAAGAGCCTAAATATTGGCTACATTTGTCGAAAGTCCCACAACTCCCTCTTAGCCTCACATCCCTTGGTGCAATTCCCTTTATCATTTTGTTTACCCTTTCTCTTTAGCTAGGGGCCGAGTCCCAATTCTCACTGCTCTAAAATAATTTGCCTTTTTGTGGCAGGAGGAAATGAGGTAGTGCAGCTGGCAAGGAAAACACATTCAAAAGTTTATGACAGTCGATTTCCCTTTAATTTTGCAGCAATCCTATGTCAAGTTTCCACCTGTTGTTACTTCCTATGCCACCTCCCAAAAACGCTATGAATCTTTTTTTTTTGTCTTTGCAATCTCCAGAATTCACTTTTTATAAAAAAAAAAAATATCCTTATTAACTGCTGCGGTAACCTATACTGAAATTCCTTGCTTAATATTGCAGCCCCCTTTTTCAACCAAAGATCTTTAAACTACCACGTCCCAATCCAAAACTGCAATGGGAATTTGGTTCTAAACCATATGGCTACAAATGAGCGGTGGCCTAGACGAGCTTCCAAATGAATGATTTTTAAACCTTTTTGTCTTCCAACATTATTCTACTCCTTTAAACTTGGAATTCCTATAAGCTCAAATTTGACCTCTAAATGAAGTCAACAAAAGGAATCAATTGAGTTTTGTCCTCCAATTCTTGATAGTCTGAGAGGGTTTCCGTCCTTAGGGAAGAATGCTAAACCAAATCTCTACAACAAGGGATTTTGGAAAACTAATAATTATAGAATGAATGTTTTTTCCGATAATTCCCCTTTTTTATTCTTTTCCATCCAACCCTAAAAGTAATTAAAATACTCACCTTTTCCCTCCAAAGTTAATAAATTACTCTTTTTAAATATTTAAATATAAGTTGTCCTTTAATTTTTCCACTTCTTGACAGCTTAAATATTTAACCATTAAAAATTTAATCATTTTTTGCACAACCACCAAAGTTACAAAAAAAATTAAAAAGCCCAAACATGAATTCTGACCACACCACCAATACCATAAGTGCATAGGAAGCCAGTCTAGATGAAGATTGGCGCTCTCCCAAGATGACGAACTTCTCCAAGAAGTGTGGAGTGCTCCTAGAATGTTAAATCCACACACAGAAAGTACCATTGTACTCATCTTGGATACAAGAACTATCTGCAACTATCAGAGTACCTTCTCAATAAAGCTGGCACTCTCCAAAAAAGCTGGAGTTTCCAAAAATGTTGGAATAGACCAAATAGGGGACATTACATGTTCCTTTCTTGACTAACTTGTAGCCTCTTCCTCCTAACAATTGTAGTGTTTTTCTCTTGCTTTAGCTTCAACAATTTGGTAAATGATGTATGACAATGTATGATTTATTTTCTGCATACATTTTTTGTGAATAGTAACTACTCTTTCTCCTCCATGGGTGCATTGCAGGTTCAAAGTGCATATTGGAGTGAAGAACACAAAAGAGAAGACAAAGAGCATGGACCCTCATTGATCGTTGGATATATCCTCACATTTCAATATTATTTTATGCAGTGTATTTACCTTAGCATGCTTTCTCACCTAGTTTTGCAAGCTCACTAAAGTGTGGGCAAATTATAGAGCCGAAAATTGCATAATTCGTGATTCTCAATCTATGTCACAGACTCATTTTAGTGTCCATTCCTCTAGACATGTTTTAGGACGGAATTAGCCTAGTTTTTCTCCTAAAACCCCTCCAACAAAGTGACATGTTGACCTAAGCCCTATTCCTCATCTATTTCCTCTCTTTTCCTTTCTTTCAATGAATTTTTCCAGCTGAACACTAGAGTGATCACTGTAGTGACCTTGGTCAGTTGAGAAATTGTGGAAGTGTCCTCCCACAAAGTTTAATTTAATAAAGGCCATAAAAACACACTTCAGCTCTTGTGTGTTTTCCAACAGCCAGTTCAAGCTCAAATCTTTATAACAACAATTTTTCATATCTTTAACTTCTTCTGATTCTTCTTGAATTTTGACTTGGTTTATTGGCTTCTTGCTAAGCTTCCTCTTGGCTATTCTCAATCTCAACATCCTACTATAACCCTTCACCATTATTCTCCATTACTATAGCCGTTGACACTTTTCTCCAAACTCAAACCCTGTTAAAGCTTCTTTTCTTATAAACTCCATAGCACTTTGTTGAGTTCACTTCCTGTAATCTCCCATTCACAGAACACTATACTTGCTTAAATACCCACCACCATCACTTCTGTATTTTAGGCAACCACACATGCCAATCTTTAAAAAATATTGTCGAGGCTGAAATATGCCACCCAAGAGACATATTAAGACAGTCTGTTTTAAACAATAAATATAACCCAAATTTTTTCCCCTTCCACAGATTTAGCTGTAGATATCTTCATACTGAAAAGGCAATACAGGATTCCATGAGCATAGCAAGGAGTATCAGGACAAAATGGAGATTCCCAGAAATTTTCAAAAGTGTACAAGAAAAAGACACAACTGTCTTTTATGGGTCTATAGTGCAAAGGCCTTAAATGATGCAGCTCCTCAACCCCTTTGAGGGCTGCCACCCCAAGAACCCAGCTCTGGTTTTAAAATAAAAAAAATAAAATTCGTTTTGGGCTGTGCTGGATGGAAAAGCAGCATTTTGACCCTTTATTTGGATTGGTATGACAAAACAACATTTTTTCCCAGTTTTTATAAGTACTCCAGCATCTTTTAGTTTCCCAATTAAATTCCAAGTAATTGAATTTCATTTTTATTGGTGAATTGCTGAGTCAATCCTGATTCCATGCAATGCTTCTATGATCAAAATAGACATGTGTTCTCTAAATTCATTCTTTATACTTCTCATACATTATTGAAGTTTATTTTACAACTTTATGTGTATTTTAATGTGTTTAATTTTTGCCAAATCCTGAGTCTGAGTCAGCATTTAAGCCTGCTGAGTTTTTACCAAGTCCGAGCTTTGGAGATGTGTCATACAATAGTTCAAGACATGCTATTCCTTCCAATGTGCACATCCATGCCTAATGAGAAATGAATTTACTTTCTTCTCCATATGAATATTCAAAGATAATGGGGAAAGGATAACATCTTCTCCATTTCCTACTTAGGCCGAAAGCTTAGAACTCTCGTACTTAAGCCAATACATAACAATGTGCTAAATATTCTATGTAGCAAGATTCAGTATTCCACTAGGATCTAGGTCAAAAGCTATTGATTTTTAATTTACATCAAATATATCATTCCAAAGTGATGTGTAAAAGCCAGATGACTAGATAACAACTCATAAAAAGAGGAAAGCTGTGCTTACTCTTGCTTTGCTTCGACATCGTGGCTAAAGTCAATATTTGGCTCACAATCCAGGACCAAGGCAGGAACCTGACGTGCATGTTTCTCAGTAAAATTTTGCAACAAAAAAGACAGAGCTCAAATAGAACCCAACCTCACTACAAATATTCCAAACATTATATTTGACTTACTTTCTGAATACTTGCATGTACATGTTCTCCTTGTAAAAGAAACACCCGATTCCTTATATCAGGATGCATAATGCTATCCATATCATGAGGTAACTGACACATGGATAACACTCCAGACTTTGTGCATTGGGCAGGGAAGAGCCAGTTTTCATGTTTCTCATGCAAACCTTGCAAATACTCTAGAGTCACGCTGTTTTCTTCTGCTCGTTTTCGCAACTGCAGGCGTCTGTGGCATGTGACTGGACTGGCCCTCAAGTAAATGAAGCCGTCAGGGACAAGTCCTGGCAAAACAGAGACAACTGGATCAAACCATGAGTCGTAAATGCTAAGCTCCATCTCGTTCATCCATTTTGCCTCATGAACAGCTCGCACGAATACCTGCAAATGTCAACATAAATAAATAAGTTAGAACTGATAGTTTCCAAAACCAACTAAGCCAATAACTACAGCAAAATCAGTGCCAAAGGCAGAGAAATAAAGATTTCAATGCCATCAAGGCAGTTTGACCATCTCCTTACGCCACAAGGTACAAACTACCATATTTATTCCTATTCAAATTTCAAAAAATATCTTCAACCATGCTGCAGAATCAGAATTTCTCTTAAACTATAAATATAACATAATCAAAACTCTTATTCACCAAATTCTCATGAATACATCCAAGTTCATAGAGCCTGTACCAAATCAACCTGAAAACATACCATTCGGTCAGTGAAAACACTTCTTTCCATAAGTCGTAAAGGCTTTAACCCAACAGCAGACTCACGCTCTTGCATCACCCTTGTTACAAAAACATAATTCTGGAATGTGTAGGCATATCGTTGGGGTTCAGCATAAAAAGCATCCAATATATTGAAATGATCAGGCCCAATGTTTTGCCACTTAGAAATAGGTTCAGGAACAACCTCTACAAGGTCACGTAATTCAAATGTCTCATTGGCAACCCTTTGAAGAAATGTGGTCTTCCCAACACTAATGTTACCCTCCACACAAAAAGTAAGCCTATTTTTCTGTTGTGTTTTCTCAGCACCCTGGATAATTTCTTCTTTCATCTCTTTATCAACGCTCTCCTTGATGTAAGAAGTTATTCGCTCTGCATGGTTCTTATGGATGATCCCAATTGAACTACGAAGAAACTCGACCATCTTTTCACTGCCACCTACAAGAAACTGAAAACACAAAAGAAAAAGCACATTCACATTAATCCAAAGCTTCATCCTCTGGTGCTTGCATAAAGGATACATGTTCCGATGGCCTGGTGTGCTGTGCGTGGATATAACACATTCAATTTGAAATCAACTGATGACAACTAAACTACTGGACTAATTTACCTCACTGGAGAAGAAGAGGAAAAACTATCAGCTAACATCTTGGTTTGTCCTCTTTCCTACACATACATTTTCAACACAAATATTCTTATAGAATATTAGAAATTCTGCAAACAAAGAACACAGCTATCCAAAACGGTTCTATTGCTCCCAGTGATTATAGAGACAAAGCGAATTTCTAAATATAAACTGAAGAAATCATAAAATATTATTTCATCACAAGAATTTCAAGTGTTCTTCTTTTAGGACTTGTGTTAGATAAATAGATTGCAAATTTTGAATATTGCAAAAACTAGCCTATGCTTTGGTGCAATGCACTAAGTCTGCCAAGATGGCATTATATTTATTATTGTATAATAAACATTTTCTATAATGTAAGAGATACACTTTATTGGTTCAGGCATCTATCTTTGCTTGAGAAAGCATCTAATCCTTTTCCAAGCATCAAAATATTAAACATGAAAGCGCCAGAAAGCAATAAAAGTAAATAGTGCAAGTGGCAAAGCAGTAAATGTAATATCCCACATAGGATATTGACCTAAATTCTGATTTCTGAAACTCAATTTTCTGCCCTAATTTCTGCACTTCAATTTTCTGCTCAAACCCTAATTTCTGATATGAAATTTCTGATTGCAACAAGTATGAACAGCAACATATATTTCTCCAAAAATGCTTCAAATAATATAGAAAATATATCTATCTTCAAAGATGAATGTAACCAGCAATGTAAACCAACAAAATGACCATCCAAACATGCAGTAAATCTGATTTTCTGAATCAAACCCTTCTGCTACAAACTGAAAGTTCTGATCTGATTTTTACAATGGATTCTAGGGCACAACATGCCAAACAATGCCCAGAATTCTGCTCTACAAATCAGACCTGAAACTATGATTATACATTCCAAATAAGTGCAAAATAGTCTTCAAATGCAAACCCTAGATGGGCGAATTCCTCCTTAGCAAGCGCTTAGGGTTTGCTGCTCCAAATATGCAAAATTGTCCTCCAAAGGTGGGCGCTCAGATCTACTCCAAAGTGGCACTCCAAATTAGGGCAAAACTTTAAAAGTTTAATGCAATATGTTCACAAAATTGCCACAACAATGCTACTCCAAATCTGACTTAAAAATCTGAATCTGTTCCTTCTATGGTGGCACTCCAACATGCATGAAAACAACTTCAAAATGGCGCTCCAAACTGATTTATAAATCTAAATTATGACTCTTCAAGAATGGTGCTCAAATCTCCAAAATTCTGCTCCAAGATGATATGAAATCTGCTCCAAATTACGATCTAATTCTGCTCCAAAACTCGAGATCCTCCAATGAAGTGCTAGTAGACTTCTGTTATGAAGCCTTCCCAAGATGAGATTGGGTTTTCGTCCAACTCACCCTTTATTCTCAAGGGCTTTTGTCCTTCGAATAAGCTGCTCAAAAATGCAGTCCAAAACAATAGAAATAACAATTCCAATATGATATGAAATGCCTCCAAAGAACTTGTACTATTTATATCTTCACCTTTTCCATCAACTTGGCTGACACAATTTGGGCACCCAATTTCGAATTTAAATTCTTTTTCTTTAATTTTAATATTTTTTTTCCCTTTTTACCTCCAAAAAGGGTCGCCCAACCTCGTAGAAAAATTATAAAAAATATTTTGGTGCCACATAAAATAATAATAAATTATGGGAAATTAATTCCCAAGTCCCCCAAGCCAAATAAAAATAATTGAGCCATAAAATAAATATTTTTTCTAATTATGCAATGCTCAAGCCAAATATTCGGGGACATTACAATAAACTTACACAAATAGTTTTTAACCCAACATTCCCTTTTGTTTATTGTGCTAGTGCGTGCAATCAAATCCATTGAATAAACAGTCAACGAATTGTTTTACACTTGCTGTAGAGAGCCAAGCAAACAGTATAGCAACTGCAGTAGGCACAGACTTCCATGGTGATAAAAAGCTAAAGAAGTTACATTCTGATGTAAAATTGATGAGGGACTGAATATAAACAAAATAGCTCATGGGAATTTAAATAGATGCCCAAAAGTGATTACCACAGTAGCAGCAGATGGTTCCTTTGTGGAGACGTGACTCCCCCAATGTGTTATATACAGGGGTGCTACCAAGTATGTTTCAACTTCAACACAATCTAGCATGCCTAGATATACTGCAATAACTAAAATCTGTCTGACTTTTATGACTCATTGCAGTGGCTGTGACATAGACTCATTCACTATAAATTTAAAATCCGACATGGCAGTGATTGCTTTGGAAGACTAGGGAGCAACCTTATGAGGTTATGTGATCGGATTGGGAAAGAACATCCTCCATCTTCACAGTCATATGTGGGTAATCTATTGCCTATAATCCTAACAGTTTGCATACATGTGTAGTGGCCTGCACACAGGAGATACACTTGTGAGTTTGCAACCTGGGTAGAGTGCAACGCACACACTGAGAGATTGCTCAGACTGATATTCAATGATTTATAGGCATGCTCCAGCCGCTTTGGATCATTCTTGTTGGGAACTGTTCCAATTTAAACTATGAGCAATTATACCTTACTAGTTATGTTTTTCTTGTGATTTCTATTTATGACAAATTATAATAATGATAAAAGACAAAGTACTATAAATTGTTTTACACCATCATAAGCCATAGGATAGTATGCCCTATGGTAATGTATTAATCTAGGATAATTGTGGGCGTGGTATGAACAGATTTCAGGGTTTAGGGGCTCATGTTTGGTAAAGTATCCATTACTGCATTGGAAAAGTTCAGTGGATTCAAGTTCCATGCATGAAATGTCCAGATACAATTGAATTTTATGCAGTAAAATCTTTGATTATTACTTGACAAATATTATCTTATAGCAGCAAATAAGATAGCCAAGTGGAGGATTGAGAACGATAGAACCAAGTAATCAACCTGGCACGTGCCAGATACAGAGTTGCATCTGCTTGATTTGGATAAGAAAGCAAAGGAAATGCAGAACAAGCCAAAGTATTGTTTAGTTCAAAATCTCAAAATGCTAAAAATTCTTTAAAACAACTGTTATTTGGGTTGAAGATGGGCAGTGACGCAACAAAGACAAATCAACAGGTTCATTTATCTAATAAAGGAACCAGCAAAGACTTAAGTGCAAGTTGAGGATATGGATGCAAAAGCAGTTTTGTTAAATAGCTTACCTAGTACAACAATGTTATGGTTTTTTAAGTCAAACTGTCCACTCAAATTACACCAGTGTAATGATCATAGCTGTCACAAAAGAGTAGTAGTTAAATGATGATGAAGAAGTGAGAGATGTATAAACACTCCTAATATATATAAGAAAGTAAAACAAAGATAAATAATAGTTATTGTAAGAAAGCCAAGTCTCATATTAGGTGAGTGTAGAAAAAGTGTGGAGAAAATTGCATTGTAACATGTCCTAATTACTCAATGTGTGAGAGTCTTCTAGATTCAACAGTGTGGTTTTAATTACCTACCATATTTTGGGTTTTTCCCCTGGACCCAACATAAAGTAGTTTGAAGCCCATGCTTGAGCAAAATAATAGGATACCAATTCTTATTAATAAACAGGCAACAATGAGAGGGGTTGAAGCTCGACCAAGCTAAAGGTAAAGTGAGATGAAATAAGCAACAGAAAAAAGGAGGAGAAAAGGAAGAAACAACTGAAAGAAGCAGGAGAAATTGAATAGAGGGAATCTTTAAAACATAAATGAATGACATAGGCAACTAATTATTAATTAATAAATTAATCACAAACTAAACAAAGTTAGATTAGCTTTTTGCTAGGTCAACTAATTAACGGCTTCCAAGTTTGACTAAACTTCCAAACAACCACCACTATAAGACTTCTAGGTCGTATTTCTATTCCTATGGCTTCCTTCATTATTATGTCCTTCCATTCTCTAAAGCTAGAATATGTGAATTTCCAATGCAAATAGGTTGATTGGTTTGCTTCACATGTTGTGATGTCCCGACTCTAGTCAATTCTCAGGAGCTTGTTGAGTTAGCCTATTTCTTGGACCCTTGTAGCCTAACGAGATCTGGTTAGAGGGTCAATGGTCGTTTTGGTGAGTTGTCATTCTCACCCCTTCAGCTTCAGTATGGGAGTCAGCACGAGCATTTGGTATTCGGTGTTTGCCGTTCGCCAGCTTCTGACGACACGGAAATATTTGGAGTTTGGAGGGAGTTATGGATATTTAAGTGATTTAAGTTAATTGTTTAACTTAACGTTTTTTTTATAAAGTCAAATTGACTTAATAAATATTATATCACTTAACTAATAAAGTGATTTAAAATTAAATCACTTAAATATAAAGTGCGCTCAACTTGGGAAAGGCAATTATTTAATTGCTTAACTATTGAAAAGTTATTAAATACATTTTAATGTATTTTATTTGAGAGCCAAGTCGTACTTTCTTGATACTCGTGCCTTTTTGGGGATATAAGGCATTTTTGGCAAATAGAACTCTATTCGTGATTATTTGACTTTGCCATTTTATTTCTCTATGCTATTCTCTGAGACAAGGGTTTGAGCATTTTCTGCCATTGGAGAGCGAGATCTTCTTTAGTGTTGAGCATTTTTGAGACTGTGAAAGACCAGTTGAATTAGTGCATCTATGAGGGCTTCGTTCAAAGGTTCTATTGAGCTTTATCAGAGTTTACTTGATGGTTATTTCAGCTTTTGCAATAATTGGAGGGGGTTTGATGATTTGGACGTCTTTCCTCTGCTTCAGTTAGCTTCATTCATTGGCCGTACTCTTCCTTGCAGCAGCCGTACTTCCTCTCTTGGAAAAACGTGTTTTCTCTGGGTCAAGGCATGTGAAGTATTCTCCAAAGCGCCTAGCTTTTGGGGGCTTTCAGACTTGCATTCTCCTTGCTTTACCTTCTGCAGACGTTTGATCCAGTTTTTGCTTGGGGAAAAGACCAGTTCAAGCTTCTGGTGTGGCTATTTGTCAAATTCAGCATATCTTGCCTGCCAGGCTCTGTAAATTTCTATTTAATTATTCTGGAGCATTTCGGGTATGTAAATCATTTGCAATCTCATTGTACGTACTGCAATATAACATCTATTACATCTATTGCTCAAAATATTACTGTTTTGCAATTTTATATGCATTTATATGCTTGCGCCCCTTCTCTTCTGTCTAGAAACTTTCTTTAAAAAAACAAAAAAAGCACAAGAAGATAAGAAAATATTACAAGGGTTTGGTTGGAGTCAGTTGGGCTCATCACACATGTTCAACCAACGTAGACTGTTTAACACTGCATCATTGGTTGTCCATAGTGTGTTCTTTGATTCTTGTTTGTAAGGATCAACCTATCTCACTAGTTTAGGGAACGTGACATGTGCAAGAAAAATCTCATAAAAACCTTTTCTACTTATCAGGTGCCAAATAGACTTTGACACTTTCAAGGCACTTTCTTAAGGTTCTAAAAGGTTTACGAAATGGTTTTAAGCCATTTTTTCTCCAAATCCTGACTAGTCATTTTCTAGTTCCTTGAATGTCAAGTAAGAAATCTTTCTTGCCCATTCTGTCCTCATCTGTCCTAGGAGCCCTCGATTTATTTTTTTCACCAGCTTTCTTGATTTGCTAGTCACTTATCACTTTCCTTTAGGGATTTTTAGAGATACTTCTCCTCATGGCTAAGGTGTTAAGGGTCAGGGATCCTAATGTATATATCCATATGTTGTCCTTTTTCTGTTTTTCAGTAAACCTGACAGTAGAAAGAACCACTTGATTTACAAGTGATTCAGATGTCTAAGAATGGGAGACTAGTTATTTTATACTTTCATAGTGTAATGTTCCCAACACAAAATTTCAGATCTGAGTATTAAATTAAATATTTCCCTTGAGTGTCAATTAAGAAATCGTTCTTGTCCATTCTGTCCTCATCTGTCCTAGGAGCCCTTGATTTTATTTTTTTCACCAGCTTTCTTGATTTGCTAGTCACTTATCACTTTCCTTTAGGGATTTTTAGAGACACTTCTCCTCATGTCTAAGGTGTTAAGGGTCAGGGATCCTAATGTATATATCCATACATTGTCCTTTTTCTGTTTTTTTGTAAACCCAACTGTAGAGAGAACCATCTGTTGGACTAATTGCCAGTGTCTCCCTTAGGATTTGGGACATGGACTAACCGCCTCCCATGGATCCACTTATCTCTAGCATTTGTATTGAGCGTTAATAGGTTGATCTTTTGGCGCAATAGCAAACGTCTTCCAACAAATGGTATCAAAGCCGGGTCGCGGGTTCGAATTCCCTCGGGTGACACTGAGGGGGAGTTTGTTGGACTAATCAACAGTGTCTCCCTTAGGATTCGTGACATGGACTAACCACCTCCTATGGATCCGCTTATCTCTAGCGTTTGTATCGAGCATTAACAGGACAATCTTTTGGTGCAATGGCAAACGTGTTCCAACACCATCTGATTTACAAGTGGTTCAGATGTCTAAGAATGGGAGACAATAGTTATTGTATACTTCCATAGTGTAATGTTCCCAACACAAAATTTCAGATCTGAGTATTAAATTAAATATTTCCCTCAAATTATCAAACAAACTTATAGTAAGAAATGAGATAAACAGGAGAAATATAGCCAAAATTACATAGAAACTCCACAAACTGAATTTCTGATATAATTACAGGTATCAGGTCTGATACACTGTTTTAACATTGACAGCAACTTCTGCGACAAATTTCACAACTCTACTGCAAACTATACCAAAACAAGATGAGCACACAGTGTGCTGATCACCCGAAACTACCTGAAACACACAGAAACTCCTCCAAACTTGCACCAAATGAGCTATGGCGTCTGAGAAGAGGAAAAAGCAGCGAACACACAGCAACAACAGCAACACCATTAAACACTCCAGCAAACACCAAAAACTGCTGGGATCTCCTGAAATTTTCAGCTCCAATGCAACCCTTGGAGGGAATCCTTTGTCAACAAAGTTCGTCCTCTGGCCACCTGCAACTCATGGGTTTTCGTCCACAAGCTCCAATCTCCAATGGATTTTCGTCCTCTGAAGAAAACACAAGCACAAAGCTTTGTGAGAGAAAAGCCAAAGATGCAATAATCCCGAAATGACGAACTTCTGATTTTTATATGCAGTAGGCCCAAAGGGCACCCAAACTCCCACGCCTTGCTCTAGAAGATTCTGCAAGATGATTGCCAAAAATAAATAATGACAACTATCGTAGCTTTGTCATAATTATCAATGCATTATATCAAAGTTGTCATATGGAGCCAATAATAAATTAATAAAATAATACCAGAAGATGCTTCCAAATTCCTATGCCCCACCTGTGCCGGTAATTAATTTATTTAATATTTATTTTTTGAGAAAATGTGAATCAAGCCCAAACAAATCAAATATTAAATCGGAATTTTTTCCCTAGCTGCTCCAATTAACCCACGGGAAAAAAGGATAACTTAATAATTAATATCAATCCTGAACCTACTATTTTTGGAAAGGGGACATGACACATAGTGAACTAAATGTGCCCAAATTGTGCATCAAATGTGTCAAGAACTTTTCAAGCATCTCTTTTCCATGAGCACAGTTTTCATTAGTGTCATCCATTTAGCAATACTACCATTTTGGTTTCAAGTGGGAGGATTCCGCTACAGCCTTTTCAAATTTCTCCATAGATAAGTTAGCCACAGTCGAGGAGAAAGGTGCCCTCATGGCTACGCTTTCCATTTTCTCATCAACCTCTGAAGTAAGTGGATCTTAAGCAACTCTACCAGCCTTGTAATATTCTTGTCCATAACATTACTGACAATTTGTACTATTGTGTCGAAAGAAATCTTAGTGAAGACAGATGCCACATCGAAGATGACCAATACGTTCACTTCTTCGAGTTTAAGGTCAATAAGGGTATTGACAAAATCAGTCAATTCCTTGACAAAAGAAGAAGCATTCCCACAAATGGCTCAAACTTCTTAGCTAGGTAATTCATTAGGTTGAAGATAAGTGATCCATCGCATCTTCAATAGGCCTGAAAGGGACTCTGGGATTTTGTATCTTAGGTACACCATAATCCTGAGCATCATAGTCTTTAGGTGTATTTTCTCTCTTTGGTTAGCGAGGATTTATTGATCAATTTTTATCACCTCTTGTAACCTTTTTTACCAAAAACGGAAAACATGACAAGAAAAAGGGTTGAAGAGGTTTTGGCAACAAGAAACAAACACACATGCAGGTGTGTCTACACATTGTTGATAATTCAAACACCATAAAAATTAGACATGGTATCATGATTTATCATAAATATGCACATGTATAATACATGTAGAATAATTGTATATCAATAGGTGATACAAAATCACATTATAGAAGAAAAAAAAGATAAGAAAGAAAACACCAAAAATTTCTTTCAAAGATAAATATGATGTCACATCAAGATCGCATATGATGTAATCGTGTCCATTAGCTGTTTGGCAATACACACCAAGTTTGAGTCTAGTTTGAGTCTTGCCGTGGACATTGTTGTGTTGATTGAGTTGGTTCTTGATGAATGAGGTGTTTCAACGTATGAGGCTGAAGTCCCTTTTTGGTAGCCTCACCAACTAAGGCCAATTAATCCCTAGAACTACAAATCAAAAAAAAGATGTCACATAAAGATCCACACAAACTAGGATGAAGCATTAATCAACAATGTCTGCAATGCTTGCATATGATGTCTAATGATGAAATTTACAAAAAAAATATTATCAAAAAATACAAAATATGTTTTGATAAAAGGGATTTTCCCTATCCTCTATTAAAGATTGACGTGGACAAATGGTATTTTAGCAGACCTAAATGGCTTGGAAATGGCATGTTATAGCTAGAATTACTAAGTTACCGAATCAGAATTGGAATCGAGTACGTGGGTACGGTACATTGGTACAACAACAAAATTTGGGGTTGGGTATGGGTACGGGTACGTCTGTACAAAAACATATAAAAATAATAAATATATACATATTTCATAATAATATAATATATAATGATTAAATAATTCAATATTCCCTTACAAGTTAATATTATTACCATTGGGAGGAGATGGAAGCCAATGGTCATCTGAGCGTGTTTGCGGAAGGTAGGGTTTCCTCTGTTCCGACTTTGGGCTTGGGGAAGCCTTCTCAGGATAAATCCTGCGGTTTGCGGCTCAATGGAGGGAGACATGAAGAGACCTTGGTTCAAGGAAACGGACCAGAGATAGCAAGGAAGACTATTAACTCCAATGGTGATGGTTGTAGGCCACAGAGAGGCGAATGGGCGGCACAAAACAACCTAAAGAATGGGGATGTCGTCGCACCTATGGTAGGGGGCGTGGGAGTAGTAAAGGGACCGAAGGTGCCTGGAAATGGGGGGAAACAAACAAGGCCTTCTCAAGGGTCAAAGCTTCCCTACAAAGCAATGACAGGCAAGGGAGGAGGGGATGTTCATCCCTCATCTACAGCAATCACACTAGAACTAGATGGCAAGCTGGAACAAGAAGTGACATTTCATGAAAAAAAATTTGCTGGGTTGGGTCTGGTCGGGAGATTCAGGGGATTTTGGCCAAGATTTACTGGAAGCCTGTTCTGGAAGGGTATGTTTAAATTTATCCCATGGCAAAAGGCTTCTTTATTGTTGTTTTTGAAAAGGAACAAGATAGAAATAAGATTCTATGTGACTATCATTGGGATTGGGAAGAAAAACATGCATTGATGTTAAAGCCATGGCACCCAGCTTTTAACCCAACCACTGAAGTGTTTGAGAGGGTGCCTCTTTGGGTGAGACTTCCTAACCTTCCTCTACAATTTTGGTTTGATTCCTACTTGAAGGCTGTAGGGAATTCTTTAGGAAGATTTTTAATGGTGGTGGATGAGGGGCCTTCAAATCTTCTACATTCAGCTTATGCCCGTATCTTGGTAGAGATGGATGTATCCAAGGTGCCTCCGATTGAGATTCGGATAAAAACTTCAAAGGGATGTTGGGTGCAACCCTTGGACTATGAAGGGATACCCTTTAGATGCAGAATTTGTTATCAAACTAGGCATTTGGCTGCTCAATGTGCCAAACACAGAACAAACAAATTTGCTTCTTGGTGGAAAGATGTGGCTCCCCAGCACTATACAGTGGAGAAATAGGAGAAGCAAGTGAGCTCTCAGTTGAAAGGCAGAGAAGAGGAGGGACGGATTTCTGAGGCGTTGAATCAAGAAGGGCAGACACCGATGAATCAAGTTAGAAAGGTGGAACAGCAACAGCCTAATGTTGTCTCAGCACAGAAAGGGAGCCCATTTGGGAACAGTGAAAATGCTGGTTTGAATGGAAATGCAAAGGAGTTGAGCGTCAAAAACGGAACTGCAACACTAGAGTGTCGAGAGAAAAAAGGTGTGGGGAGGCCACAAGAGAAAGATGTAGGGAAACGGAAGGCAGATGGTCAAAGTCAGCAAGCATCTAGCAAGGGGAATGGTGTTTGGAAGAGTCCCCAAGAATAATTCATTGGATTGGCAGAAGGAGGTTGCAAGGGTGGAGGACGGTTGGCAAACAATCAAGGGGAAGAAAGCAACGAAGGAAAAGAAGAAAGCTTTTGAAATGGTCCTTCGATTGCAAACTAAAGGAAGACCAAATAATGCTTTAAACGCTTGACCTATTAATAGGTTCTTTAGGGGTTGTTGGCTTAAAGCCTGTTTGTCAAATGTAGTGAAGCTTTGTTTGTAATCTTTGTATTTGACTGCAACTTAAATTTATGGTAGAACTAGAGGTGTTTTTATAGGAATTGGTGGGGTTTGGATGGGATTTTAAAATGACGCTGTAATGAGAATAGCCTTGTAATCTTTTATTTTTATTATTAATAAAATTAACTCTGTTACCGATCAAAAAAAATATATATATAATGATTATATAATATACTAAGAATATAATAATATAATAATATATAAATTAATTTATATAATTATATTTAATAATATAATATATTATATTTAGTTGTACTATTTTAATTCAATCATATAAATAAAATATTAATTTTTTTAAACTATATCAATATATATAATATTATTATATTAATATTACTAATAAATATTATATATAGACTATATATAATTATATTTAATAATATAATATATTATATTTAGTTATTTTATTATTTGTAAATAATCATAATAGAACGCAGTCCGAGGAATGAAAAGGCGGATTTAATCATAATAGAACAGCACCACTTTCGCCTCTCGTGCCCGATCAAATTCCATGTTTTCCCCCCTCAAGTGCAAGGCAACCCGTGGACACAGACAACAAGAGGCAATAAAGAATCAACTTGGCCATCTGTGAAACAAATAAAGCGACCTCCTGCCAAAGCCGACCATACTGGGCATGGAATCGACTTGGGCACGCCATGTCAGGCTTAGAAACGGCCAGAATTGTTCACCCGATGTCTAAAACACCTCCACAAACGAAAAATTGTTTCCAGTGTGTACGCACAGGCGAATCAATTCCGATTTTGTACCGGATGCGTTTCGTTTCCGAAGTTGATAGGTGCATGGCAGCAATTCGGTAACTTAGGCTAGAAACAACCACAAGAAACAATTGTGTTTTCCATCCATCACTAAACATTTCTCAAGACAAGAAGCGAGGAAGGTGTCTAAGAAATAAGCATTTGGTCTTGCACTATGTTTCTCAGCAAAAGAAATGAAAATGTCAAGCAGAGATTGTGTTTCTTGCAATATAGCTTCCAAATACAAGATAAATGGATGGCTTCCCAAATAGAATGATGTCTACATTACCAAAGCATTGAGGCAATGGCAACAAAATAAAGGGGTGACATATTTGTCTACATGACTCAAAGAGATGGGAACTCTACTTATACTAAAGACAAAAGTAATGAAAACCTAAAGATAATTAGCTTGATGGAGCATTAAAGATGAAATGGATTTGAATGGGAAGAGAAACATCTAATACCGAAGCTTGTGCACTGAGAAAGTAATCCAAGCTTTTAATAAGTTCAAAGTTACTTTGGGAGGTTCAATGCTACAATGATGTATTTTCATTGTTAAGGAGAGGGATATTAGCAAGTAATATGAAAAGGTTACATTTAAATTATTATTTGTTGGATCATATTCATTGTTATCCTAACTTTTGATATTAGCCAATAGCCATTATTAATTAGCGGTTAATTGGTGATCAATATAACTCTTGTCTAAGTTCAAACAAGGAGAAATTTAATTTCATCTCTCCTTGAGTATATTCATTTTTCAATTATTTGTTTCGTCAACATAATGATTCTAAAAGCATTGACACAAGTAATCAAGTAAATAAAATCAAATTGATGTGCAATTTGCTAGATTTTACTACATAAGAGATGGAAGCAAAGCATACCATCCAAAACGCTATCATTAATGCTTCTAATTATGTTTTTCCCAAGTAAACTTATAATGGAAGTGGAGCATACCATCCAAAATGCTATAAATAATGCTTCTCGATAATGGAAAAGATACCATGCCGTTTTCTCAGTTCCATGGCCAACCAAATATTTTGACTTCTAATCCAAAAACTTGCATGGAGAAGAATGTTTCAAATACAATGAAAACAAATTTTAACAATAATCACTATGTTACCAATTCATCCCTTTTACCTTACTAGTTCGGGTACGATCCATTTCAAGTCCGGTGCAAGTGAGGTGCAACTAGGGTTTGGGATTTAGCCTGTGGGTTCATCCTAGACGAACCTAGGACAACTCACAAAGAATTTTGACAGTTTTTCATTATATTTGACAGTTTTTCATTATACCTTCCCGTTAATGACACTACTCTAAACCTTGAATCAATCCCCTGGGTTCGTTTTGGGTGCTAGAGATTGCAAATGTTGGAAATAAGCCCCTTCAATTTTTCCCAAGAATTTCACAAACAATCAACACTATGCCAAATGAATTAGCGTTAGCTCCAAAATTGAAATCCAAATTTAAAAGATCTCAACGCCAAGAATGCACACTCAATCCCAAGGAAGGAGAGGTGTTGTCATATGGCGGAGAAAACTAAGCAATTACTGAAATGAAGTTACAATTGAATGGAGCTAGGTGGTGAACTAGCCATGAAAGGATTCCGCACTTCCACTAATTCAATGGGGGGAAGAAATTACAAAACAAACTAATTCATCTATTGCGGCAGGCATCCACTCGTAAGTGGGAATTCACCACATTTCAGTGAGTACAAAATGAGAGAAATAAACTGAGTTCTTTTTCCACTGGCGGTAAACCATCCAAGGGTTACATATTTGAGGAATTATGCACAAGTAAAGCAATAAAGAATGACTGAAACAGTACTACTATTAACAATCTTACAATGTAAGAAACTACTGCAAATTACAAGGGATTACAACAGAATTCAAAGCACAATTGATAGAAGATGATCTCTCTTAATGATACCCTTCTGAATTATTGAAAACCCAACCAAAATCTGAATTTAAAGCAATCTGATTTCTCAAACCAGCAAACTGAAAATAATCAACCAGCAAACAGAAAACCAAATAAATGCTCACAACTTCATCAATATACCTCCAAACTGAGTGAAACCAATTACAATGGCTCTCAAGAAGGCTTGCACCCAACTTGCAATGATAAAACAGCATCAAAGGTCATCCAATTAATTTTTGCACAAATCCCAATGCCCTCCTAAATGGTACGACCTCCTTGCAAGGGCGATTTGATAGATAAATTCATACACTTCAAAATAAAATCTGGTTTTCTCCATGAATGGTCGCCATGAGCCTAGGAATAGAAAGAGCCAACACCCATAACTGAAATTAAATCATACAAAGAGCTGCATATGAAAATCACCTTCAGCCATGAACGAACCAGCAAGCTCAGAACTGAAAATAACATCAATTTCTCCAACAATGAAACTCAATGTGCACTTCTGAATGAAGCATCTCAATCCACCATCTAAGGAGCCATAGTTTCAAGCCCAAAGAATAGAGTAAATTTGCTAAGCTTTCCCTTAGCCGGATTTTGGATTTCAAATCAGCAACATAACTTTACAATATTTTCCAAAAGATAAGAATGAATGAGCAAGGCCTCAATAAATAAGCTTCAAATGGCAAATGAAACACTCTGAATTCCAAGAAGTCGAATCACTTCAACTTCCAAAAGGGACGCCACTTCAACCATTCACTTTATTTTGAAATAATAAAATATTATTCAGTTTCCTTTTTGGGCGTCCATTTCAAAATGCAACAATAAAGCATTTATTAAATCATTAAATGCTCAACTTGACCCCTTAATGTCCCCTCTTTAAAACAACTTGAAGTCATCAAGCCTAGGCATGGGGTACAACTTAAAAACATGAAATTGACTAAGTATAAAACTCAGTCCAAAGAGATAACCAAAACCAATGCCAATACTAAAATTGATGGATTGCCAAAAATAGCATGATGACCTGAGCTGAACTGCTGATGATGCCACTGCCAAAATTAGACTTACTAAAAATAGCCAATGCCAAAAATAGTAAGTTCACCTCAAAACCAACAGAAAGCTGAACTGAGCTAGAAGCAAGACTTACTAAAAGTGGAAACCCTAAATTTGCACATCTGAGTAGCCTACGGATTTCCGAAAATAGGCTAAATCCAAATGAAGAGCGTAGGGCGAAATTGGGGACATTACAATGTTCAGGTGTTCGCCATACTCTGCGAACAAAAACATCCAACTCAAAAATGATGCAGCAATGAAAAAGATCATCTCTAGTACCCGACATCAAAGAAGCATTGAAGGTGCCTGCATAAAAACTATGAAGAAATATTAAATTTACTAAAATCCACCAATGATTTTACAGAATACCTTCATGTTGATGCCCGAAGTCTAAACTAGGTCAAATGAATTAATCTAATATACCAATAATATCTACATAAAGAGGCACTGATCAATAATATATTAATAATTAATGTTAATCTATTTTTAAATATATTACTAGATATACAAATAGTATTATTATATTATGTTATAATTATTATTAATATATTAATTATTAATAGCAATATATTTTATATATTATATTTAAATACTAATATAATATTAATTATTAATTATTAATATTCATAATTAATAAGTAATTTATTAAATTATAAATATTAATATATTTTTATATTTCATATATATTCAATCATATTAATGTGTTTTTTATTTTATTTTTATATTTATACAAATGAATATTACATATATTATTTATTTTATTATGTTTATTTATTATTTATTAAGAAAATTCTTATATATGTAATTTTTATATGTTTTTGTATGGACGAACCCAATCCTCAAAATTTTTTGACCAAACCTACAAACCAAACCTGTGAACCCAAACCAATACTAGGACCAGTAACTTAGAATAATCATGCACAATTCTTTTATCAACATTTACCAAAGTACAAGAACATTAATGGATTCTTATGATATAGTAGCTTGGATAGGAAAAATTTCCTTATACCTTTGTTTGCACTATATGTTAGAGCATATAACTTTATTAGCAATTAATTGAAGTGCATTATATGCTAGATTTATTTTTTCCCTGTCTATCTATGATTTGCCTATTTAATAATTTGCAATATATGATATACAAAGTGTATCGCACAAAAAATGATGCTTATACTATTGATCTACAAAAGCTTCTTGTATGTGCTTTGACCCAAATATCAATGCTTCTCTTCGCAATCATGATTACATATTCTCAAGCAGATGCACTACAGCATATACAACCAAAGACCTCACAGATGGTCAAATGATATTATGTTTCTTCACTACAGTGTTCAAATATGTAAGTAATATTTGAATAGAAAGTGTGATAGGAAAAGTAAAACCATAGATCTGCATGAGATCCATGAATCATTAAATTCAATCATGAAGACTGAGGAGGCAGCATTAAAAGATGAGGATACCAGCTAGAGAGAGAGAGAGAGAGAGAGAGTCACTAGCACTATTAGAGGTCGACACAAAATGTCTGGCTTCTTTATCTTATTAATGTGATTAGGATTGACGAGTAGGCCCAATGCCATTGATTCTATTCATATTTGTTTCATGTGCTTAGAAGGACAACCTTCAATGCATAAATCAATTAACTAATACTCCTTTCTTGATATTTGAACCGAGAATTATAGCCTACTTCATCTCTCTGGCATGATCAATAATAATTAATATGCAATCTTTTGCCATTGACTGAAATAATACAAGCTCTTAGGTAAAAATCATAGTGTATTATAAAGCCTGCCAGCTATAAGCTAGTAGCTGTACCATCAGATATAAAGTTTTCGTCGATTGGTATTGTATATGTTATTGTGAACAAGCTATGTTGATGATCAGCTACACATTCCATATCATTCCAGCTTACCAGTTATCAATGTTCTACTCTACATTCCAAATTATCAAAAGATGTGAACTGTGATTACTAAAATATTTATCCAAGCATTAACCATGCAAATTTAGCAAATTTATAAATGACCAACTACATTTTCTAAATAATATAAGCTCTTGATACAGGAATGCAATTTTGTCCTCTACAACTTCTCTGCATAGGTTTAGTGCATCCAATATCAAAAAAATTGATCTGATTTATACAATATGCACACTGATTACATGTTCAAATAATCAACAAAACTTAAATCTAATTTCAAGATCTGTACAAATTAATTGTGTCATACAGTAAATTCAAAATAATGTCTGATTTGTCTGTCAAATATGGTTTTGTAAATGACATGCCACACAATCAAAATCATGCAGCTAATTGTTAATGTTCCAACCATGCTAAACAGATTCCGCACTCTACATTCTAAGTTATCAAACAATGTGAACTATGATTACTAAAATATTTATCCAAGCATTAACCATGCAAATTGAGTAAATTTATAAATGACCAACTACATATTCTAAATAATATAAGCTCTTGATACATGAACATAATTTTGTCCTCTACAACTTCTCTGCATAGCTTTAGCACATCCAATATCAAAAAAATTGATCTGATTTATACAATATGGACACTGATTATATGTATAAATAATCAACAAAACTTAATCTACTTTCAAGATCTGTACGAATTACTTTAGTGTCATACTGCGAATTCAAAATCATGTAAGATTCATCCATCAAATATTTGTCAGTAGTTTTGTCATACTGCCTAATCTAATTCTGTCTAGGGAAGTTTACCCTTCCTTGCATGTGTCAAACTATTTAGAAAACTGAAAGTTTCGCTGAAAATACATCTGTAGCTAAAGATGGCACTGGGTATATCTAAAAAACAAAACTTCCAAAATAACAAAAGCAAAGTCTTAACATAGACTTCTAATTCTAGAAGAGGATGAGGCTGGGTTGTGCATGCTGCATGCATGTGCACCCCCTCCCACATAACTTCAACTTCTAAATCTGGAACAGCAGTTTACTCATTGCTTAAAACAGAACCTTCTTGTGCAAGTGCTGTTCTGAATATAAGAGCTTAATAATAAAAACTGAATACGGACTAAAGTTGGTGCCCGCATGCCCAGGCAAGCATGTGCCTTCTACTTCAGACTATACACCCACTACTCCTGCATCTCCTCACACTGTTGCTGCCCACACAACTGTGCCCTCTACACACTGTTGAGTGTGGACAGAGGTTGCTGTGCTACTGCTCTAGATCTGCTGAAGTATGCTGCTGCTAACGTGTACCTCTGCTGAGAACATAGACTGAGCAACTAGGTAAAAGCTCTAAAAGATGGCACTGGGTATATCTAAAAAATTAAACTTCCAAAATAACAAAAGCAAAGTCTAAACATAGACTTCTAATTCTAGAAGAGGATGAGGCTGGGTTGTGCATGCTGCATGCATGTGTGCACCCCCTCCACATAACTTCGACTTCTAAATCTGGAACAGCAGTTCACTCATTGCTTAAAACAGAACCTTCTTGTGCAAGTGCTGTTCTGAATATAAGAGCTTAATATAAAAACTGAATACGGACTAAAGTTGGTGCCCGCATGCCCAGGCAAGCATGTGCCTTCTACTTCAGACTATACACCCACTACTCCTGCATCTCCTCACACTGTTGCTGCCCACACAACTGTGCCCTCTACACACTGTTGAGTGTGGACAGAGGTTACTGTGCTACTGCTCTGGATCTGCTGAAGTATGCTGCTGCTAACGTGTACCTCTGCTGAGAACATAGACTGAGCGACTGGATAAAAGCTCTAACACTCCCTCTTTGCAACGAAGGTGTTCTTCACCAAGCCAAGGTGCTATCACATCATCTTGAACCTCCCCTCTGCTAGCAGCATTGTCATTGTGTTGACCATCTGTGAACCTGAAGAAATATAACTCTAGATCATGGCTCCCTTTAGTACTCTAAAATCTCTTAAGAATCTTCAGAATGTAAATCCCTTGGACAAGGAAAACTTCATCAGAAACCTGCCAACCTCCTTTGTCCTTCATGTCAACTTCATGGGTCAAAATCTCCTCACCCCACACCATGAGTTGTTTGGAACACTCTGGAGTCTGTATACATGGCCAAGATAAGTGGATCAGATCTATCAAACAAAGAATTAAAATCTGCACTAAACTTGGAAAAGCCCAACTTCAATAAAAGCTCATTGATTCGACAATATCAAAATCGTGGTGCATGCATTAGCCCATACAGGGCCTCCTTCAATCTGGATTCATGGGGATCTTGCCCATTCACCTCAAAACCTGTGATGCGCCCCCCGCCCTCCAACCACCGATTGCAGCCTACACAGAAATTAAATATAATCGCTGACTAAGGAGATTGCAGCCTCTACAGAGATTAAAAGAAATCGTTGACCAAGGAGACTCAAAGGGGTTCGATGGAATTAACCAAAGTAGAAGTTAAATGCAGCTATTCCAATTTTAAAAAGTAGCACTAAGAGACTTTAATTTAAGGCATTAATTAAAGGTAGATATCATTGCATTAATAGCAAATAAGTTAAGGCAGTGCTCAGGTTTAAGGGAGTGATTCTAAGGGCAGCGATCCCTTGGGATTAAAGATATTTAAATTAAAATTAAATTAAGGCTTCAGACTAGTGATTAAGGGAATAGTTGTGACTCTTCTGAAAGGGCGGTAATAATGAAGAGGTGTGACTCCCAAGAAATGAAAGATATAAGTATATATAAGGGAGGTCAAATCATGGGAAAAAGGGCATTCATTGGGATGAATTGAGCAGATTGGAAACAAAGAAATAAAGATTGGAAATTATAAGAGATTTGTGGATTAAATATTATTGGCAAGAATATAATTGGGAAGTAAGTTTAAATACAATTATAAATATATATGATCATGCAAAAAATGGATTTCGGATCGAAGGAGATCAGAGAATAAATAAATATCTGCATTCAGAAAGGCAGCAGCCATTGAATTCATTATTTAATAAGTGATTGGTATGCATCATGATGGAGTCTAATGTTTTCATATATATAATCTCTTATATATCTTTAACCTAGTTCCTAATGGGAATTGCAAATTTTTTTAAGGCTCTTATAATTATTGATTTAATCTATTTGTTTCCCTATAAGCAATCAGGCATGGATTCACAAGGGAACACGATTGGGAGAGGCAGCAGACTGGTTCCACAATGTAAGCAAGCCACCCCATGTTGGATGGTAACAGGAGTTCCTGCCACTTGTGGGCCAAGGGGTGATTGCCACACACTTGGGCTTAATTGTGATGAACTGTCTCTGGGCGCCCTATCATGCTTTCCTTTCCAATCCTTACTATGGTTGGTTATTGGAAATGAAACTATAGATTAGATCCAATTAGACGATGTTATTTATCTTAATTGTTCATTTTATTTACTCTTAAGTTCAGAAAACTTTTATATGATTTAATTTTAGAATACTATTTGTAAAATAAATTATATTGTTGGAATTGTACTTTTGGACAAAATCAGGCATACTCCAATTTGGGGACATTACAAAACCTCTGACAACTAAAGCAAAAATATTAACAAGATAAAACCACCCTTTCTAATAAAGTTCTCTAGCAATTGGAGTAAGAGTCTCATCAAGGTCAACTCCCTCTTTCTGAAAGAATCCTTATGTAATAAATTTGTCATCTTGTGTAATACCCCTCCGTTTTGCTCTTTGGACTGGACAATGTGTCTTTGTTTTGCTTTGATTTGTTTTTTGGATATTCAGATACTTTGATACACTTTATCATGTGATGTTATTTGATCGTTATTTATAAAGCGACATAGACTATTTGTGGTGGTGTGATGTATTTCTTTGATGCTTTATTGTCATGCTTTAATTAGTGTAATAATGTTAGTTGTTATAACATGTTTATTGCACGTGAGTTATTTGATTATAATGGAACTGTCAGTTCATGATAAATGTATTGGTGAAGGGGATGGGATCGCATCACTCACTTGCGAGCGCCCTACGACTCTGTGATTTCCTCTTCGCGGTGTGTATTCTATGTTGTTTATATACATGTACTTTGATATCTCGTTTACAGGTTTGCAGGTACATAACATCGACTCCACCTGGCTTCACAGGTTTGAACGTGTCGACCCAACGGTAAGATGATTGGGAGATAGTAACTAGGTAACTTGTGTAAGGTCTACACCCTAGCCACAGTGTGTCGTCAGTCCATGTTCGGTATGTTTGAATGTCTTTTTTACGGTTACCTTGTCTATTGTTAATTAATTATGTAAGGTTTATTTTATGGAATTAAATGTTAAATTAATGCTTTAAATGATTTTAGTATTTATTTAATTAATTTTAGATAATATTGATGGAAGCTTTTATTTAATTTAATTTATTTAGTGAAGCAATTTAATCCTTGTGGTTAAATTTATTTATTAAGTAATTAAATTAATTGATTAAATTATTTATTAAGCAAATAGATTAATAGAATTAAATTTATTTTGAAATTAAATTGGGATTTGAAATTATTAAAATTACTTTGAGAAAATATTTGTGGGTTGTTAAAAGATATTTTTGATTTGCCAGCAAGTTTGAGTTAATTGATTGGGTTGTTGGGAAAATTAATTCCCGGAGAGAATCTTGGCTTTGGGTGAGGAAGCAGAAAGCTTCTTCACGGCAAAGGAAAAGATATTTTTAAAGGTTGAAAATTTGGGAAGAGGATTTGCTTGTTGTGGAAAAATTGGAAAGAGATTTTGGATTGTAGAAAATTGTTGGAAATTTTGCATTCTTAGATTTGTTTGGGATAGATTGTTGTTGGGTTGGAGTCAATATTGTGTTCGAGAAATTTGGTTGCTTGGAGGAAGCCGTGGAAGCTTTGCTGGAAGCTTTGGAGGAGGCTTGGCACCAAAAATTCCATTTACTCCAGAAGCTTTGTTGGATACAGGTTCTCTTCTTTATTTCCCTTGTATTTGTTTAAGTTTTTAAATGGAAATAAATTTTCTGTAGAAAAGATTGTTGTGTAAGAAGAATCAATTTTTCTTGTAGTAGAAGCTTTTATTTGTCTGAGAAAGATTGTAAGGCTTCTATGTTCGTAGTTTTGCTGTGAATAAATATAGTGCCTCTGTAGGAAACTTTTACAGTGAAATCAAAAAGTAAAATTTGAGAGCCTCTGTAGAAAATTATTGTTGAACAATAAAGAGAAAACCCAGAAGAAAACAATAGAGGAATAAACAAATTCTCTGTAGAGTTCCTCGTAGAAAACACTCTGGAAGTTTTGTATAGGCTTCTGTAGAAAATTGTTCTATCTTGTTTCCAATTGGATCTATATGGTTGGAGTAAACCTCTGAGATTTATTTATGTTTTATGAAATCTTTGTAAATTTTCTTTTTGGAAAGGAAACCCTGTTTGGGAAATGGTTCTCTGTGAAATTCTATGTAAAATTTGGACTCCCGACTGAGGTTGCAAAATTCACCTATAGAAGGTCTTTTGGGAAATTTTTCCCCAATTATTCTATTGTGCTGAATTCCTTAGATATATATATATATGTGTGTGTGTGTGTGTGTGTATTTAATCAAACTCATTTTTATATATATATAATATATTTTTTTTTATTATTATTAAATTTGAAATTTCAAATCTGAATTGTCATTCGTATGGCGTGTTCACATGTTAATTCGCAGGAGGTTAGAACTGTGATTGTTTTGTTTAAGCAAGTTTTGTATTGGAAGAGAGGGGGAGGTAAGCGCATGGCTTCCTCCCCATCCACCGCCCCCCACTATGGGGAAGGCATGGGTGAGGAGGCATCCAGCGCTACCCCTTCCCACACCTACCACCGCACCCTCATGGAGATGGGGGTCGGCTGTCTTGAGCGCCACCCCCCTCTCCATTAGTAATTCGCTTTTTATGCTTAATACGAAGCATGCGAACAGTTCGCCTTTAAATAATTTCGTCTGTTTTTTTTGGTATTTCGATTTTGTTTTAAATGGTAATTTGTTAATATATATATATATATATGTGTATATATATTATGTATATGTATATATATTATATATATGTATATATATTTTATATATGTGGTTTCATTGTTAAATAATTTTGTAATTAATATATATAATGTATATATGTTAGCATATAAATAATTATATATATATATTTTTTTTTTACAATTTGATATAAAGAATGAGCAAGGTATAAATATATAAATATTTAAAATGATTATTTATATATGTATTAGATATACATATATATATAAATAGATTCTATATTTAGATGTTTTGTCTTAATTAAGGCATGTATTAGATGAATTTAAAATGATGTGTTTTAGAAGAGAAACAGATATAATTAAGGCATGTATATAATTTATTTAAATGATATAATTCATTTGTGGAAATAGACATTTTATTATATTTAATTGAGGGAAGTGGTGTAATAGTTAGATTGACGTACTTTTCGGTTTGAAAGAGTTTTATAGTTAATTAGTCAAATTGGGATAATTGGAATGTGCAATTGTATTTAATTATTTTATTGCTTGTAAGCAAATGGGTATTTAATTAGAATACTATGAATATTAAACTGTGTCTTTATGATATGCTTGAGATCTCTTCTGTGACATTTTGGGGTAAATAGAATAGAGGTATTAGATGAAGTTTTGTTAGTCTTCCTAGTGGGGTATGTTAACTTTGGGAGTTGTATTTCATGGTCTTTTCGTTTGTAATTCCCTATGGTAGTGAGGATTGTCGTTTTTAGTGGGTCACCCGGTTTCCATGAATGGGGGTGTTTTGTTTCTTCTTTGGATGGAGTTGTTTGATTATTTGTTTCCTCTTTAGTTTGGAGTGGTGATGTTTCACATGTTGACCATAGGAGAGTGAAGCTCGATGGGGGCCGAGATCTGGAAAGATCTGACGGATAACTCATGTACCTTGTGTGGCACTTCTCCTAGGTTAGCAGTATGTATGGGTTACTGGTGTGTCAAACTGTTTAACTCTAGAAGCATTGTACTTTTGAGTTGGTTGTGTACTAGTTATGATAAGCTCAGTTTTGAGTCAGCATGTGTCTAGAGGTAGTAGGCATGTATCCTTGTTACTATCTCCCAGCACGGGGGGTGGGCCTTTGGGTACCACTTGGTTGGGAGGAACATGCGCCCTACGCCGTTGGGTCCCCCTTGATCTTCAGTTCCTGATGGCAAGGTCTTCCAATTGGAGAGCTCGTGGATGCCAGTGGTTTGATTCCATTATCTTGATGTATTTTATTTCAGTTGGTATTTGTATTTAATTCACTCCTCAGTTGTATTTGAGGAGGAATCTTGTAACTTGTAATAGTTAGGTATGAAATACCTCATTCCGGGAATGAGTATTGTAATTTTACTTGTTAAGTAATGTAATCTGAAGCTTGTTATTTCATATTCTATGTGTTGGTATCTTTTATGCTTTGTATTTATGTGCATTTAAATGTATGATTAGTAATTTAATTAAAATGTGTTCTAAGAGTAATGTATGTGTTATGGTTTTAGATGTAATCTTGTCGCATTTCCTTAGAGGATGTTGCGAAATGTTGTGCATCTTCCTTGTTAATAATGCACTTTTAAGAAGAAAAAAAATTGTACGCTTCCGCAGTGTTTGCAACTTCCTCTAGGGTCACGTGGTGGGGCATTATATCTTGTGACATGTTACTCACAACATGCCCAGGTTCTTCAAAATCAGAGCCCCTTGGTTCTATTATGTTTAATCCTGATTTGAATTTGAGTTCTTTGTGTTTAAGTTTCCAAGGCTTTCCTTTCATGACCATACTTACCCCATCAGCCAGATTCTCAAGATTACAAGTTTATTATTAATGGTTCAGCCTTCTTCCTTGGATCAAGCTTGTTGAATTCCCCAATTTCAGGTTTTGTCTGACATGATCTACTAAATTTATCATCTCAGAGTTGCAGTCACATAAGTCCTTGATTATTTTTTTTCTCATAAGTTACATTTGAATATAAATCTGGACATCATGTTTTGTAAAATCTGGTTTAATCTTTGTCGCATCCAGGTCATTCTTGCACCCTAGGTTAATTTATTTACTTTTGTGCGCAAGGGGTATTCCAAACCTGAAATCATCTTTCTATCCAAATTTTCCTTTTTCTTTGCATCCAGGTTTGTTTGATCAAGCTTTCTTTCTTGACTGGACCCTATATTAATCAAACACGATTTGGATGATACTTCACTTCCAGTTTTCCCCAAAGCGTCTCATGACATTTTTTTTCTTTTTGCCTCTAGGGAAATCCAGGCCCAATCTGCTTTCTATATCCGGGTTTAATTTTCTTTCACATCAGGATTTTCTTATGTTTGTACCTTTTAGTGGTTCTTTTAAATCCAAATTTATCCTATAGTTTAGGAACTTAGGCCATGTTTTATTTATCCTTTTTTGCATCTGGTTCCATTTCTGAGAAAAAATTGGTGAGTTTTTTTTAGATTATTTAGTGAGTTTTGTTTTGAGGCCAAACCGTATTACAAAATGTCCACTGCAGGACCTTATAAATTCAACTTGAGGGAAACTGCTCCAACTACTCCAATTTCAGGGACACCGTCGAACATGCAATCCAGAGCTACAATGTCATGAAAACCCTCTAGACTAACGAATTGGACTTAACCCCACTGACAAAATCCCTTAGTTTCTTATCATTTGGCCTCTGATACAATTCCAGAACCCGAAGGATTTTAAACTAGTTTCAATCTGTTTTCGCATCCAGCTCTTTCTTGTTCTGCTTATCTAATCCTAACCCAATCCAATTAATGTACTCTGGTTTAATTGTTTTCACATCTGAGGTTTTAGTTTCCTTAGTAGGCTTTTCCTACCTTATGTTCTGACCCTTTTTGGCATATATTCCTTGATTAATTCATTTTTGCACCCGAGTTACTTCATATCAGATTTCATCAAAGCAACTTTCTGGATGTTTTCTATTTTTTCATCTCTGAAGTCATTCCAGATCCAATTTCATTTATATTTGGGTTCAGCTTACTTTGCATCTGGATTTTCTCTGCAAATACTCCAAGATGTTGCCATGTGTTGCCTAGGATACCCGGAGATTTCACCATGTCACCTGGTCCTTTTCTTCAATTCCCTTGCCTTTTCCCCACAGCTGATACCACAAGAACCTTCACCTGTCCCATCCATATCCATTTGCTGCTGCAAGATTTATACATGTACATGGCATCCCCAGATTTCCCTATCCTTGGAGTTATCAAAGCCTAATTTAACTGCATACAAAAATCTGAACCTGAAATGGGTATAAATTAAGTCTTTAAGATATTTTGCATCTGGATTCTTTTCAAAGCAACTTTCTGGATATTTGACTTTTTGCCCCCAAGATCCTTTTGGATCCAATTTCAGTTAGCACTTCAATTTTGAAATCATTTCGCATCCAAATTTTCTATTTTTTCTCATGAACTGTTGATAATATGAGACGCTGACATGTGTCTTCCCGATAATTTGAGATAGCAACACTTGGCTTGTCCAAATGAACACTAGTTGCTGCAAGATCATGCCACATAGCAAAGCTAGTGATGCAAGATTATACCACATAGCATCCCCAAATATAAAGTTTCAAACCAAATTACTACAGACCCAATGGACTTTATTTACTCAGAATTAGAAAAAGGGTTCACATCTAATTTCTCCCCAAAGCATTGCCAGTCGTGTTTTTAAACTGTCTGAGATCATCCCAAGTCCCAAAAGCAATAAATTCAAATTTACTTAACAATTTGGATCCAGGTTTTCAATGACATGAATATCATGAATAGCCCTACTTTGCAATATGTTGACACCTACATACCCTGACAAAATCATAACTACTGCAAAAAGTTGATGCGTGTCCTAGCCAACCAAAGATTTAAAACCTGAATTTGGTAAAAGGAAACCTTAGACGTGAAACATTATACACCTTGTTTTAATATATGGGGAGCATTCAACTTGACGATGACAAGGACATGACCATGAATAATTTATTATACATTCTATCAAATGATCTCAGCATCCCTGTTTCTTGGTGAATATTGTGAGACCCCTCAGAAATTAGATTGATGAACAACGGCCACTGGTTAGCATGCAATGTTTACTAAAAACTAAATAAACAAGGCGTAGATTTCAAGTAAAGACCTATGACACCTTGATTGGGATACAGCTTACTTCCCCATATTTGAGATCGTTCTAGTATGAAAATCACCAAGTATGAAGCCAAATAACTCAGATGTCCTTTGTGAACTACCAGTTTTATTTTGTGATCGCTGTCTTCAGGAGATGACCCTTGCACCTTAATTCTGATTTATCTTATGCTTTTCCCATTGGGAAGCGTCAAGAAAACATTTTTCACAAACCAAATTCTGTAAAAATGAAAACACACTGCAACGAACCCACACCCAAAATTATGAAAATCGAGAAGATTGAACAAACGACAAGAAATTGAATATTAGAGTTATGTAAGGCTATGCCTCAATGTACTATGTATGTAAGCCTCCATATATTATGTATATAAGCCTCAATGGTCGATAAATTGGGGTAACAATTGATTGTCTCGTGATGTCATGGTAGGTTGTAATGATCCCGTTAAAATTGAATCAAATACGAAATGCTAGATGTCCAAGTAAGGACTTCAATGTTTAAATGAAAAAATACAGAGCTTTAATACTAAAAAAAACATGGGCAGAATGACAGCGAGCCCACAAACAGATGACGGCGGGTCCATTGCCTACAACGCCTAAGTCATATGGAGATCACTAATACGAAATCTTCCACCTGAAGAACAACGAGTAAAGAATACATACGATTACACACAAAAACAGATATAACTGCAGGCAAGTGGATAGAGCATTTTTTAGACTTAATCTTGAAATGTTTATTCACTTTATCTTGAAAACACCATTTCCAACTTGCACAGAAATTAGAGTCCGACAAATAATTTTTTAGTTAGTTTGTTATCAACCTTGAATTATTCGACCAATTACGTTAATGGCGATCTTGTGTAAGAGACACTGTTATTGCTTCGTGAGTTGAACACGAGTGGGCGGGAAGCAGGAGGCAGGCTTACCTTGTGGCGATAGAGGTGCTTAAGATGGGCAATATCGGTGATGCCCTTGTCCAGCAGCTTCTGCATATTTCTCCCTCCTATTCCCGGCACCCTCAGCAGCTCCTTACTGCCCTGCTCGTCCCCTTTGGCTTTTGAGAACACGCTCCTCTTAATCTTCAAAAAACAAAAAAGGCTAGAAAGTTTTTGCTCTGAAAAGGGATAGGTAACGTCGCCTTGCCACTGTAAAGCCTGGCGTGTGGAAATCTCCTTGCCTTCACTGGCACTCACTCTCCATCCCCCTCTCCCCATCCCCCGGCTGCTTAGCCGTTTGATTATTTGCATCTTTAATTTGTTTACTGCAATATTAAGCTTTTAATTTTTCCTCATTTTCGATAACATCATGACAGTTTCTTCCCTACTACGGCCTTCTCAGGCTTTCGCCATAGACAGAAAACATAGGAACGGTGTAATGTTGATTCTTGCACTAAACCCCTTTACCGTGCTCACTCACTTAACCAGAAAACCAAAAATTTGCCGCTTCGAAGTTCCCTCGCGAAGGAATGAATCAAACATCTTAATTGACATTCCCGAGACTACGAATGTCGCGAAAAACTGTACCAAGCTAACAAAATTAAGGGTTCTCTAAGAAGTATTATGAAATTTCAAGGATCTTTTAGTGTGGAACTTAAATAGTGAGGATCACTAGTTGTGCACCCCAACTTCGAGCTTCTAATTATTCTAGGTAGAAATTTCAAATCACTCAAATTTTTTTACAGCAGCTTATTTGGCAAGTCCCCTGCTTATAACTAAGGTTCAAAGGTCACATCATCAAATATGATGTCACATCAGCATGCTTTTTGTCAAGGTGTCCAAAAAGGCCCAAAAGAAAAGAGACCAATACTTGTGCATTCATAGCATGTGTTATTGAGCAATGACATGGAATCACATGATTGGTTACTTTTTAGATCAAACGAATACATTTTGTTTAATTATGGGTAGTCATCATCAACACTAACAACTTTAAAGTCACAACTGTTGGTCTAATATTGATAAAAATATTGGGCATTATATAAACAACTACTATCACAACTATTGAAACATGCTCAGGTAGTGGGTCCTCTCCCCTAGTTTGCATTTTGTTCTTTTGTAGATGTAGATTATGACGTAGTATTATTATATGTTTCAACCATCTGTTTGTAAAATTAAAAAAATTATTTCCTTCTCTATTTGTTGGTCTCACGTCTAGATAAATAATCAATCTTCAAGCGGGCAATAAATATTTTTGTTTTCCTCTTAATTTGAATTCTTATGGAGGGTTTTTTTCATATTCTCGTATTGGATTATACTCTTTGAAGCAATATGCTTTCTTCCAACTAATATGTTATGTCCACATGATAGTTTTAAATTTTTCTTACATTAAATTTTTTATTCCATTAGTTTTTTGACACTCTTGCAAGTTAATGCCTCACTCTTTCTTTTGTTGTTCTTTTTCATCCATGTGTTCTTCCTTCAATATAGTGTCTCCTACATTACCATTATAGGTCACTGATGATTCTCCATATTTTGAGTTTTTTATATAATATTTTTGCCATTGTTGAAGCTTCCAATGAGAAAGTACTTATTTTAGCCAAAGAAAAAACTCGTTTTGAGTTAAAGTTTTGATCTTGAGGTTTCTTATGATTATTTTTTTAATTATTTTTATATACTTCCACTTATGAACTGACATATTGTTGCCCCAAATTTCACACCCACTATGAGTGAAACAAGTGAGCTAATAAGGAATTTCTTGGTTTTCTAGTCTCATAATTCAACATTCATGCATCTACTTTGTAGATTATAGATCTTTCCACCCCTATGTATTATTTTTGTCTTACATGTCTCCCAATTGAGCTTATTGTGGAAATTAAGTTTGAGGTACATATATTTGTCCACTATTTTCACACACATCCTCCAAAAAGGAAGTTAAGATTTTTTTCTTCTTAGTGAAAAGATTGTGGCTTTGGTTTGTTGGTGTTTACTTGCATCTCTACCTTTTAGCAAAAAAGCTTTAATACTCTATTATTCTCTCAAACTATAAGTTATTTTTACAATTAAGATGAGATGATCTACATATAAGAGTAACTTTGTTACATATCTAACAAGTTGACCTCCCCATTCCATTAACTTTGTTTAACCACTATTTCATTTTGTCAATTTATAACCCCAATGAAGTAGGGGAGAGTAGGCCGCCCTACTTGATGTCAATGTCAAATTCAAAAAAAAAAATGACACTTCTCCTCTTGTTATGATTTGGCCCTAACTTTCTCATAAAATCTATGAATTGTTGCTCTATACTCCTCTAGGATCTCATTTTCTTCCATTCTTTCCAAATTTTATCTCTAAGCACCATATCAAAATGTTTTTTTTATATTCAACAAAGCAACAAAAATCCCCTTCTCTTTGAGTGTCTCATACTTTTCATTCAAGTACCAAAGGGTGACACAATGGTCTATAATGGATTGCCTTGGCCTAAAACTAACCTTTGTATTTACCTATTTACCCTCTTTTTCTTGTCCAACTACTAATTATATGCTCTACCATGCTCCCAAAATAAATTCTAAGAAGAGGATTGACCATAACCATATGGTAATCTGATAGATTATTGATATATCCACTATAAATAGAAGAATTACGACACTAGGCATTTGTTCCATTGGGAAGGGTTCCATCTTGAATGATATTGAGAATCCTTTTGATGCATGGTGCTAGAACCTATATTCCCCACTTTAAGCATTCTTCGTGTAGTCCATCTATAATATCTTGCACTTTGCCTCCTACTAGATTATTTACATATTGATAAATCTCCTCCATAGAGAAAAGTTATGTTGTTGTGTTAATTACAAGGGGGGCATCTTTACCCTGAACTTGTTCACAAAGTAGCTTTGTGTATTTTATCCACTAGGTATCAATGATATTATTTTTTTATTATTGTATTTTCCTCCATAATATTTGGCATTGTGTTTTCCAAGAGAAATTAGTTATTTCCTTCTTGCATTCATTTTTTTGGGTTTTATCAATTTTTCATAAGCCTTTTATTTTATTTTCTAATCCCAAGTTCTCTCGAATTTCTCTTTGGTGCCTTGTACTATTTTCCATATCATTATTTGACATAAAAGTACCTTGCAATTCATCTTTTTGTGCTTGGTTATTTTGCATATTTTGAATACTTTATAAATTAGGTGAATTGGCATGCCTTTGTTCCCTAAGTCACTTATCATACATATTGTACTACTCATTGTATTAATTTATTTTTATTGAAAGTTTCGTTTAAGGTTTATTTAAATAGTTCCCTATTCTCTTGATTCATGATAATTTTACCTTGAAGAGGTATCCTCTTTTGATTGTGATGGGCTTGCACACCTTGTTGATTGTTTGTCTAAATTTTATGCTTTACAAATATTAGATTATGATCTACGATCAAGTTAATTATTAAAATAAAACTAGCATATTCATGCTATAGACATCTCTCCCACAAACATATATCATATTGGATAATATATTATCATGACAATTATTAGAACAAAACTTGTTATAGACATTCCTCTCTCAAACATATATAATATTGAGAAGGTTAACTAATGCTTTTGACCAAAATTGACAATTGAAATTTGGAATTCTTGGTTCCCATCTTTTTAAAACTAAATGACTTATTACAATGGTGAAATTACCATACATGAGTCATTTCTTATTTATTTTTGTGCCTACTTTAGTGAAATTTAAATATCATGTTATATTAATAATAACACACTCTTGAGGAGTGGGGATTTAATTGAGATGGTGGGGTGGGGATTTAATTGAGATGGTGTGGTGGGGATTTAATTGAGGAGTTCAAGTCTAGTTTTGGCGGCGTGATGCAGATTAATTGGAAGGACGTGACTTCTTATCAGGTGAGGGACCGTACTGTGCGTGCTACTCTTTTGGGAATTGGATTGCTTGTTTTATCTCCTCATTACATTTGGAGGAGTGAGTGTATTAATAATGATGTGACTTTCTATGATACAATTTGGCCGCATTCTAGAGACTTCGGGCCGGCTAGTTTAGCTAGGGGTTCCTTTGGCTTATTTTGGAGATTTTCTAAAATTAGTTTATTAGTCCGTTTGCATGGGGTTTCATGCTTTTCCTACATCTCCGCCAACTTTCGCCCTCTTTACTGTAATCATAAATTCATTAAATTTTGTGTCTTTTCTCACTGTGGTATATTTCCTCTTTGCGCATGTGATTGGTATGCGAGGTTTGATTTGCTTCGCTGTAATCCCTGCCTTAACTATTTGTTAGATATTATTGTTCGTGATTGCTACTTTGGTATTTCTTGCATTTTTGTGAGCTTCCTGAGCAGTATGGATGTATGGGTGGTGATCGCGTTCGGACAGAACCGGACAGTTGTGATGAATTCTGAAACAACCCGCTAGTCTGGCACATTTGTGTGGAGGGAGGAATTGCTTCGCTCATGGAAAGCTTAGTTGGCCATGATCCCATTTTATCGGGTCAGTTTGCCAGTTCGTGGAAGGATAGGAGGGTTTCCATTGGGGGGATTTCGTTCAAAATCAGCGAGGATGTTATTGCGCAGGCTACAGGTTTGCTGTGTGAAGGGAAAAAATATCCTAAACACACTAAAAAGCCGGACCATGAGAGCCTAAAGGCATTTTTCAGAGGAGAGGAGACCCCTGTTAGGAACCAAGCGGGGTTTGAGAGGGAAGAGCTTCCTAAGCCGTGGGACCAGGTTTGCATGGTGCTGATGAAATACGTTACGCTGGAAGGTAGATTCAAAACTTGCTTCTTTTATCATTTCCCCCTGTTAAACCACCTTAGGCACAAAATGCTTCTGAGTTCTTCGTTTTTCCTTCTAATGGACCTAGAAAGTTCAGTGGACAAGTGTAAAGCGTCAGCCACCCGAAATCCCTATGACCTTCCACCACTCCCACTCCATCAGGGGCTAATCCTCCACCTGTATCACTTTCATCTTGCCCTCTGCCTGCCCAAAGCTATCACTGTTGTCCGTGTTGAGAATAATGAACCCCTCTCCGCAGTGCATATCTCCCCGGCTGAGTTCAAGAGTCCTCCTCGAAAGTCTAATATTGATAATTTGGGGAATGCCAAGACCAAATTTACCACCAAAAAGCTTAAGGGTGGGTTAGGCAAGGCCCATTCCAGTGCGGTGGAAGGGCTCTGTGAGCTAAAAGCCATTCAAGCTGACACGGCTGTTACTGGCACTATGTTGAAAAAAGGTAAGGAGAAATGCATGCAGGTTGCGACTGTCAAAGATGGCAAGGGTAATAATGCGGTTAGGAAAGATTCCAGAGGGGACACGGTTGTGGGGAATATGGAGATGACTAGAGGGGAAAGTGTTAGGAGGAGATCTGGGAGGCTGGCTAAGAACAACAAGAAGAGATTAATCATTGAGGATTCGAACGAGGAGCAGTCGGATAGCAAGGGTTACAAAGAAGAAGAGTCTGAAGAGGTGGAAGAAGATTTAGTGGAGAGGCCCCAGCTTACTCCCGTGGATAGCATGCTCCCTTCTAATGGCTCTGGCTCGCACTCTTCGCAGCCGCTGGTGGATGAGCCTAGTGAGGTTTAGGGTGCTATGGATGTTGGGGAGGAGTCGGATAAGGTGGCAAAGCGATTGGACACTCTGGACAAAAGATTTTGGGGCTGACCCGCTTCACCATGAAACTAGATCACTTTGTTACGAGTACTCTGTCAAATACCATAAAAGAGGAACTAGAGGGGAACAATAGCCAAGAAAATAAAGAGTGGGTGGGAGACGAGGCGGTGGACCTCCTAATCAAGAACTGGGATGAAGCCAGTTAGTTGCTCCTGTTGCTGGTTTGTCTGTTGTTTCTTTGCTGTTGTTGTGCTGCCTAAGGGTTGTCTCTGTTTTTTTCCTGTTTTTGTTAGCTGTTTAAGACTTGTCCTTTTTTGGCCCTCGTGGCTCATTGTGTAGGGTACATTGCCCTGTAAATGCTGTTTAACATTTCAAAAACACACTCTTGTGGTAGGTTCAATTAATGGCCTCATCTTTGTTCATACTTACTATATTACTAATTACATTTATCTTCTTATATTTTCTATTTACTCACCATTTATTCATGCTCCCATTTACACTTTATGTGCATTCACTCCATACTTGATTAACTACTTGCTCAAAAGATAATAATATTATTGCTTTTATCGAGGAATCATTTAATAATTTATATTTTTTGAATAATGCACCTTCATATTGTAAAATGTTTTTACTTTTTAAATATGAGTCATTATTTTTAAGTTTATAAATGATGATATCTATTAATTACTAAGTTTAGACTTCATTTGAGTAGTAGAGATTTATATTTGTATGATTCATCTTGCTTTCTGTATCATTCATTTGTGTATTTGGCACACACACTTATGATCCACTTTTCCTCTCTTACAAATTCTTAGGGATAGCATACACTTGGTTGAGTCCTAATGATTTATCTTTTGATGCATATTCACACTCTACCATTCATATGGATTGTGTATCTTCATGTATTACCTTTTACACCAATCCACGTCCACTAAAAACCTACCTACTTTCCATGTTATACCATAGAGTTATCATACACATAAAAATTTCACTAAAATAATATAATTTGAGAGATGAATTTCATGGTTCTTCAATAAACCTTTCTCTCGAGATCCAAAAAATCCATATAAAATATAAAGTTACACTTTGAAACAAGTTTTAGCTAGAATCACAATCTCATGTTACTCCAAAAGAAGGTGTTGCTATTATTATTCTTATTTATTAAAATAGATCTAATATTTCATATGTGCATCATGATTTTCCTCTCGTAAACATCATTTAGGAGCAACAACCATTATATAGTGTGGATAAATATAGATACATTTGGGTTGCATCTATTATAGTTAACATTGGATCCACATTAGATATATGCAATAAATATTTATTTAGATGTAATCAAGGTTGAATTATCTATTATACCAAAATTTGAGGTCACCATAAAATGGTTAGATAATATGGATCTCCAATTCCTTAATTGTGTTACTCTACCTATTACTTTGGGACCTGTTATACTTACCATATCATTCCATGTGATGCTTAGTTCTTTATTGTATAAACTTATTCCAGGTCATCCTTGGCTTTATGACACAAGGTTTGTGCCCTCTATATTACGTTAGAATTTGAAATTTATTCATAACAAATAAATTATAATCATTGTATATGCTTCTCCTTTTTAATTTTGTCAACTAATCAAGAAATATAGCATCTTAGTACCCACTAATTGATTAACTACAATAATAATATCATCAAGAGCATATCCTCTTTTAAAAATAACTCATTTTGGTCCTAAAGATGACTATCTCCTAATTTTATATTGCCATATGGTAAGGAACACAAAATGGATGATAAAGGATATAACACTTCTACACATCCCACTACACATAGATAACCATCTTTGACACTTCATGAAGATATTATTCCAAGTGAATATGTTACTATAGATAATGCAAGGTTAGTATTAAATCTACTTGTGATTTATCTCCTTACACATTAGCTAACCAAAATAATAAATCTCTTTTCATTTATTAAACATATATATAATGGAAAAGGCTTAGGTTAAAAATAACAAGGAATATTAGAACCTATCAATAAATACAAACTAGGACACCAAGATTGTAGATTCTTCTCCCAAAAAAGATAAGAACACAAAAAGAAGTATAAAAAAATCCAATCAACTTATGTGGTTAGCCATGACATAAATCTAGATTTGATACATCCTAATCTAATCTACAAGGACATACTAAATAGAACTACCATCAAAACCTTTACTAATGCAAAGGAACTTAATAATTTATTAGGTGCGTATGAGGATTTACTTAAGTTCAATCACAATAGAGGATTACAATATGTGCTTGATAATTTTTCCTATTTTAGAGAAACACCTCCTCCTTTGGGTGATCCTTCTAGTATATTTATTACACTACTTATCCTTTGGTAGATGAACAACCCTTTTACCTTGGTCATTCTTTGCATGGGGATATTAGACTTGGTGTATAATATTTCCCTGACTTCTTATGATGGCCAGATACTCCTTACCATTGCCACTAATTATTTAACTGAGTGGATTGAGACCATCTTCTTGAGATATATTATAATGGTTGATATTTATGTTCATCATGGATAATATTATTTATCTATTCAAATTTCCATCGTGTAGTCATGGATAATGATACATCTTTTAAAAATAAATGCATGAAGAATCTTTTAGAAAAATTTCATATTCAACGTTTAATATTTTGATTTGTATTACCATAAGAAAATGGTCATATTAAAATAAAAAATAAAATAATTCAACATGTTTTTAGAATATATAGTTGATAAGGAACTAATTAACATGAACAACTTGTTTTGGTATTATGGGCCTATAAGACTAGTATTCACACTCTAATGGGATATACACCTTATTCACTGGTATATGGAATTAAGGCCATTATGCCACTTGATCTTGAGATCCCCTATTTTTTTCTCTTTATGGTATTGTTGATAACATGCATATAAAGAATGAATATTACAAACTCAAAAAAATGAACTAAAGAAGAGTAAATTGTTTAGACAATCTTTGAGTATATTAAGGATACAAGGGTATCATTCATGGATATTGTAGGGTCTCTAATGTTTGATTAACTCTGTGTTATAGGTAAACACACAATTCAAAGGATGGATTCCTACCTAAACAGTTCATCTTCTATGAGAGGCTTCATTTAATTATTAACTAGGGGCTCATAAGATTTTGACAATGTTCGCACTATATATGCATTCATGGATTCTAAAAATGTCCTATATCAATGGAGTATAGGTGTTTATACACATACAAAAAACTATAAAAGCTAGAAAAGGAAATGAAACACTAATTTGCAAAATAGGGGAAATAAACTTAAGTCGCTACTTATGCTATGGGTACTTATTACTTAAGTTTGTAACTACTAACTACTTAATTTGAACTATAACTAATTACTTATGAAACATGAAGAAACATCAAGCTACATAATCCAATTCAATTACAAAATCGCATTCATGAATTCCACATGCTTGTAACTGGAAACTATCTTAACTAAATTCAACATGCATGAATTAATCTAATAACAGGAAATAAAGTAGATAGAAATACCTCAACTAGCCCTTGCTCGAGTTGTTTCTTCCACATCAAATGTCAAACACTTACTACTTAATCAAAAAATCATGATATTGAACTAACTCCCTTATTGCATGAAAACTCTAAACTCTTACAATCTAACAAGAATCTACTAAATATTTTTCATTTAGTAAGATATATCTATTGTTCAACTGATAATAGAAAAACTAACATCAATAAACTATCAATTGGTAACTAGCAATTTAACTAACTAGATAACTAGATTTACTCCTCACAACAAATCTCACTACATAAGGTTTGTGAGGAGTCTTATTCATTCTCAGACTAAAAATAGAACCATAATGTATATGTCCACTCTCCCTCAAAGATAGGGAGGGGAATTAGTCTTGAAATAGAAAACCATAACTGAAAAATAGAAGAAGAGAAACTAGACTGGAACTTTGCCCTAATGGTTAACAACCATGATAGAGACTTGTTTCCTGGGGAATATCATTTCATGGGTTACTCCTACTCAAACTTCTTCTTCCTCCAATCATCTTATTTAGTGGATAATAATGCACTTGTGGTGACTCGCGGCTGACCATTCAATAGTCACTTTCATTCTCCTCTGGAGCGTGCTTCAACCATTCTCACTTCTCCCTTGGAACTATTTGTGGTAGTTATGTTGTGAGTTGGAAATCTAGTTGTTGTGAGTCACAGTTCTTCTAGCTGTAAGAGGTTAGTTTCATCCCTAAGGCATACACATCCTTAACAATCATAATTTAAACATAGAATTATACTAAATCTTATGAGAATTCATACATTCACACATACAAATGTCAACATATCATATTTGTATTTCCACATACTTAATGTTGTCAAAGTTCATGAAAGGTATATAAAAGATGCATGAAATCTTAGGAATTTTTGTGAAACTTGGTAGATTGAAATGATAAAAATATAAACTAACGAATAAAAACTAGCCATAAATTAAGCTCGTCACTTCCCCCCAACTAAGCTATTTGCTTGTCCTCAAGCAACTTTTAAGGTTGAAGGTTATATTGCAAATCCATCTCTCTAAAATCAACCACAATGTCAACTCCTTTGTCCTACTTCAGGTAATAGCCTTTCTAGTTCGAGAGCTTCAGAAATCTCTTATTTTTTGTTGCTTCTTCTTCCCCTCGTTTCCTCCCTGTCTAATGTGGTACAATAAATAGGAGAATAGGAGGATGGAAGACAAGTGGAAACTAGGTAACTCCATTGTTTAGTGCAATATCTATATACTTGTGAGACCTGTGAATTATGGCTAAATAGTTGTAAACAAATTGGGGCTCCTTCTTTTCAACTCTAGTGAAATCTCTTCCCATCTTTTATGAATAAATTTAAAGTTTTCATTGATGGTCCCTATTGCTAATTTTGTCATCCTTTTATAGTCTTGTTTTCTACAATCCATTATCTTCTTTCCAACTCCTCTATGATTCAAGAGATCCAACCATTGATCTATTGTTACATTTGGATCCACTTACTCCTTCCTAAGCTGTAAGGAAATAGATTTTTTCTTTTTCATGATATTCTTGTAGAATTGTCCCCATTTGGTGCTCATTCCTAATATAATATGTCAAAGCTCTTATTTGGAGATCTCCTAAAAACATCAATGGATTCCAAATAGTTTCATTTGAAAGAACAAAATTGTGTAGATAGAACTCACACAAACGATCCTACATCTCTGGTGTGGAGTTATAAAAAGTATCTAGAAACAAATATTTCTTGTTCATTGCAATAGGTAGATCACTAATCAATTGGCTAAATTGAAAATTAAAAAATATCTTGCAAGAACAAAGCATAGACTCTAGCAGGTGGCTTGCACTTCAGTAGTTATGTTGTTTTGTCTATCATTTATTCAATCTTTACTTTCAAAATTTTCACTTTTGTTTCTTGCTTTTCCAACACCTTGGTGTGGTTGGATACCATTTTAGCTTTCTCCCTTTCTCATTCCTTCTCTTTCTAAGAGAATTCATATGTTTTCTTCCATAGTTCAACACCTAGAGGGACACAACAGTTGGTCCAGTGGGGGTTTTAATTGGTCCAATTGAGCCATAGGGTACTGGATATTTTCTTTATGTCTCTACCATGGCAATTTGTGCCAATATCTCTAGTTTCGACCCATACTCAAACTTGTGGAGTCTTTCCTCCAATTCTCCGATTCTAGCATCCAATTCACTATCTTTTTGTTGGTATGTTTTTAACAATTCCTCCAACAATTTTATCCTCTATATTACCTCTTTCAATTCTTTATCAGTATTCCTTTCTTCAATGAAAAGTCCCTCATCTTTTTCTAAAAAATGTTCCTCTCTCATTTCACCTGTATATTCACACCTTTGAAATAGGGCTTTTTGGAGATCTTTTCCTCATCTTTTTAGCTACAAAAATATCATTTGAATCTGATTCAAAAGTGGTAGAAAAATATGATGGATGTACAATTGGTATGTTGACATGTTCACCAGGGGAATTCACCTCTGAACCTGAATTTGTCTCTATCATAACAACATTCTCTTTTTACTTTTTTCTTGTGCCTCTCATTGGCCCCTTCTTCTTGAGATGATGTGACTTCCTCTTAGATTATGTGGGCTTCTTCTGCCCCCTTGCAGGTGTAGAATAAGAAGCTCTACTCTTTCTCTTTTTACCTTCTAGCAGCCTCTTAGAAACAAGGGTTTCCTTATTGCTTTCTATTGTGGGCTACTTAGTAGAGGTTGCAGGTTGTGTTTCTTGTAAACCCTACTTTTCTGGTTTTCCCGTGTTATAGGTAGGTGTTGCAGCAGGGGAACCAGAGGGAATTTCTTCCTCAGGAGCAACCACAGTAGGCTCTTGTATTCTTTGTTTGTGGCCCCTATTTTCTTCATTAGGAAAGTGAAGAATGCTATTGATGTTACTGCAATTAACAAAATATTCCCGTGACACATTTGGGAATTGAACTCTAAGGATCCTCTTGACCAATAATGTGACTAAACAAAAATGAGATAATGTTGACTATTTTCTTTTTCTTTTATGCTCAAAATATATTTGTTTCAGAAGGTTATACAAAAATTTAGGAACATTCACATGCCTTCCATGGTGTAAATGACTTAACAATTTAAAATGGATTGTATATAGTAATGATTGTCTTCCATCACCTGTTAAGTATCTAATTATATGAGAAACTATTGAATCCAAAAGCCAAGGCAAAGACAAGTGTTTGGTACCTTGTGAGGAAGAGTCTAGATTTTCTCTTGGCAAGGAGAATCCATTCCTTACTACAATTGTGTCTGCTCTTATTGGAAACTCCTCTCCTACCCTTGGAAGACCAGATACTTCAACTACAATTACCTCTAATGTGTCTACCCTCAACTCTTGGAAGACCGAATACTTCAGCTATAATTGCCTCTAACGTGTCTACCCTCAAACCCCTGACAATTGCCTCATTGTTTTGTAGTGTTCTAGAAAATCATTAGGTAATCACTTCATTAAATTCTATAAACCTTGGGAAACAATCCAACTAGCTAGATTGTTGGAAGATAGACAAGCATTTTCTATCTTCCAGTAGAAAATTGTATGTTGTTGGTTCCTTTCTCACAATGTCACCACCCATTGCAATGCTTCAACAATTTGCAGTCACTCGCTATGCTTTGTTCAACTTTATTTTTTTCTTTACCACCCCAATTATATTGCTTTTTCTATGTTGTATGATATATCATTCAAAATACACTTCTTAATTTTGTTGCTTAGCACTTCTTTCTCTCCCCTAAATTATCTCTCTTAATAATGGTGGAAAATCAAATAGCATAAAGTTTTGAATAACAAAAAAAATAAGGAATAATCTTGAATACCCCTCCCCCCAACTAAATTTGCTAAGTGTTCTCACTTAGTATGTATGGATTGGGTGGAGTAATAAATTAGAAGTAGTGGAAAGTTTTATACATGATATTTGACATGCACGAATGAATGATAAATATGCATAAAATCAGTAATCTTCAATGATAATTATGATAGTTAATGTAGAGTGTACTTGTAGGTATTGTTTGAATTGAAATGCAACTCATGTGAAGGAGTTGAGTTCCACCTACAACTTGATTTGAAATGATATATTATGATTGCTATGAATTGCATGCACTTATGGTTTGAAGTTGAAGGTAGTATATGTGTGGCACATGGAAATGACATTGGAATGATGGATGAAAAAGGTTACGAAAAGTATGTGATGGGGGAGGTGAAAGTTATTACATGCTACAATGGAATTGAAAAAGATAGTATGATGGATATGTGCTAATGAAATAAATAAGTTGCATGCAATGAAGTGTAGAATATATAGCTACATGTGTTGATGGATATGCATTGAAGTGTTGGATATGTAATTAATATGGGTGTGATAGGAAAGTGCTATGGTCTCATGTAGTAACAGGTCCCTTCCATAGTTTTATCACTTAGGGGTGTGATGTTGTAGGGCCCTATTACTTATACTACTGGTTCAAAAAATGAAGATTATCGAATGTCACTTGTGCAGTGTGTGCATGTGAGATTTGTGATAGAATTATACCTATGAAATGTCAGTGGGCAAGCTGTGCTACTCGTCTACTGATATTTCTAAATAACTATTTGTTGTTGTCAATAAATTTTGTCTATGGCTCAAATTGATGTTGTAGTGATAGAATAAAGTCATCCTTCTATAATCATTATTTGTAGAGCTTCAACCTATGGCCATTAACTAGCAATGAAAGTCGTACATCATCAATTGTTTGTAACTGAAATGCTCCATTTGGAAAGACTATTTTTATCTTATATGGCCCAAGTCATCTAGTCTGTAGTTTCCCTTTGTAATCTTTGTACCTTGAATCATACAGTAAAGCCCAATCACATGTATTGAATCATTTTGTTTTAATAAAATGGTCATGCCAACCCATCCTTTCACTACTAGAATTTGGAAAATAAATGACTACATGACTAAAACTTTTAGTCACGTGACTAACACTAGTAGAATTTGGAAAATAAATGACTAATTTGGTCATCGGGTAAAATCACAACTAAATGACTAATATCATACAAATAAAAATGACTAAATAAATGACTATTACTCCTCTATTCTTTTTTCTTTTGAATTTGATCATAATTGATAGAGCTTAAGCCCCCCTCATGGGACCCCTACCTAAGCAGACCATTTGGCCGCCTAGGTTGCTTGGTGCACCAAAAATACCTATTGTGTGGAAGGCATTGCCTCTCGATGCAGTCTTAAGGCCTTCACATATTTTATAAAAAAAATTAACATTTACATTCTTTAACTTTTATTAAACATTATGTTAATGAATCAATAATGCTTTTAATGATGATTTGAAGCCAATTTGATTTTCCTGTTGTGTTAGCATGTCAAATGTATCAAAGAGCAATTGTGGTCAATTTCACTAATAAAATATGATTTAAACAATCCAATTGCATTTTGAGGGCTATCTTGCAGACACTTTCATTTAAATAATACATATATATTATTAATTATTTCGATCCATTTGAATGGATCATTTAAGGAATCAAGAATCAATAGTGTTATTCCTAACTTCACCACATCTAAGCCCAAGAGCGTGAATTATGTTAGGGAGCCCTAGTCTAGATTTATCTAAATTTATTTCATTCCATATTTACTTAGCACTTATTATTAATTTTTTAAGCTAGCCACGTGCAACTAGAATTTGTAGCACATCCATGCACAAAAACATACTCTCTAACATATTAACATACATATAATTTTCTATCGGCGCAATCCTTGAACCTCCTTTAGGTGTGCAAGTGTTAGTATATATTCCTCTCTATATAGAATTGTCTCCCCCTCAATCTCTCTTTCTTTTTCCTAATCTCTCCAAAGGTCAATTAAACTATCAAATTTTTTATATATTAATTTAATTTGTTTTATATAAGAATATATTAATTATTAATTACAATAATTTTATATTTATATTTAATAATTTTATTATAGAATACAATATATAATAATAATATAACCTATATATACTATTAAATATAATAATAAATATAATTATATTATATATAATTTAATCTTATTACTATTATATTAAATATATATAATATATTAATTATATTTTATATTATATATATTATATTAATTTTTTATGATTAAACAAATCTTAAACGTTCATCATTTTTTGGTTGCTTTTCACCATTTTGTGCTACTTTTCCCGCCACTATTGGTTCTCGCTCCTCCAAACTTTGCCTTGCTAATATTGACCTTTCACTTCTCCAATTTGGCAAGCTGCAGCCTAAAAATAAGGTTTTGCAAAATAAGGTGCGAAGGCAAAAGCACTTTTGTATCATGTACGTATAGAATATTGTCTTAAATCTACTTTGTGTTGTGATGCAACTATGATGCAAATCAGAGCGGAGGGAAAAAAGTAGTGAACAAGTGTAAAGCAGGAAAAGACATAGTATTGGTATGCCCGTCTATGATGCAAATATGTGTGCCAAGGGTTCAAGGTTTTCTTTTTTCGAACTCAAGAATCTAAGTAAGCCTTAAAACCCTAATAGTTTCAAATTTTGTTTACTGTGAATAGATTGAAGCAATAATTTATGGTGTAATTATTAGGGTTTAAGCAAATTTTGTTTACTTAAACCCTAATAATTAAATCTAAGTAAGCCCTTAAACCTTAATATTTTCAAATTTTGTTTACTATGAATAGATTAAAGCAATAGTTTATGGGTGTAATTATTAGGGCTTAAGAAAATTTCATTTACTAATGAATAGATTAAAGGCTGAGGATTTGGGCTTTACACCCACTGTTGCATTTGCTTAAATTTTTCTAAGGACTTTTCAGAAAAAAAACCCATTTCTAAGGAATTTTTCTAACTTTTACCAATTTATGGGCAATTGTCATTCGAGGACTGCCTAAATTGGGCATCAGATTATTAGCCTTTACTTTTAGACTAATAGCGTGCATCATCCTTCATTACTGATTTTCTGACTAAGAGCTTCAGTAAACTCTTAATTGAGATAAAACGGTTACTTTCTAGGCCTTAATTGTACCTGCATGTTTGATACTTCATTGTTGGAACCTGTGTCAGCACCCAGAGTTTCATTTCCTTTCTTCCTTTCTGCAATTTCATCTTAAAACACTATATTTTAAATGTCTTTGCCCCTTGTTGAAAGTTCCAAAAAAATTCTTCCATACACTCATTTAGAACATTCTTAAATGAGGTTTTCTTCAAAATCTTCGATTGAAAAATTCTTGTATAACTCATGCTCTATTTTGCAGGGTTTAGAAGCATAATGGGGGTGATACTGCACCCTAAAAAGGATAAGATTTTGCATTCAAAGAACTTAAAATTTGAAGGATAGTTTCACCTGAGAATATCTACCATATCTATGGTTTTGAACTGTCTTTTTTTCTTACTAACATGTCATGGACGACCAAAATTTTAGAACTTTTAAATAACTGACCATCTCAATAAGAATTTTGAAGGGAGAAACAAGGTTCTCCATTTTTGTCAATTTTACCTTATGTTGTTCCTACTCTCTGATTCTTTTTCTAGGTGGAGATATGAAAGTTGAATTACAATATTTGTCAGTCTCGAGTGACCTTAATTAATGAGAAATTCTCATGAATAGTTAGGTTCCCCTTAGAAAGACTCAAAATTTTCACCGTCAAATTTACGCCATTGTAGTAACTAACTGAACACCTAAGTAATTTGAACTTAGTGTTTTAAAGTTGAAAGAAATTGTTTTGGGTGTAAATGTTACTTTTCCATAGCCAATTTTATTCCTCTCTTTTTTCTCTTTTGAATTTTCAAAATTTTCCATCTATTTAATTGATTCATATTGCCTATGCAGGACTTTGAATAGGTCGTGCTACTGCTTATGCCTTTGAATAGGATATACTATAAATGCGAAAAATTTGCCTTTGGTTGGAAGGAAATGCAATGATATAATCTAGAAGACTTTTTTCGTCTCTGAGAACTATAGCAACATTTGTAGCATTTGAATTTTAACATCTCATAAGGTGGTATTACCTGGTTAAAGTAGCAAAAATGATGGGTATTTTGTCGGGGACGTCAGCTCCATCTAGATCTATTGCAGGAAAGGAGGTGACTTTATTTGGTAATGCATACATCCTGGGTTTAACCTTTGCAGCTAGTCTTGGAGGATTATTGTTTGGTAATGATACTGGTATGTTCTCCCCACCAATTTTCAAGTATTTTAAAGGCATGATGTGTTTTTTATAAAGAAATTTTGTCTTATTATTATACTGGTATGAAACAATTCTTGTTCCACCCATTGAGTGTGTGTTAGAAACCAAGATCAGAAATGCAAACCAGAAAAGCCTTCCACAAAAGAGAAAAACAATAAAAAGCAGAGCTTTGCATGAAGATGTGCAAATTGATATTATTCAGAATTGAGAAATTACAAGAGATGGATTTATTTATAAAAGCAATGTATGCATAACTCTAATATTGACCTAAAACAACTGAACTAAATAAATCTTATGTATTAATTAAGTAAACTAATTATTACCTAAGTAAAACCTAAGTAAACTTAATAAAGTGTAATTAAATAATTAATTACACCAACACCCTCCCTTAAGTGCAACTTAGGGAGACTAAAAAATCATGTACCTAAAACTAAGATGAATGCAAGAAAGCATGAATGGGTCCCAACAACAAGGCCTGATCAGGTACCCATGTAAAAATGCAATGAAAGAGAAAGAGAAGAAAACCCAGTGGGACAAACCCCCCCCCTCAATGAGATGACCTGCTACAAAGAAGCACTAGAAGAACACTGTGGAGTAACACTGGAACCTGAATCCAACAAGCAAGGAAAGATACTTCTATTTACTACTGAAACCAAATGAGAGTCACTGATTGACTCAAGGAATCAATGATAAAGCAACAACAGACCCGGTGCCACAAAACACTGGAAAACTCACAAACGGGAACAAACTGTTAGTGTAATTAATTAATTAATTATTACACTAGCATAAGCTAACTTAGGGTTAATTAATCATATTAGTCCTAGGTTAAATTTTATCATTTAATAATGGTGTTGAGATAAGATTCCCTTTTAGAAGATGAGTTGTCTTTTCTAGAACTTATCTCCATCATGTTATCATTTCCTAGGTTAAGGTTTCATGTTGTCACATGAAGTGTGGTTTGTACACTTGGCAAAATCTTATGCATTCTAGGTTTAGCTCTTGCCTATTTAATCAGGCATATGTTCTCTTTGTAATTAAGAATCCAGATCATCATAATAGAATCCCTATTTTGAATGTCATTATCATACTTTCTGTGTGGGTGAATATTTCTTCTTGGCAAAGGTCCTCCATTGAAGTCTGCAGCTTCATCAAGGCAACCTGTGTATCCAACATTCCAACACAAACCTGGAATTTATGAAGCAACAGTAGATGAAAAAAGATGCCCCCCATAAGAGGGAATGACATGATCAAAGAATCCAGAAGTTGTGAGTAACTCGATGCCGATGCCAAACTGTGACTAAAACTGATCCATAGGAGCAAGTACCATGAAGATTCTGGAACATTAACCATAAATTTAATGGCCCTCAAACTGAGATGTGACCCAATGCGGATCAATAACCATAGGCTATCAATATGAAGTGTGAACCAATGTGAATCTGATATGTGTCAAGTTATGAGCAAGATGTGGCCAAAAGAAACAACAAAAACCAGATACAACCTAAGCGAATTGCCATCAAAATAAAGATGAGATCAAAGTGAAACAATACTCTAATCAGATTATTATGCAAGAAACCCCCCTAATGGAACTTTATATCAGTTCATTTATTACAATAACCCATGATTGTAAAAGGAGATAATGCTAAACATGCATAAACTAAAGAGAAAATGCAAACCTATAGCATGAAAACAAAAATAGAGTGCATGCACAAACCAAAGTTCACATCTACCTCCCTAATAAAAATGGACCTCAAATCTGTGTAGAGGACTGAACTAGCTTTCCAATGTTGTGAGAATGGCGGAAAAAGGATAACCGAGTCAAAATATATGCCCTCCAAAGCGAAAAATTCTTCATCTAAGTTCAAGGACCTGCAAAATAAAACTGGATCAGAATCAGAAAAACATACCTCCATCAATGGATTGGAATTAGAATCAACTTTCCAATGGTATCTTGTTTGCAAAAAAACGACACCGTATGCGAAAGTTACGCTCATTTTAGTGAAAATTGCTCCAAAATGGCCAATATGGCTTGTAGGCAGCCCATGGGGCTTAAAAAAATAGGCCCCTGGTCCTGTGCGCGACCAGGGGCTGGCGGGCTGGGGGCTGGAGCAGAGCCCCTGGTCACCCATGTGACTACGCAGGGTATTGAGGGGTCGATCGGGGGCTGGGCGCATAGTGCCTGGTCCCTCATATGACCATTGTTGTGCAAAAGGGGCCTGCGGAGGCTGGGCGCAGGGAGCTAGGTCACTAATGTGATCGACGACCTGTGCAAAAATGCCAGTGGGGGCTGAGCTCAGGCCGGTGACGCATGAGCGATGGAGGCCGGTGGTGGTGGCGGACCGGCAGCAAAAGCATTTTGAACTAGAAGCGCCGACACATATCCCAAAAATGCACGTTTTAAAAAAAAATCGATTTATGTGCCTCGAGGAGCGTGTTGGGGAGGCCATACGACCTCCCTAGCAATTTTTTTTTGCCTCACAGATCAAATTCTCTAAAATCAACCAAATGACAAGCGTTCTTAGGGTTTTTGGTCACTGCAAACGCGATGGTGACCTCCGTTTGTGCCCAAAGTGCCCCAAAAAATCAGCTACCCCCATAGCTTGCAAAAAATCATTGAGCTTGAAACCTTCACAGATCTGGCAAACGATGACCAAACTCAATAAAATAAAAGCCAATCTTGACATTTTCCAACGCTTTGAATCCAATGGAGATGCCCGATCTGATCCAAAATGCTGCATAAATGAACTCAAGGCATGAAACCCTCGTGGAACCCCGAACGTGCTTTGCAATGATTTTTTCTAAAATTTGAGAAGGGGTTGCATGTCAAGGCTCTGATACCAGGTTAGAAACCAAGATCAGACATGCAAACCAAAAAAACCTTCCACAAAAGAGAAAAACAATAAAAAGCAGAGATTTGCATGAAGATGCACAAATTGATATTATTCAGAATTGAGAAATTACAAGAGATGGTTTGCTTTATAAAAGAAATGTATGCATAACCCTAATGTTGACCTAAAACAAGTCAACTAAATAAAGCTTTCTTATTCATTAAGTAAACTAATTATTACCTAAGTAAAACCTAAGTAAACTTAATAAAGTGTAATTAAATAATTAATTACACCAACAATGTGGGGGTTTCTTATAATTAATGTAAAATGTTGTGCTAACATTGTGGAGACACTTTTATACTAAATTTCAATTAATCACGACAATTTGGTGCAGCTTAACTTGATTGCTTAAAAATTTCTACAGTCTTATTGGATAATTGTATCATCAGATTGTTTTCCATCCATCTTATGAATTTGTAATTGTTGTATTAGAGAATAGAAAGTGTTTTGTATTAATTGTATGAATCTGTAATTGACGTATTAGAAGATAGATAGTATTTTTTATTAACTGTATAAATTTGTAATCTCTTTGTAAGACAATGGATACTTGCAACTTATCTTCTTTTAGGATGACTCTACAGAAATGATAAGTCTTATGTAGCTAAACTTATTCTTTCCTTTTGAAATTTGCATTTTGGATATAAGTAATAAGGGATCTATTCTTGAATGCATAAGTCTAGTTATTACAAAATGGTGAAAAAATAGTAGCTTAGGAAGGTGTTCTATGCAGGGGACTTCAGGATCTATAATTATGGAGTGACATGTCCCATGGTATTAAGTAAAAATTGCTACATGATAAATTGGAATTTTATTGTGGAAAACAAGAACCTCTACCTTTTAGCTCTAAGATTTTTAGTAGTTGCTTGTTGGGTGGGGCTAGACATTTCCCTAGCTTAGTGGATTTTTATATTTATGATGTTGGGATGTAGTATTGCAACTTGTAAACAAATAGGATCAGTGGCTAATTTTTTTACCATATTAGTTGATGTTATAAAATTGATGAGACTCACCTAATTGTAAAATGCTCCTAAATTTTCTCAATAGCACCTGCTGAAGATTTTTAGGAAGCCCCCTATATTGGACCATAGCCATAACATTATTAAAATTCAATTGGGGTGTATCAGTTCAAATAAAAGAATGAGTTATCCGATTGGCTAAGTTCATGTTTTTCTTATACGGCTACCTTGGATACAATATTCTTATTTCTAGTTTAGGGTTGGATTCCATTTGGAAAGAGTATTTTAGAAGTTGGATTGAGATTTAAAGTGAGTGAAGATCCATAATTAGAATTTAATGATAATAAAGGTCTGGTTTATTAATGTTCTTTTTCATTCTGGAAAGGGATATGAATTGGAATCTTAAGGTGTGGTTTTTGGTATATTCATCGACTATTGATCAGATCACTTGTTGGAATGTGGAAAATCCCAATATGAATTAGATGTAGCACACTAAATAGAGTGGAAAAAATATAAGTTCATTTTCCAACAAAGAAAGAAATGCTAAATAGTTTTAGCAGGATCGTGAATTGATTGTTTGTGTATAAACCAATTTGGATATGAATTAGAATCTTAAGGTGTGGTTTCTGGTATATTCATCAATGACTATTGATCAGATCATGTGTTGGAATATGGAAAAGCCCAATATGAATTAGATGTAGCACACTAAATAGAGCGCACAAAATATAAGTTCATTTGCCAACAAAGAAAGAAATGCTAAATAGTTTTGGTAGGACTGTGAATTATTTGTGTATAAGCCAATCTGGATATATCATGGAAAACCTTACATCAACATGTATAGAGAACTACAAAGGAACATAAGGAATAGGAAATGATAGCAAACAAACTTGATCTGTAATGTGGAACATTGCAATGTAAATTATGTAGAGAACACAAAATAACCTAAAGAAGCAGCTTGGTAAACAAATATTTTGTTGGTTTCCTTTTTGCATAGAAATAAAATGCACACACTATGTATTTTGTTGTAAACAATATTACTTCCAGTCATCTATTCATGCAAAGTGCGAAGGATGCTTGTCGTGTCAATTGTATCATCATACTCATTGAAAACACACTTGGAAATTATAAATTATGGCAGAATTTCTCATTACCTATATGTTTATTCTTATATTTTTAGAAAATTTAATCTACTGATTGAAGATAAATGGTATGTGTTTAGAGCATTTGTAGAAGAAAAATATTTCTTCTTTCTTTTTTCTGTTAAAGGGTATTATGGAACATTACTAGGTCCAGACTGGATCTAGTAATGAACAAATGCTAGTCGTGGACATGTGATTACATGTGCTTGCCTGTTAAATTGTACGTGCCTGAGTCACACTCTTTAAAAATGCACTGCTTTACCCTTTAAGCCCAACCACTGGGACAGTTGTGGGTTGCCTGAAACTCTTATTACAAATTCACCTCCTTGCACCACAACCCCTTGTATTGAAGGGATTTTTATTTAGCCAAATCATAATAAGCTTGATTATTTTTTTACTTCATATTTGATGTTTGATTCCTAGCATTGCAAACCCAATATAGATACAGGTTAATGCATTTTTCTAGTTTAGTGTAATATGTAGAATTTTACGGGAATGTTTTCTTTGTCTTTGATTTTGGAGTGAGAGCAACATAGTATAATGCATTATCAAATTCATCTGTGTAGTGAGTTACCAAGAAGTAAATTATGGGCGACATTGCTCATATATTATTAGATTGGAAGGTTTTATGGTTTTATGGATTGATGGATTTATTATGCTCTTTAGCAGTTACAATCAACAAACAATCATTTTTAATCAGCAATGGAAAAGTGCTCTATTTCTCAGACAATGGAACGAATATACCATGTTTAGTATGAATAGAATGCAATCCACCAATGTATAGGTAGGAAGCTTAAATGACAAAAATGGATGGCATTGTCTATGAAAGGTATGGACAGTAGATATCACCAAGAAAGGAATTACTGACTAGGGAAGGAATAGGTCTTGTTTGGTATGGATAGATAGCAATCCACCAATGTATGTATGGAATTTAATGTAGCTAATGACAAAGATGAATAGCATTGTCTATGAAGGGTATAAGTAGTGGATATTGTCAACAAAGGTGTTGCTTAATGACTGAAACTGAATAGTGGATTGATGGATGGTAAATATATGTAGAGGCCAACCTCTCCATTATCTCAAGAAGAAAGGAAAGTTATAAGATGTGACTTTTAAGTGGGGTCATGTTGTTCTTGATTGATTCTTTTGTGGTTTCAATCATTTGTCAGGATTTCTTCTAAGTTCTTTGTTGCAAGCCTCTTTCTTCTTATTTGCTATTTTCTCTTATGACTGCTCATGTGGGCCCTATGACGTTGTCTCCATCCAAGAAGATTAGTTATTGATTGGCTTTTTTACATAAGTATATTTACTATCATGCCAGCAGTCCACATAAGAAATTATTTTTGTGAGTGGTGTCAATTCTAAATCCTTGTCATAGCTTGAAATTGCAGTACCGTGCTCTAAAAAATTAGTAATATGTGTAGAGGCTTTCTTTATTTGATATCTATTCAAGGAATTGAAGCAAATCTTACTCATGCATGAAGAGAAGATACACGGTTAGTTGAAGGCTGAGGCTGATGGATCAATCATGGATATCAACCTCAAAAGCATATAGCAATCAAAATTTTGTTAAATCAAAGAATATAGCCAACTACTAAAATAGTAGTTTGTAGCCAGATTTTTTAACTTGTGCATTTAGTATCATTAAGGTTTAGATATATTTTGTTTACAAAAGATCACCTTTTATTTCTTATCCTGTATGATTAATAATTATGTGTTGAAGTTTGTTCCTGCTGGTTTCTGAATGCATATGTAGCAAATATAAATTTTGTAGTGGTAGAAATTTGTATTTTTCTAACATTTTTCTTTTTATGCTATATACCCAATTTGGTTCATATGCAAGGCCTTATGAAAATTTGAATGTACCTCTAGGTAATCAATTATATTGTTCCCAAATGCATTCTTCCAACTATATTCTATTCAATATAGAATGTGTATTAAACAGTGGTAAATAACAATGGTGCCTATGTTAATATAATTTTGTAAGAAGAAACTTGGGAGCATGTAATTTCTTTCCACTGCCTCTTTCAAGTGTCAAAATATATTTTCAACCATTTAAAACCCTGATATGTTGGTAATGAGTTTTCCCTAGCATTATGGAGTCTAGTGTGGTACAAGCAAGGCCTTTGCATGCATTTCACTTGGAGCTACGGGTTGTTCCATTCTCTGGTGATGGTATGACAAAAGCAAGCCCCCTTTCTCAGGTTTTGCTGACATTTTACTTGTTATAGTTGGGTTTTATGATAGCGAGTTAAATTCTTTCTATTTATTTGCACATGCAAGCTCTTTTGAATGGAAACAAGATTTTTCTTATGACATTTTTGATGTCCAGAATAATAATGCAGAAGGGGAGGCCTAGGCCTTGACGAAGAGGCATTCCCATGATCATGTTGCTGGTAACATCTCTGAGTGGGTTTAGTTGAATTTGTTGAAGATAGGTATCAGATATTGCAAAATATTTTGGTCTCACATCAATGACATGAAAGTAAAGATTGCATTTTTAGCTTCTATGCATGTGTGTGCGTGTGTACACATATGCAATAAAGATAGTAATAACACAACTACTGCCACTAACAGGGGAATGCTCTAGGATATGTCTGACATAGTAAAATGCTTTAACTCAGTATCTCCAGATCATTTGCTGAACACCATTTCTTTAAGAGGATCAAACCTATTGGAGTGAATCTGCCAATGTCAATTCAACACATTCGCTTTGACGTCAACCTTCAACCCACTTACCCCCTCACCCTGTGTTCATCACCTAGTTCTATTTTCTAGCTATGGCCCTTTAAATACTTCTCGAAGGAAAGGAAGGTCCAGAAGGTTCAATCAGCACCCCAACCCCACGGGTGGGTGGGAGAAGTAGTGTGAGGTAGATTATATTTGTGGGAGGATATAGAGATGGTTGGCACCACCGATCATATTGGCCTTAGGTTCAATCAAAACTAATCAGAATTCCGCCTGGAGTTGGAGTTCACCAAGACAGTTGTCAATTGCCCATGCGGATGGACTACAGGTAGTTATCTTCCCACATTTTACTAAAGCTACCCATGCATGCATGCAGGGGTGGAGAGCCTAACTTGTCTGGATACCTTAATAAATGGAGTGAAAATTATAGTGGTAGTATAAACATACTAGATCTGGATGTTGGCACTAATTGTATTATGATCACAAGTTAAATAATCTAGAAAAAAATTATTACAAAAATTTATAAATTTACATTTTAGAGAGTCTAGTTCTCTTGGGGCCTAGAGAACAAATCCCACTCTAAATAATTTATGACATATATCAAATTTTGAAATATAATGAATGTTGGATGTCTATAGTATGTTTTTAAATCTTCTTCTTATAATATTTGTCAGATTATGCATAAATTTTATTTGTTAGTTATTTTCAAACATATTTGAAATTCTGAACTTTGGTGAAATCTTCACCTTCATAAATTGACCAAAGTTCATGAACCTTGTTACTGTGGTGTTTGGTTAAAAAATATTCAGAGAAGAATGTTATAATTAATGTGAGCACTCAATTTGGGTGTGTATCAAATTTTGAATATTATGGAAATTAGATTGTTAAATATTTCTTATATAACATTTTTATATTTGTTTTGCTGATTACACATAAATTCTATATGTCATATAAATTTGAACATTTCCAAATCTCTTTGATGTTTTGATTCAAACATTGGCAAAGCTTTCACCTCCATGAGCCTACCAAAGTATATAGACCTTGTTACTATGATGTTTGGTTAAACAATCATTCAAAAAAGAAGTCTACTTTTTACAGAAATATACCTTATTGGAAGTCTAGACTTTACACTCTCTCTAGGCTTTAGTATGCAGTGATAATTTTTAAGTGGCCACATATCTAACTTGTTTAGAACATTTCCTTTTATATCACAATTTTTTGAAGGCATCTTTTTGGAATGCGTGATGCTCTATAAGCTAATTTTGTTTCTTAAAGATTTCATCATAAAGATTCTTTATTTAATTGAATGATCTCTTAAGATGTTTGGTTGTAATTTTTTCCATTCCTGTAAATAGTGGTAATGAGGCAACCTTATTTTTTCTACTTATAATCGAGCCATTTTTCACTTATCTTTGATATTTCATATCATCTTTGAGATATTCTTGTCCTTAACTGATATAATCAAAAACCAAGTATAAGTAATATTGTTGTTTTGTAGTATTAACTTTTTCTAGTAGATTTGTAAGCAAGATAATTGGAATATCTATTCTTATTTACAACATGTTTTGTATTCTAGCACCTGTAAAACTAAATTTGTTTATATTTCTATCTAAGGTTTTTTTGGATTGCATTGCAATTTGAATCTGTTCAAAGTATAAATGTATTTTGATGTGACTGAAATATGGTGAAACTCATCCTGAATGTATAAATTGCAGGTGTCATATCAGGGGCCCTTCTCTACATTCATGAAGATTTTAAAGCCGTGAATGAGAGAAAATTTCTACAGGTATGACTAAACTCTTCTTTTTTTCCTTTAAAATAAATGACTAGAGTTTATTTCTATTTTCTTGATACATGTGCTTTCCTGTTAAATTGTGGGTGCCTGAGTCACACTCTTTACAAATGCACTGCTTTACCCTTTAAGCCCAACCATTGGGACAATTGTGGGTTTCCTAAAACTCTCTTTACAGACACACCTCCTTGCACCACAACCCCTAGTACTGAAGGGATTTTTATTTATCCAAATCATAATAAGCTTGATTATTTTTTTACTTCATATATTGATGTTTGATTCCCTACACTGCAAACCCAACATAGATACAAGTTAATGTATTTTTCTAGTTTAGTGCAATATGCAGAATTTTACGAGAATGTTTTCTTTGTCTTTAATTTTGGAGTGAAAGCAACATAGTATAATGCATTATCAGATTCATCTATGTAGTGAGTTACCAAGAAGTAAATTATGGGCGACATTGCTCATATATTATTAGACTGGAAGGTTTTATGGATTGATTGGATTTATTATGCTCTTTAACAGTTACAATCAACATACAGTCATTTTTAATCAGTAATGGCAGAGTGCTCAGTTTCTCAAACACTTGAAGGAATATACTATGTTTAGTATGAATAGAATGCAATCCACCAATGTAGGTAGGAAACTTAAATGACAAAAATGGATGGCATTATCTATGAAAGGTATGGGCAGTGGATATCACCAAGAAAGGAATTATCGACTAGGGAAGGAATAGGTCTTGTTTGGTATGGATAGATAACAATCCACCTGCAATATAGGTAGGGCATTTAATGTAGCTAATGAAAATTATGGATAGCATTGTCTATAAAGGGTATAAATAGTGGATATTGTCAACAAAGGTGTTGCTTAATGGTTGAAATTGAATAGTGGATTGATGGATGGTAAATGTCCGTAGAGGCCAGCCTCTCCATTATCTCAAGAGGAAAGGAAATTTATAAGATGTGCCTTTTAAGTGGGGACATGTTGTTCTTGATCGATTCTTTTGTGGTTTCAATCATTTGTCAGGATTGCTTCTAAATTCTTTGTTGCAAGCCTATTTCTTCTTGCTTGCTATTTTCTCTTATGGTTGTTCATGTGGGCCCTATGGCATTGTCTCCATCCGTGTAGATTAGTTATTGATTGGATTTATGGGAAGCTTTTGAACGATATTCATAGTGACGAGGTAATGATCAAAACAAGAATATACTCATTAACTTAGTTATTGAACTTTCCTCTTGCAATCTGCATTTTCAACAACCACATTTGTAATAAATTGAATTCAAGCAGCACACAGTCTTTCTGTAAGCTGATTTGATGGTTTGGGAACATGAATATAAACACGAGTTGTTTGTGTACTCTATATAACAAGATTTTAACTGGATTATATTATTAAGAGAATATATTTTAGTGATATAAATGAGTAGCTTGCTGAAATTAACAAACATGTGGGATTCCAAAAATTCTACGTGTTTCTTGTCCTAAGCCATCATGAATAGATTTTATTGATTTTTTCTTCCTTAATGTAAATAGATGTTTGTGAATGAAATATATTGCACCTTATTATGTGAGGACACATATCTTGGAGATGAATTTAGATGCAGTGTGAAAACCAGAACATACTCGAAGGTTCTTAACAACTCTAATAGTTGTACCAAGGGCCATGTTTAACAAACCAAATGCAATTGCTAACTTTTCACTATGGTGGTAGATAAATGATTCTTTTTTCTTCTAACCACAACATTAAGTAAAAGTATTGAATCTAGAAATACCCTGTTGCCTTCATTTTCCAAGCCAATTTCTCCAATTTTGTTCTTGTTTAGTATTTATTTTTATTGTTGTCAGCATATGAAGTTTTTTGTCCTTTATGATTCTGTGGGGATTCTAACTTGGTTCACATGATTTTTTTTTGGACTAGGTGGACAGAGTCGAGGCTGTACAAAAAATGCAGGTGCCAACTGCAACTGAATGTCTTCAACATCCTTTATTTTCTAGTTTCTTTTTTATTTTATTTTAATACTATGCAGTTGTATATTTTTCTTGTTACTATTTTATGAGTACATGGTAATGGAAGTCTATGGGACATCCTACATGGTGAGAAAATGATGTTATGAAGAAACATGATAGATTTATGAAATATGAGTCCAATCAATATTTCTACCATTTGATCAAAATAGATTGGGGAGAACCTAACAAATTTTTTAATTTTTTGTGTAGGAACATCAAAGAAGATTAAATTAGACTGGGATAATCATCTAAAGATAGCCTATGGTGCTGCAAAAGGATTAGCATATCTTCATTGTGACTGTAACCAATGCATTGTTCGTAGGGATGTAAAGATATCTAACATTCTATTAGATGACAACTTCGAAGCACATTTGTCAGAATTTGGCATTGCCAAGTGCATTTCCTCAGCCAAAACTCACACCTCCACCTATGTTATGGGTACTATTGGTTATATTGACCCTAAATATGCAAGAACCTCAAGGCTTAATGAGAAATCTGATGTTTATAGCTATGGTATTGTTCTTCTAGAGTTGTTGACAGGCAAGAAAGTTGTGGACAATGACTCAAATTTACTTTAGTTGGTAGGATTCATGATTGGTGATAAAGAAACCAACAAGATATAAAGATTAAGAGGTAAATGATCAAATTTTTTAAGGGATAGTTCAATGGTAAGAGAAACAATGAAGTAACAATTAACATGGTCATAAGATGATAGTAATCAAAATGAGGGCATCCTACATATGATTGGAGCTTTATCACAATCATAGAATGAAAGTTCCTTTGCAAAGATGTATCATGTACTTATGCATTACAAGGGTAAGGTAATGTAGGTTATGATATAAAAGAATAGTCATACACAAATGACAGAGGATCAAAAATCATTACAAGGGTAAGGGACTGTAGGTTATGATATAAAAGAACAGTCGTGTTCCTATTTTTTTGTAAGCTGTTGAACAACATAAAGGCAAGGTTTTGTAGCAGATTTTAGCTAGTTCTTTTCTCTCTCAACAATGTATTGTAATCTTTTCAAGTTCTTTCATGTTGGGACATCAAATTGTAACTCCATTTTCAAGCTTACACGACTGAATGTAATATCTTTTTGATTAATAAAATAAGCTATTTTTACCTTCTCATTGTTGTTTTATTGTGCAAATATTTTAGATAGTTGATAAGTAAATTTTTTTATTAATGGAAACTAATAAATAAAAGTGACTAAATTAATGACTAAATGACTAAATATATGACTAAATTAATAACTAAATATATGACTAAATAAATGGTCTTGCCATGACTAAATAAATGACCAGTTAACAACAATCAATGACTAAATTAATGACTAAATATACGACTAAATCAATGACCAAATCAATGAATAAAATTCAATGACTAAATAAATGACTAAAATAGTTAGTCATAAATTTGGTCGCGTTATAAATGACCAACAATAAACTACTAATAGTCTTTTTTTTTTAAATAAAAGGCTTTTGGCCGACATAATATATTAATATAATAAAGAGGTTACAAAATATCAATGTTCATGGTTGGAATTATAAAATCCAACATTATCTTATGCAACTATGCCAATAGTTCATGCTACCAGATCTTTTAAGAGTTACATCATGTGGCATATGCAAAATTTAACTCGATATGTGTCAACTATCTATATGTTGACAATACTATATACAAAAAATCAGCTACATTGATAGAAAATGAGCTGAAGATACGAGATTTGCAACCTATATGTTGTTATATGTGGCCAACTACAACCATTATAACAAAAAATATGTATATAGTCATATTATATCAAATATTACCAACTGATGAGCTCTCCTTTTCTCCCTTGTTCATGAACTGTTGTGCTGGCGGAGTGGAATGTGATTTTGTTGTGATATTCATAAACTACTAATAGTCACTTGACTAAAATTAGTCATTTATATGCAATTTTTAGTAGTTTATTTAGTCATATATTGCTCTTTGTGTACTACTGTTTATTTTTGGATGATTTCAGTATGGTGTATAGCTTCCATTCTTATTTCATCTAATTTATTAAGGTTTATGTAACCTCTCCTTCTATGTTGTTGATAAGTCCATGTCCAATTTGACTGCTTCCCTTAGAGTCTTGTATTCAAATTCTATTTAAAGTACTGCCTTTTTACCATACACCAATTCATATGGTGTAAAACATGTTGCCTTTTATGTTGTCTTGTAAGTCCAAATTGCTTTAGCTAACCTGACTGCCCATTCCTTCATGTGGAGTTGCACTATCTTTATGAGAATGTTTTCAATTTCTCTATTAGTGACATCCACTTGACCATTTGCTTGAGGGTGGTAGGGCGTAAACCTTTTATGTTTGATCTAATATTCCTGCACTAGTTTTATAATTAGATCCGATGTAAACTATGGCCCTTGGTCTGTGATAATTTCTCTAGGGATACCATATCTTGTGAATATATCTTTATTAATAGATTTGGTCACATTCACATCTCTTGCAATCTGGAAAACTTTGACCTCCACCTATTTGGTAAGGTAATCTATGTAAACCAGTATGTATTCTTTGTTATTTGATGTCGGGGAGATGAGACCAATAAAATCTAGTCCACATTTATCAAATGGTGCTATTACTAGTTGTGGTTGTAATGGAATCTCATCTATCTTTGTTGGCCTTCCCATTCTCTGACATCTATCATAGATCCTAGTGTAATTGACTACATCTTTATAAAGTGTTAGCCAATAATAGCTAGTGTTCAAAATCTTAAGAGTTGTCCTCTTTGCTACAAAGTGTCCCCCACAAGGTTCATCATGGCATGCTTTGAGGATATCATATACTTCATCCTCTTTGATGCATCTTCTCATTATGTTGTCAGGCCCTACATAGAAAAATATCCAGCTATCCATGAGTAAGGAAAATTCTTTTGAACTAATTTCCTTTTCTCCCTTGGTGAGAGATGTGACAATGTTTTCTCTGCTACTAGATAGTTTTCTATGTCTGCATACTAAGGTGTATGCAGAGAAAGAGAAAATAGGTACTCATATGGGAATGAATCATCTACAACATCTTCTTCTAATTTGGTTGGCAATCTAGAGAGGAAATTTTCTACTACATTGGCTTTCCCTGGCTTGTCCACAATAGTAATATCAAATTCTTGAAGTAGTAGTAACCACCTCACAAGCCTACCACCAACTAATGGTTTGTTCATTAGATACCATATTATTGTTTGGTCAATATATATGAGTACGGAATACCCTGTAATGTCTGTATGTCTGAATTTGTTGATTGCATGAATCATTGTTAACATCTCCTTCTCAGTTATTGTATAGTTGAGTTCTACCCCTTGGAGATTTTTACTGATATAATAAATGACATACTCAATATTTTCATCCTTTTGTCCTAACACAACACCTATTACAAAATCAGAAGCATATGTATGGATACGGAAAGGTAAATTCCAGTTTGGTCCTCTTAAGATAGGGGTCTTGATTAGTGCTTCCTTGAGAGCTTCAAAGGAATTTTGTCAAGCAAGTTTCCATTCAAACTCTACACCTTTAGACAATAAAACAAATAGTGGTGCTGCCAGTTTACTAAAATCTTGTATGAATCTCTTGTAGTACACAGCATGGCCAAGGAAGCTTCTAACATTCTTTTATTTTTAGGGTATAAGAAGTCTTGATATTATCTCAATTTTGTTGGGTTCTACTTGGATTCCTTTATTGGAGACAAAATGTCCCAAAACTACTCCCTCAGTCATCATCATGAAGCATTTATCATGGATCAAGGACATGTGATGATATTGACATCTTTGCAGTACTTTCTCCAAATTGGCAAGTGCTTCTTCATAGGTATTCCCATATGTTGTAAAATAACCCATGTAAACCTCCATGGAATCATGAGCAAAGTGTGAGAATATGCTCAATATTACCCTTTGGAAGGTGGTAGGTGCATTAAATAGCCCAAACGACAAGACAAAGTAAGCATATGTACCCCAAGGGCATGTGAAGTTTGTCTTGTCTTGGTCTTATAGGGCTATCTTAATCTAATTGTACCCACTAAACCCATCCAAAAAGGAAAAGTATTGCTTGCTTACCAATGAATCTAGTACTTGGTCAATGAATGAAAGGGGAAAGTGGGTTTTCCTAGTTGTTGCATTCAACTCATGGTAGTCTACACACACTCTCCATTTCCATCCTTTCTTAGGTACAATTACTAGTGGAGACACCCACTGACTATCAAAAATTGGGTAGATGAATCCTGCATCCAACAACTTTTGTAATTCACCTTTGACTATGTCATGAATTGCAGGGTTCATTCTCCTTTGGGGTTGTCATGGACTAGATTATAGAATTCATTGATGTAAATTCGATGCATGCATAGGTTTAGGTATATACCATTTATGTCATGGTAATCCCATGCAAATGCAATTGCATGTGCTTGCAGCATATTCAACAGTGAGGTCTGTTCTACAGCAGTCAATTGACCTTTTACATTTAGTGTCTTGTTTGGCATAATCTCTGAAGTCAAGGATGATGTTTGAACAAATGAAATGTCAAGACCAACTATATTTGTAATAGAATGATGTGGAAATAAGGTGTAGAAAATTTGTGAAATGGACTCAAAATGTATTGGTAGAAATTATGTTTTGCAGGGGGTCTTGCAAACATGTTAGAAATTCATGTTGTTGCAGGTCCCTACCATAATTGTTTTGCATGGTGTTTGCAATTAGGTCATCTTCATATTGGTCTTCTAACAAGGGATTATGTTCAATAGTTATTAGAGTTTGTAATGAGCATCGATCTTCTTCATCTAAGGTAAGCCATATAGTTTGCTCCAAATTTGCATGTGGTTAGGCAGGTGGATAGAGGACTAGTTTCTTAGTCATATTTACATTGGAAATTATCATGTTACCAGACCTGCAACCTATAAAGTCATCTACAATTTCCAACCAAGGCCTCACTAATATGAGGGGATATCCTACAGGATTAGCTTTAGGTTGCAACACCATAAAATATGCAAGGTACTCCCATGAGTCTAATGCTATTACCAAGTCTTCTATGATTCCCTCAATCTTGACTATAGACCTATCTAATAAGTGTAGCACAATAGGTGTAGCTCTAAGCTCCATTAGTTGTAATAATTTCATGGTTTCTTTGGTTATTACATTGTTGGTTGTCCCAAGGTCAATTAAGGTATTCTTAATGAGAGTACCATTGATTTTGACATCCACTAAAGGGCTCCCAAGATTTGCATATTTGGGGACAGTTATGTTTTCCAACATAATGTCTGTAAGTTATTCTAAGACATGTGCAATTTAAGGGTCCTTGCGTTTCCTACCTAGCTTTTTGAGGTATACTTATCTCATTTTTTTAGTATAAATGGGTACTTCCTTAATAGCTTGGATAAGGGGTATCTTGATGCAAACATCCTTGAGTTGTCCCAATATATCAATTCAACTTATGAATGATGTTTTGTACTATTAATATCTCAGGGAATGGAGGATTTGGACTCATTGTAATATTTCCATTGTTCTACTCAATGATTTCTCCTATGTTTTACCATGAGTGATTAAACTAAATTGTCAAACACAAAGCGATAAAAATGTTCTTTTCAAAATTAAGATAATATGCACATTTGATATAGAAATAATTCATCTTTCTAATTTCATTCAATGAAATGTTATAATCTTTCCAAAGAAATGATTTCATAAACAAGATACAAATTACATTTTCCATCTTTCAAAGAAATAGATATAAGATACATACATAGCTCATCTAAGCTTCATTGGCACTAGAAATACAAATGATCCAAGAAATCCCCCATCAAATCTTGGCTCACTGACTGAAGACAAGAAGCATCACTCAAGTGCTTTTCTTTCATCCACAGACTTACTACGGTCCCCCACACATCTACCACATGTGGTAAGATGGCCCTACACTTCAATGAAGAGTTTGTTCTAGAAACCTAAAAATACTAGCCAATCCTAAGCTTGGTGTTGTGTCCTACATAACTAAAACTTTCCCATACAATAACTATATATTACATGTATGAAAATCCTAGACTAGCATGTTAAAAGGTAACACAACAAATTGACAGTGTAACCAATGGAAAATTACCACTTTGGCCAAAGTATTCATCACCCCTGATTCATAATGGACATCACACACTCATCCACCATTCTAGCTCGATTTGTTATGACTATTCATAATCTATGGATAGGCTATCCCCTTCATTGGATTTTCCTAATCCAAGGAATAACCTATATTCTTTTAAGTTCACTGTGACTCATCTAGTAGGTAAACAAGTGCTTCCATAACCTATCTTCACAAATTAAGCTTTTAGCTAAATAGACTCCATCTTATTTTAGTATTTAATACTTATATATACACTCACTCCTTAATATGGAGTACGTGCAAGCACTCAAGATATAGAGATTCCAAAACTAGAAACAACAAGTAACTTTCAACTTCACATGGAAAGAAAATAATCTTTCTTAATAACATAACACATTTTCCAATAAAAACAATAGAATCATAGAATATTTCCAAATATATTCAAATCATAAAAGAGTAAGATTCAACATGCTTGTATTTACAAAGCTCCAATTTGAACTAACTAGTTTCCAAGATTAGCCTCCTCAAAATCAGCTTACAACTTAGCAACTATCACTTCCACTCTTTCCAACACTCTCTCACAAAATCTCTCACTAAACCTCTTGCAAAACCTCTCATTAAATCTCTCACAAAACTCAGAATAACAAAGAAATAATACATAAAATAACAAGAATGCAAATATGCATCCTTTTGAGGTAGAGATCACCTTTATTTATAAAGAAAAATTAGCATCTAAAGGCTTGAAATGGGGTATTAGGATTGACACTTCTCAACTCAAATGGTTCGACTCATTTGAATTAGCATTTGAATAGCAAGAATACCATTAAAAAATGCAAGGTAATTATTCTCACAGGTTGACTGCCTTCATGCCATCTTCTATTTGACTAATTCTCTCATTTATATTTGGCCTCCATTGTTGGATAGAGTTCTCAGAACAAACTTCTAAGAATGAGTCACACTTCTCATTTGAATAGCAAGAATAAAATTAAAAAATGCAAGGTAATTATTCTCATAGGTCGACTCCCTTCATGCCAACTTCTATTTGACTAATTCTCTCATTTATATTTTTCCTCCATCATTGGATAGAGTTCTCATAATAGACTTCTAAAGGAATGCAATTATTCATAATTTGGCACCACATAAACATCATTCGTGCTATTTTGGTGTTTCAATTCAAAGACTAAGTCAAAGCTTGTTTATGTGTTCCATATTTCTTTCATTATATTTGACTGTCTTGAAAATCATTTCTACACGCTTTTCATAGCACTACTAGCATTTATTACACATGTTAATTTTATGCAATGCTCATAGTGTTTCCATGTTATGCGCTATCCTTTAAGGTTGCTCTTTACATTATAAATGTTTGATATGTGCTTTACATATGACATGCACTTTATTATATAATCAGTGCTATTTATACATTATAATATATATATGTATCTAATATATATAGATATAACATTACATGTTATTATTTATGCATATATATTAACTTACATGATTATAGAATGCATTATTCAATGTTTGAATGCATATACTTATATTAATTTATTTCCAAAATAATATTGCACATGTATATATATATATCAATACACTTGTGTGGACATTTCTATTATGTTGATACATACACATATATCAATATATATATACATATACATATATACATCATATATATATAACATTGCTTCCAAACATTTAAACATATACAATTGCAATAATATCGATCGACATAGATATAATATATATGCCACCTTATCCATTTGATGTTCCCATGCATATGGGTAATCCTTCCATAATCATGTGTAGATACGTCTATCTACGTATACTCATGTTTGTTTTTACTCACATGTATGAATTCATCGTAGACACACATATACGTATGTATATATACATCTTATTTATATATCTCATTGATTAAAATGTAAACTCATAAAGAAAAACTCATAGACAACAAGATAACACTTAACTACATCAAGAATGTTTTAACAATCAAACCATAACCTCTCCTAATTCATGCACAACAAGACTAACGTATCTTACCTTTTCCTATAACTATTGACTTAACTTGACCAATCTAAAAGTGAGTGCGTGTGAAAGCTTAGTTAGCCTCCTTATGGGTTACCAGACCAAAACTCTTCTCTTGAGTGATACTTCCCCTCCCTTTTGGAGGTGTGAACCTGTACTTGCAACCAACTTGGCACATTTGCAATAGTAGTCAACTGATCACAAAACAATCATTTGTATCATTTATTCCATAGTCAAAATTAATATATATATATATACATATATAACATCAATTCAAATCAACCATTTATTCATTTTATTTCCAATGATTCATATAAACAAAGTACAATCACATTTATTTCCATCAAAGTTACAATCACACACATATATTCAAGTATTTCATCTTGCTTCGTAATAGTAATTAGGTATATACACAACGGGGTGTAACATATCCCCCCCTTGTGAACCATCGTCCCTGATGATTTTAAGTAGCACACATAGATATTAAGCATAAAACATAACACATAAATATTGTTTTCAAGAACTCTCAAAAGTATGTAAAACATGTGAAATTTTTTGCTCTATCTCAGCATAGTCTTCCCAAGTGGTAGAATCTTCTGCATACTAGTCCCACTAGACTTTGCACTGCAGAACCTCTCTGTTACGTAAGCGAAGTTTACATGTTCTGAGCACCTTGATAGGTTTGATTGTTACCACTCTTGGGTCCTGTACCTGTAAAGCATTCCAATTAATGACATGATTATCACCTGGTATATACTTCTTTAGGTATAACTTGTGCTCTCTTAACTGTTGGAGAACTATTTATAAATGTTTACAATGCTCCTCTTCATTCTTGGAATAAATTAATATATCACCCAAGAAAACCAAAATAAACATATCTAGGAAATCCCTAAATACACTGTTCATCAGGTTCATGAATGTCATAGGTGCATTAATAAGTCTGAAAGGTAGGACTTTAAACTTATAATGCCCATATCTAGTTCTAAATTTAGTCTTGAAAATGTCTTCATCTTTGATTCTTAGTTGATGGTAACCTAATCGTAAATCAATTTTTAAAAACATAGCTGCTCCTCACATCTGATTGAAGAGATCATAGATGCGTGGCAACAAAAAATTATTCTTTATCGTAGCTTTGTTAAGCATCTAATAATCAATACATAAGTGCAATGTACTATCCTTCTTCATGAAGATCAATGGCATTCCCCACGATGAAACACTAGGTCTTATCAATTCCTTTGATAACAAATCCTCCAATTGTGCCTTGAGTTCCATTAATTTTGTAGTATTAGTTATATAGGGCACCTTGGATATAGGTTTTGATCCTGGTACAATGTCGATAGAGAAATTGAAGACCCTCTTGGGAGGTAATCTAGGTAATTCATCTAGAAATACATTCACAAATTTTCGTAAGATGGGATATTTCTCCTTATCCATTTCTCTAGATTCCACTATTTCACCTTCTTCATCCTCTTGAGAATCTTGTGGTTCATAGTCATGACATTATCTTGAGGAGTGACTTCCTTGAATTCTTTTATTTTAACTGCAAAGAGTTGGCAACCTTTCTTTTTTTCTCTAAGCATTTACATGGCAAAGATCTATCACAATTTGATCTCTCTTGGTGTTCCTTGCAATGTCACCCTATTACCTAGATCATCTAAACATTCTATTACTTTGGAATGACAATCTACTTTGGCTCTATGTTCCCATATCCAATTCATTCCTATAATGACATCATAAGATCCTAGAGGTGCTATGTACAAGTTTACTTCAATTGAAAAACAAGGAAGTTCTACATTGCTTCACTGTTGCTCTTGTTTGGTTTGCATACTCTACAACCCAAGACTTTTCCATAAAACCATATTTTCTAAATATTTGATTAGATACTCTAGATGAAACAAAGTTTTATGTGGCTCTAGTATCGATAAGTATAAAAATAGGTATACCAAAAAAAATACCTAGAGTTTCTACTAGTGTGATATGATATTCTGCTTGTCGATTGTCTAAGGCTACATGGATCTTCTGCTGGAATGCAGTTCATTGTGGAGGAAGAGAATTTATGTGCGATTGATATCTTGAAGGTTTATTGGGGCATTGAGCATCATAATGATCCCCTCCATAAGTAAAGCATCCCTTCACTGGTCCTTTCCTTTTCATAGACTTGCCAAAATTACTTACATTTCCTCCAGCATTGTTGAAATTGTTGTCGTTCCCTTGACAATCTCTCCTTGGTTCATTCTAGTTGTTACAAGATCCCTTATCCCATTGCTTTTGAAAAATCTGTGCTCCATTAGACTTCTTTGGAGCCTGATTAACTTGAGACCCACCGAGCTTCTTTTGGTTCTTATTCTCCTGATAGATTGAGATGGATTTTATCTTTTGCTCTTGCTTGATTGCCTTTTCATATACTAGATCCATAGTAGTTGAACCATGTACATCCACCTCACCACCTATTGGGCCATTTAGTCCCATGAACTTTCTAATTCAAAATCGTTCATCCTTCTGGTACATTAGCACGTACTTCAGAAGACAAGTGAACTTCTCCCAGTATTCGTTCATCGACATATCACCTTGTTTTAAATTCTAGAAATCAATGAGGTTTTGGTCATAAAAGAGTTGGGGTAGCCATCTTTTCTGAAATATTTCAACAAACTCATTCCAAGTTGACTTTAGGGAACTAAGACAAAGTTTCACCTTTTTTTTCATCCACCAATTAGAGGCTTCTCTAGCTAACTAGAATGTACCCCAAACAACTTTGGTGACCTCAGAATAGTTTCTGATTTCAAAATATTTTTCCTTGAATTAACCAAGCCTCAACCTCATCTCCATTGGTGCTTCCCTCAAATTTTGGTTGGGTAACCTTTCTCATACCCCTAGACAACTTAGTTGCCACACATTTTCTTTTTCTACTTTCATATTTGGACTTGTAGACATTGAAAAATGTCCTAAGTCTGTGAGCAACATTTTTCCTTAGTCGTCATCCTCTAATAATTAAATAATTTTAATTATTTATTTATTCTTAATCGTATTCCTTTATTAATTAAATAATTTTTAATTATTTAATTAATTAACTTTCTAATCTCTATTCTATCTTGATCAATTAAAATAAATAAATTGCGCCACTAATACCCTTTCTTCAATAATTAAATAAATCATTATTTATTTAATTATTTATCTTTCATCACCTGTCTATAGTCAGATAATAATTATTATTTGGCCTTTCATTCTTCTATAATTAAACAATTGACAAAATTATTTAATTGTGTCATTCTTCTCTTTTAAATAATTGATCCAAATCAATTATCCATATTTAATTTTTATCTCCTCCTATGAATTTAATTAAATCTTCTTTTTCATTTCCTCCAAATAAATAATTTAAAATAAATAATTTATTTGCCACTTGTCTTTTTCCTCCTTTTTCAAATAAATTATTTATCCCTCCATTTTGGTCAAAGATCTCCTATCATTATTTTATGTCATAGCCTGCATGTCCTGCATGTCTGTCATAGCCGTCGGGCGTCATATCTTTTCCATGCATGGCATATTCTGGTTGCATCAATTTTCAACCATAGATCTTGACATCTTTCTAGAAACTTGATCTTGGCCATCCATTTCGTAACCTCCCTCTCATGAATCCTCATCCATTGATCTTAGAATATTTCTAGAAGATCAATCTCGTCCATCTATTCGAATGGTTGTCTATAAAAGCAACCTTTCTCCTCCATTTTTGATTTAACAACCATTTTTATCTCTAACTTTCTTGCTTACTATTTTGCAAGTATTTGCACATGTGAAGCAACAAATCTGAGGGAAAAGATTGCAAAAAGGAGAAATAGGAGAGACAAGAGAAGTGAAGCAACTTCAAGCATGGGGAGTATTTAGTTTGATGCTTTTATTTTACTCATGCATTGTTTGTATTCTCTTGTTTAGATTGAGATTTTAGCTTAGATTTGTGTTGGCTGTCACTTAGTCTATGATATTTTATTTTTCCCATCTTACATTGGTGAACCCGAAGTGAATCTTACAATTTTACAGAAAATATCATTTGTTTTCTTGTTTGTTTTGCTATTTTGTAGGTTATAGCCAAGAAGTTGCATAAAATTCCATCATATTATTTTGAGTACAGAAAAATGGGTGCATAAAATTGTCAAAAACTATCATCTGGGTTTTGTAGTCCTCATTTTTAGCTTTCTAGAACTTTAAATGGTTTGAAATTTTGATATGTTTTGAGAAAGTTATGACCGTTTTAGTGATTACAACTTTTGAAGATTTAGTTGTTAAGATCCAAATTTTCTTTTGTTTATAACACTTTTGTTGTGCAGGATTTTGCTAAACTTTTTCTGGGTTTTGAAAGTCTATGTCTTAGTTTTCCATAGATTTTTATAGTTTAAAATTGTGTTTAAGTTATCACTATTTTAGTTTGTTATTTATATGCAAGTTTTTTTTTTGGTTTACTGATTTTCTCTTTCTAGCGTGTGGCTTTGGAGTGGGGCTCCCAAAAAATTGTTTCTTTTGAAGCAACAAAAAAATTGAGCTCTTATTTTTTAATTTTATTTAAGTTATTTTCTTAGTTTAGTTTAGTCTCTTCATTTTTTAGTTTAATTAATTGTTGACTTCTGAGTTTTAGTTTGGTTTTAATTCTCTTGTGCTAACTTAGTTTTTGCAGCTTTCTTGTTGGTCCAAGATCATTTTGTGAAACTACTAACAAGTGGTTTTGTAGGTTCGGATGTCCAAGGATTATATTTTGAAACCACTTTTTTTGTTTTAGATTAGATAACACTTCATCTGGTGCTCTAAAATGAACGATTGTCTTTCTCACATAGATTAAATCAGGGGTAAATGAACATCATGTCTTAGTGTTTGAGGGTGGTAGGTATTATGCTCTCACCTTGTGCAAACTCAGTGATTAGAAAGCCAAACCCATCCATTTTTGTGTTCACCCATTAGAAAGGTCTGCCTTGGTGGGAAAAAGTACTCACCCCAAGGGACAACCCTAAGCGGTAACGAGCTAAAGCCAAGTACTTCCGAACCGCTATAGAAATTTGTGATTAAAAGGAAAGTTTGCAATCAACGGGATGTGGTATGTGATAGCTCTCCCCTAGTATCTTTATGATATGTAACCCCTTGTTCTAAGGGTAGGGAGACCTCTTGAGGGAGTTTATCATATTACCCCCTGAATTGGATTCCCTTATTAGACACCTCTTGTTTGTAGCAACCAAAATCCTTCTATTTGCTGGTGTAGGAGGTTGGACCTCTGAAGCCGTCCCACATACTCGCGGTTCTTAGTAGAGATGAAGAGTTCATCATGGGAGATTCATGAGAACTCGAATCTTGGTTGACCCGAGAAGTGAATTCCATGTTGGGGGGGCCAGTGTGGCCAAGCTTCTAAGTCATCCGCTAAGAATAAGCACGACTAGTTAATCCAAGTGGGAATTCAACGAATATTGCCCTTGCCAACCTTAGGATTGTGCTTGTCTTGTTTAAAAAATTAAACATTTTTACATCAAACCAGTCCTCAAAAAAGTGTCTGATACTGTTTGTTGTGTTTTCCAAGACAAATTTCATCAAAATTAGTCAAAAATCCACTCAAAACCAGTCCAAAACATCAAATTTTCAAAATAATTCTTTGTGAGCCACAACTTTTTGAAACAAAACCACAAAAGACTGATCACCAAAGTTTCAAAAATAATTGTCCAAAACTGATCCAACTCATCTTGACTATGATCTTGATTTCCAAACCAGAGACTTGCAAGTTTTGCCAACCCATTCTAAGCATCCCCATTAGGAAAACATTGCATTATAGGTTGCATCCCTTCATTCCTTGCATTGAAAAATTTGGACTTTCATCCTTAGGTTGCATTTAGGCCTTCAAATTTTGAACATAGGGAGACCATTGAGCTTTTCAAAATTCTGGGTTACACATTCTATTTGTCATTGACCATTGTCATTATCATTGTCTTGTCATTTATCACTTTGTCAAGTTTAATCTTGGTCTTGCGTCCTAGTCTTGGTTGTTCTCTTATGGTCAATGAAATTTGGAATTTGTTGCCTTGGGTTCACATTAGGTTGATTGCCACCCTTAGTTTAAAATTCCTTCACATTACTCTCATTTTGCCTAGATTGCACTTTGCATCCTTATATCCTTGAAAATCACAAAAAAATAGCATAGTTTGATACTCATTTTGCATTGTAACCTTGCATTATCATCCAAAGGTCACAAGTTTTGTATGGTGCTCACTAAATTTTCCTTATCCATCCTAATCCAAATTCATGACCGTGTATTCACTTTACCTTGATCTTCTTTGTAGTCAAGCTGAATACCAATCAATCCTCAATCATCAATACCAACCACTCACATACCCTTCTTACCAATAATCCATAACCTCAAGTCCTTCATCCATCTACCCTCACTATCAAGGGTCACTTGACACAATCCATACCATCAATCCCCAACAAATTTCCATTAATCATCCTTATCCTAACCTTGGCAAGGGAAACCAACCTTCCACTAGTTCATTCCAATCCTCCACATCCTATCATAATCCATCATCCACTAGTCTATTCAAATCCTATAAATATTATCCTAGTCCATCATCCACTAACCCATTTCCATCTACTCCATCCCAAACTACAATACCATCCAATAAAAGCACATTAATTAATGCTCTCTAAGGACAACTAGCAAAGGAACTTGTTCGACTCCTAAATGAAAAAAACACTCAAGAAATCTAATCACATTGTTGATCCTACACCATCCAACCATTTTCCACCATCATGTCCTCCATTGCCTACCCATACCGAAAAAGATCTTACTATTGAAACTCCATTATTGTCATGTCAAAATATTGGGTCTATCAAAGAAAATCATATCCTTGTCCAAAATCAAATTCTATTTCCTAAACTTGAGGATACATGTCAAAAAGAAAGTCCAAAGCATGACATCATAGCTTCACCTTCATATCAAGATCAAAGTAGTCCATCTCATGAACCCATCCTTAAGTCCATCCAAGAAGTCCTTCTAGATAATCATGGCATCCAAAATGCACCTATCCTTGATCAAGATCCCATTCCCAATCATGTCATCCAAGATACACCTATTTTTGACCAAGATCCTACCGTTGAACAAGAAATCCAAAATGATCCTCTCATCGAACTTTATGCCATTCATGATCAAAAAAATTGAAGATGATCCTATCCAAGCTCCAAACACCTCTATTTCCCAAAATGAGAAACTTGCCTCCTTTGGACACATAGATAATCCAATGAATGAGATGGATACCATTAAAGAAGAGCATAAAGAAGCTACTATCGATCAAGTCAAAGAAGAACATGAAAAATATATTATGGATCAAAGAGAACATAGAGAAGCTACCATTGATCATGTCAAAGAAGAAGACACAAAAGCTACCATGGACATCCCAAATGATCAAGAAGAAACAAGCATGATGAATGATAAATCCAAAATATCCTATCGAATCAGATCATCCACCTTTGTCAAGGCAGGTTTTCTTGCAGATGAGAAAATTTTGAGTAATGCTTTCTAGCTAAATAATGATGGGTTCACATCTTGCTTTCAAAGTAAAAAATACCCCATCGTAAACAAAATATTTCAGAGCATGTAGTATCAAGGAAGAGGACTAGGCTTACACGAGCAAGGTATTCGAGAACCAATACATTTTTATGAAAATCCAAGACATCAAGGTCTTGGTTATTCTTCAGTCAGAGAATCAAATGGTATTAATGATACCTCCTCGATATTGGGGGAAACTTTATCTAATACAAACATCAAAATGGGGGCCATGAGTAGTCCTTGTCATAAGGTTTCTGCCAACACTCCTTCCATCCATACCATAAAACATCATTCCAACATGAATAAATCTTCCATTTGGAACCACCAAAAAGAAAATTATTATAAATCCAAAGTTCAAAATCAAATGTCAAAGGCCATTGAATCAAACAAAAATACAGGTGGATAAATGAATCTAAAATGGATCCCAAAGAAAAATGGATCAAGAAAAGAAAATATTCGAGATCAAAAAGTTAATCAAAATGTGGAGCCACAAGAAAAGAGGACTCCCACATATAGTAAATGTCCACCTCCTTTAAAATGGTCATCAAGAAAGGAATATAAAAATGTTGGTTCTAAACGCTATCCAAATCAAAATTCCAAACTCCATCATCCACCATCCCAAGTTTGGAAAATAAAAACTACTACATCCAAACGTCCAAATAATCCTTCCACATCTATCATCATCCATCATAATCCTACATTATGCCTAAATTCTAAAATACATACCTCACAAATCCGTCGCATCTTGGCAACAACCCTTTATCATAAGGACTCCCATGGTACTCTATCACGATGTGTATATTATGATAAGACCAACACTAGTATCAGAGAGGATTACAATGACATTAATCAATTGTATGCAAGCGCTATGATCCTAACAAGGCGACTAATCCATCAAGGTCACTATTGGAATATCATGACACCAGTATCTACATCAACACCATCAAAGGATTTAGAACAATCAACAATCATCCAAAACATCAAGTTGATATAAAAAATCAAAAAAATTGTCACCCTGATGAAAACCTGGCAAACAGGGATCTTGTGTGACATCAAAAAAAAAGGAAAGAAAAAAATTTCGTCCAATAGTGAAAACCATTTTTATGGCGCTTTGGATAAGTACCAGGATGAAAACCTAGAAAACAAACATCATGTGTAAGAGCAATTATTTATGTGGACCATTACACTTGGGGGCAAGTTGTCTCATCTTTCATACCTTTCTCATAACATTTCTATCTTTCTATCCAATCCATATCGTTTCCATCCATTTTCCCACCTACCTTGATCTTGATAAAAAATGGGGTACAAACATAAATCATGCTTTGAGAAAATTCTTGACATGTCTATCCTTTGGTCATACACTAACCATAAAATATCATGTCATTTCCTTCATAGGATTTATCCAAACCCATATCTTGGAGAAAACAAATTATTCCTATGCGAAATAGTCCTTGGAGATCATATCATAATTCTTCCATCCAATAATCCTCACGTCTCTTATCCTTTGCCAAAATCAATCCATTATATTTTCATACTTATCATTGGAATTGGCTTTCCCTTGTCATTGGTTCAAGGATTCTAATTCACTTATCCAAGATCCCTCCATAACCCCATCTAGTCTTAAGGTTAGTCATTACAAATGCAACAAGCCTGATCCATACAATCTTGCTATGCACTCTAGCACGTCATCCAAAACGCTCCTTGGATTTGTTACTATCCTTGTTGTAGAACTTGATCCTTTAGTCACATTATCATCAATGAGATATGTATTTCCTAATCCTCACGTTGTTTTAGAATGTGTCCTTCTCATATCAAACAACATTTTCATCATCATCATCACCTATCCATTGGCTTTCAGTTTGACTAGGGGAAAGATCATGTTTTTCCTTAAATCCTTGTGCATGCATGTCTGGTTGATTGTGGGTATCTTTCACATGCATTTTTCATGATCCTTATAGTTATCATCCATAATAAAGTCTCATTCATCTATAATAAAGCTTTGTCATCCTTCTCATGGCCTGAGAACCATCGACATTTAGTCTCCTTCACTTTTATGACCATCCTTTGCATCCATCGATCCCCTCGTGCATAATAAATTGGTCTCATACCTAATTGGGGGAATTCTTTGACTTATGTCTTCAAGGGAAATAAAACATGGTACCAACCCTTTAAAAGATTTCAAAATCCAAAAAAAATCATAAAACATCAAAATCCAAAAAATCATGAAACATTCAAAAATCCATAAAAATCATAAAATGTCCTGAAAAAATCCAAAAAAATCATAAAAATTCAAAATCCATAAAAATCATAAAATGTCGTGAAAAAAATCCAAAAGAATCACAACATTTCAAAATCCAAAAAAATCAGAACATTTCAAAATCCAAAAAAAATAAAAAATCCTCAAAATCCAAAAACATCAGAAAAATTCAAAACTCTAAAAAAAACAGAGTCCAAGTTTGAATCCAAGTATGAATCGGTTTTCTTAGAGTGGTCGAACTACGTTTCCTCTATGCATTTGCTACGTAGGCAAGGCTCATCTTGATTGATCCCCCAAGGCATTAGGTCAATCCCTTTCGATTGTCCAAATACAATCATGACTCAATATTTTGTTGAATAAGACAAAGTCAAGTCGTGTTGAACTACTAGGTCTCTATGCATTGCTACATAGGCAAGGCCATCGATGAGCCCCCGAGGCCCCCTAGGTCAAGTCCTTTAGGGTTCATTGAGTCAGGTCATTTCCTTGGTCCAGAAGTAATCATCATTCAATCACGAAACAACAAACGAATGAAATATTTCATCAATCAATTATCTTATCATCCATCAACCTAGTCATTTGGTTGGAATGGGGCATTATGTCATTTTTCTCATTTGGTATTATCTCTTGTCTTTTATCAGGATGCATCCTTCCTGGGATTAAAATTTCTCAACCTTGTCATTCACCTTAAGCAGGATGTGTCCTTCTTGCAATTAGGTGTCCTTCCTGCGGTTGGGTATCGTCACATCGCTTGGTCATATTCATCAATCTTCGTCAAACAAACATGATCAATCTTTGTCAACCTATCGATTAAATCAATTTGTCAACTTTTGTCAAATTGTTAATCAATCTTTGTCAATTCATCGATCAAATCAATTTGTCATCTTTGTCATGCCAATCAATCTTATCAACTTGGTCAATCAATCTTTCCTTCATTAGGATGTGTCCTTCCCGAGGCTAGGCATGGTCAATCAAATCACTTTATCAATCTATCAATCAACTCGGTCATCTTGGTCAACCTAATCAACCAATCAAACAATCATCATTATCACTAGAAAACACTATCCTGGCAAACACTTTGTTAGTCTAGATTTTCTTATCTTTTCGATTGGTTTTGGGTCATGTTACTAGTCTCCTTGAGGATCTCCTATCAATGGATTTAGAGGGATGATGATGGATCATGGCCTCTTTTCTTTGTTTGTTGTCTGTGGTTTTTCTTGGCAAAAGGACTAGGACAATTGGGTCCCTAGTACGAGTTGGGGCATTCCTTGTCTTTTTGACTGTTTGTCTCTCCCAAATGGTCACCTTGCACACCTTGGTTTATGTCAGACCGTGGTGTTTGTGGTCCATTTGTGACATTTTTGATGCCCAATGATGATAAATATAAAAATGTAAGCATGAAAATTAGTTCCCTTACCATTTCCTGTTATCTTCTTTCCCCTTTTCACGCTAGCATCCCATATCCCTTGTCTTTTCCATGCTAACATCCATCTCCTTCATGCTAACATTTATTCTATCCTTCCTCTAATCTTATCTTCCATTTTAAGAGCACATTCATGTTCTTTGAACCCGCCTGTCCTCTCGAGGGGGCATACCACAAACCTCCTAGACATCCTTCTCCTTTCTCTTTACACTGAGGCATATTTTAGAATTAAATTTCTTTGACACAACGCGATGAACTGCATTATGTCAAAGAGGGGCAAAATGTAGACACTGAAAAATGTCCTAAGTCTGCGAGCAACATTTTTCCTTAGTCGTCATCCTCTAATAATTAAATAATTTTAATTATTTAATTATTCTTGATTGTATTCCTTTAGTAATTAAATAATTTTAATTATTTAATTAATTCACTTTCTAATCTCTATTCTATCCCGATCAATTAAAATAAATTAATTGCATCACTAATACCCCCTTCTTCAATAATTAAATAAATCATTATTTATTTAATTATTTATCTTTCATCACCTATCTATAGTCAGATAATAATTATTATTTGGCCTTTTATTCTTCTATAATTAAATAATTGATGAAATTATTTAATTATGTGTCATTCTTATCTTTTAAATAATTGATCCAAATCAATTATCCATATTTAATTTTTATCTCCTCCTTTAATTAAATTTATGAATCTAATTAAATCTACTTTTTCATTTCCTCCAAATAAATAATTTATTTGCCACTTGTCCTCCTTTTTTGGATAAATAATTTAAAATAAATTATTTATCCCTTCATTTTGGTCAAAGATCCCCTGTCATTATTTCATGTCATAACCTGCATGTCCTGCATGTTTTTCATAGCCATCGAGCGTCATATCTTTTCCATGCATGGCATATTATGGTTGCATTAATTTTCAACCACAGATCTTGGCATCTTTCTAGAAACTTGGTCTTGGCCATCCATTTCATAACCTCCCTCTCATGAATCCTCATTCGTTGATCTTAGAATATTTCTAGAAGATCAATCTCGTCCATCCATTCGAATGGTTGTCTATAAAAACAACCTTTCTCCTCCATTTTTGATTTAACAACCATTTTTATCTTCAACTTTCTTGCTTACTATTTTGCAGGTATTTGCACATGTGAAGCAACAAATCTGAGGGAAAATATTGCAAAAAGGAGAAATAGGAGAGACAAGAAAAGTGAAGCAACTTCAAGCATGGGGAGTATTTAGTTTGATGCTTTTATTTTACTCATGCATTGTTTGTATTCTCTTTTTTAGATTAGATTTGTGTTGGTTGTCACTTAGTCTATGCTATTTGATTTTTCCCATCTTACAGGACTGAGATTTCCTCTTCCCTATGTTGGATTGATTGAGTATGATCATGAGAATTCTCTCCTTCATTCTCATTAGGCATTTCTTATTCATCATTAATTTGATCTTCCTACTCTTCTCTTTCTTTTCCTTTCACTTCTTGTTCAAGGTTTTCTATCCTTGCCCTAGTTTCATCCATGATGGCCAAAATGTGGTCCAACTTGGTTTCAGTATTATTTGGACCTTGTCCAGCTTCTTGACTTTCTCTAGGATTAGTCCTTACTCTCACCATCCATTCAAGAAAAGGTTATACTTGAAGGTTCATCTATATTAGATCCTATCATGGTTTACTTAACATTTTGAAAACATTCCAAAAGAGAAAACATTCACATATAATAAATTCTATTTAAGATCTTGCTCACAAGTTTTGATATATAAATTAACTTTTCATTTATTCATAAGGATTGTCAAATATCCTTTCATTTATATTGAATGAATATTTAAGTAGTCAAGAGGAACTCGAGTATCCATCAGACTCACTCTCAAATACATAACTCAATGAGGTGTACCCCTTAGATTTTTGTTCATCTCTATCCCAAAAAGGATAGTATCCTTTAAATTTATCTTCTGGTACATAGTTTCGAGGTACATAACCCTCTAACTCATCACTTGAGGCTATTACAATTATTTCATCCATGGGTAAAACACGAGGGTCTCTAAAAAACATTGTTGGACTGATGCTACATTTTGAGGGCATATCCCTAGAGAGTGATAATGTGTTTGATTTTGTCGGAGAGACGGGAGGTAAATGGTTGAAGTTGGCTTCATCTCTCATCCTTAGTTATCATGATATTGCATGATTGATTGTCTCGGTATCATTCAACTAGATGGTGTTATCATAGTTAGTTCCCTCTATGATATGAACAAGGGATTCCTTTTCCTTCTTGGCCCTTAGGTAGTGCTCATTCTTGATTATGAACTTTCGTGTAGTTAACTTGAGATGCACCATCTTGGCACAATGATTTCCAAACATTAGAATCATATAATGTTGGAAGGAAAAAACATAGTGAGCACATAGGTTCCAGAGCTGAACCTGGTAGCTTTGTTACCACGTGTAACATGCCCATTATTCTACGCAATGATTTCTCCTATGTTTTACCATGAGTGATTAAGCTAAATTGCCAAACACAAAGTGATAAAATTTTTATTTTAAAAAATAAGATAATATGCACATTTGATATAACAATAATTCATCTTTCTCATTTCATTAAACAAAATGTTACAATCTTTCCAAAGAAATGATTTCATAAACAAGATACAAATTACATTTTCCATCTTTCAGAGAAATAGATACACGATACATACGTATCTCATCTAAGCTTCATTAGCACTATAAATACAAATGATCTAGGAAATCCCCCATCAAATATTGGCTCGTTGACTAAAGAGGAGAAGCATCACTCAAGGGATTTTTCGCCATCCACGAACTTACTACGGTCCTCGCACATCTACCACATATGGTAAGATGGCCCTACACTTCAATAAAGAGTTTGTTTTGATTTGGTGTTGTGTCCTACATAGCTAGAACATTCCCATACAGTGACTACATACTACATGTATGAAAATCCCAGACCAGTGTACTAAAAGGTAACACAATGAACTGACAATGTAACTAGTGGAAAATTACACCACTTTGGCCAAAATATTTATCACCCCTAATTCGTAATGGATGTCACTTGCTCATCCACCATTCTAGCTTGATTTTTTATGACCATTCATAATCTATGCATAGGCTGGATTTTCCTAATCCCAGGAATACCCTATATTCTCTTAAGTTCATTATGACTCATCTAGTAGGTAAACAAGTGTTTCCATAACCTATCTTCACAAATTAAGCTTTTAGCTAAATAGAATCCATCCTATTGTAGTATTTAATACTTATATATACACTCACTCCTTAATATTGAGTACATACAAACACTCAAGATATAGAGATTCCAAAACTAGAAACAACAAGTAACTTTCAACTTCACATGGAAAGAAAATAATCTTTCCTAATAACATAATGCATTTTCCAATCAATACAAGAAAATCATAGAATCTTTCCAAATGAATTCAAATCATACAAGAGTAAGATTTAGCATGCCTATACATGCAAATCTCCAATTTGAACTAACTAGTTTCTAAGCTTAGCCTCCTCAAAATCAGCTTACAACTTAGCAACTATCACTTCCACTCTTTCTAGGACTCTCTCACAAAATCTCTCACTAAACCTCTTGCAAAACCTCTCACTAAATCTCTCACAAAACTCAGAATAACAAAGCAATAATATAGAAAATAACAACAAGAATACAAATATGCATCCTTTTGAGGTAGATAAAACCTCTATTTATACACAAAAATGAACATCTAAAGGCTAGAAACAAGGTATTAGGATTGACACTTATCAACTCAAATGATTTGACTCAACAAGGTAAAGAAAAGGTGGCAGCTAATATTGATGTATAGTAAACACATACATAGTCATGTGGATGATTCACACTTCTCATTTGAACAACAAGAATACCATTCAGTAATGCTAGGTAATTATTCTCATAGGCCGAATCCCTTCATGCCAACTTCTATTTGACTAATTCTCTCATTTATATTTGGCCTCCATTGTTGGATAAGGTTCTTAGAATAAACTTCTAAAGGAATGCAATTATTCATAATTCGGCAACACATAAACATCATGTGTGTTATTTTGGTGTTTCAGTTCAAAGATTAAGTCAAAGCTTGTTTATGCATTTCATATTTCCTTCATTACATTTGACTATGTCTTGAAAATCATTTCTATGCGCTTTTCATAGCAATGATAACATTTATTACACATCATGTTAATTTTATGCAATGGTCATAGTGCTGCCATGTTATGCGCTATCCTTTAAGGCCACACTTTATATATGACATGCGCTTTATTATATAATCACTGCTATTTAAAAATTATAATATATAGTATATATCTAATACACACACACACATAGATATATAACATTACATGTTATTATATATATGCATATATATTAACTTACACAATTAAAGAATGCATCATTTGATATTTGAATGCATATACTTATATTCATTTATTTTCAAAATAATATCACACATGTATATATAAATATATATACATATGTATATTTATATATATTAATACACTTGTATGGATGTTTCCATTACGTCGATACATACATGTATATCAATATATACATATATACATCATATGTATAACATTTCCTCCAAAAATTTAAACATATATAATTGCAATAATATCGACTGACATATATACACGAAATACATACACACACATATTCCACCTTGTCCATTCGATGTTCCCATGCATATGGGTAATCCATCCATTAGCATGTGTAAATACGTCTATCTACATATACTCATGTATGTTTTTACTCGTGTATGAGTTTATTGTAGACACATATATATGTATGTATATATACATCTTATGTACATATCTCATTGATTAAAATGTAAACTCGTAAAGAAGAACACACAGACAACAAGATAACACTTAACCACATCAAGAATGTTTTCACAATCAAACTATAACCTCTCCTATTTCACACAAGACAAGACTAAGGTATCTTACCTTTTCTCGTAACTATTGACTTAACTTAACCAATCTAAAAGTGAGTGTGTGTGAAAGCTCAGTTAGGCTCCTTATGGGTTACCAGATCAAAACTCTTCTCCTGAGTGATACTTTCCCTCCCTTTCGGAGGTGTGAACCTGTACCTGCAACCAACTTGGAAAATTTGCAACAGTAGGCAACTGATCACAAAACAATCATTTGCATCATATATTCCATAGTCAGAATTAGTACATATATAACATCAATTTGAATCAACCATTTATTCATTCTATTTCAAATGATTCATATAATCAAAATACAATCACATTTATTTTCATCAAAGTTACAATCACACACATATATTCAAGTATTTCATCTATCTTGGTAATAGTAATTAGGTATATACACAATGGGATGTAACACTCATGGTTGTTGGGTTGACTTGATTTGGCTCAAGATCCCTAGGTTGTTTGTCCATGGGATTTGTTGGGGGTTCCTCATCATTCAACTTAGTGATGTGAGAAGATGTTTAGGTCCAGATATCATTTTCCCTAATATGAGGTGTACATTACTCACCTCAACCCCATAAGTGGGGTATTGTATAGTGTCATTAGCATAAGGCTGTTGGATAGGCTTATTATTTGGGTTAGGTGTAGTTTGTGTTGGCAGTTGAGGTTCTCTTGGTGGTATTGGTGTAGTTGTTGATGGTTTTGGCATTATGGCTTGTAGCTGTAGCTGCAAGGGCTATTGTGGTTGCTAATAATTGAGATTTTGATTTTGCTACTGTTGACCTCTTTTCCACTAAGGTTGCCATGGTTTTATTGGGGTGGCCATTAAGCTTATAACTAGTTTCTTGGTAATTATATGGTGGAAACATGTTTTGTTGTTGTTGATTCTAATTGGATTGAGGCATTGACCATTGTGAGTTTTATATATTAGTCTAAGATTGAGGGTTCCAACTAGGGAAATTTGCATTATTAACTAGAAATGACTTGTTATAGTTCAAGGGATCTTGGGGCATACCTTGTCTTAGCTTCCTTGGTTTGCATTGAGCTATGTAAAACACCTGACCATCTTCATCTTCCAGGGCATGAAATTTTGGCTTCCCTTGCTTATCTTAAAAAATACTAGCCAACTTCTTGCATTTACAATTGATCTTCTTTTGTCAAAAGTGTGGGCAATATTATATGAGGGTAACTTCTACTTCCTCTTTCTTTTTCTTGATGTGGAGGGTATCGAATTGTGTAGCCAAGTGGCTAATGATATCATCCTTCATGTTTGATAGAAGATTTCTCAGCTCCGCTCTTGAAACTCTAGTGGATGATTTGTTGATAGAAGATGTATTGTCTCCTTTGACCTTTTTGGTGAAGGACCCGAAATAGATTTTGCATACTCTACAAATCTCATCAAATGGTAAAAATGATATGTCTGTTGCCCCAATGAGGTTGAGTGCATCCATACAATCTTCATTAACACCCATTAAGAATACCAGTTATGAGGATTCATCATAGAGTCTATTTTGATGAGATTTCTCGAGGCAGAATTGAAACCTCTCAATATAATCTTCCATCTATTCATCCTCTTTCTGTGACATCCTGAAGATGTCATCCCTCTTTCTATCTATGCATTTGCAGTAATCTTGGTATTTCTCTAGGAGATTTGTCTTTATTATGTTCCAATTTGGAATTGTTGAGGGTGATTTTAGTCACACATAACATGATAGGAAATAAGGGTTTAATGCCTCTCTTGAAAAGTAGGGAAAATACTCCAAGGTTCCTTTGTAGTAAGTCTTGACTGTGTTGGATAGCATAGTTGTAAGATCAATGTAGTCTCATAAGGGGATTTAGATTTTAACTTCTTGGAAAAAACATGCAACTTAAATTAATAGATCTAACAATTCAATAAATACATTGCATGTTCAGATCTACAACATATTTATAATGATTTGATGCTCTTTCAACAATTCCAAACTTGATTTCAAATAAAATTTAAAAGGTAGAAAGGGTAACAAGAAGTAATGTAAATGAAATTTAAACTAATTAGACAATGATAAGGAACATTTCATTCATCATTTTTGTGCATTTAGCAAGATTTCCAAACCACCATTACAACAAATAATATTTCAAACATTTACCAATAATAGCAATGCAATATTCAAAGGAAATAAGTTACCACATAAGATTTTTAGATTTTATACAATCAGAATGTTGTCAAGCACGCATAAATCTGAGATAAAATCCTACTGAAGTCCACAATTACCAATGAAATCTTACTAATTTGATAATTCAAATTGAAATAAAATATTCATACCATCGCCATGATACAAAATCATGATGCATGCAACAGGTGTAACCCTTTGATTGAATCAATAATTCACAAAGCTAGTAGGAAATTCCATTCTAAGATTGTATTATTTAATTGCAAAAAATTACATCAAAATTGGATCCTTAGAAATGATCTAGAATCAAACATTTATAGAAAAACAAGTTCCTAAAACTATGGATCTAATAAAAAATATAACTAGAATTACCTCTAGTGCTTGAGTTTTTTTACTAAAAGTAAACTGAAAATTTAATAAAAGCACAATTGGGTGCCCCAGTTAGAGTCGAGTTCAACTTAAAAATAAAATAAGACTGAACTAGGTGCCCTGATTGTAGTCATGTCTTTTGCTAATTTTAAGGAAAGCATGAAATAACTAAAAATCAAACTTAAGTGAACTAAAATCCACGAGAAAATCTTCAATTCCATTGCCCTTTTCCTTTAGCACATGATTTATTCCTCATCGTAATTATCACACATATCTTTGACATCTTCTAATCTACCGTTGAACTAAAAAAAAAAACTTGTTAACTATAGGAGTGACGACAAAAACATTTTAGACACCCACGAACCAGTAAAAAAAAGCAACCCTTGTTCTTCCAACTTACTTAGTGAAATTCTCAGACCATGTTGGCACGATCTCATTCATTTTCTTTATGGATGGTCCCTTGTATTTGATACTTCATTTCTTTTCAATATTTTGGAGGCATATCTCTTGCAAATACCAATACCATGTAATAACATTTTCATTTCAAGAAGAGAAAACCTACAAACAAGTTATGTTAGACTACATCAACTTCATTTTAAAAATTATATCTTGTCAAGCAGAAGTTATGTAAATTTTTTGGTGATTGGCCTTCGAGCTTACCCCTCACCCTTTACTGTTAGCATCTATACTTAAAACACTGGATTCTTTCAATTAACCATCTTGAGGTATCATGGATCATGGATCCCTCATACTTGCTACTCATAAAATTAATTTCCTTTGATAAGTTTCATGGCCTCTTGGGTATCGAACATTAGAGATATCCTTTACCTTCTGCTTATCAATAAAATCTCTTTGAGGATATGTTTCATTGCTTGATCGGGTGTCGGGGATCAAAGATCCCTTTTACCCTTTACCTTATTGGCAATGGTATCATCTAAGTGGTATCTTTGACGTGTGAAGTCCAAAAGGACTTCGAGGATTAGATTTTGGCTTTTCGATTTACTCGTTGCCACCAAATTTGCGATTGTTAATCAACCTCACTTTATATTTTAACCTTAGATTTTGAACATAGAGGATGCATCTATTCTTTATAACAGTCAAAAGCAAGCAATCATTCTTGGACATCAGGAGTCGAGGATAACTCTTACCCTTTGCACCTCTATAAGTAATGGGTAAGAGTTACTGCCGATACCCGATGTCTGAAAGATGTCGCAATGGAAAACATTGTTGGCTAAGTTTTTTACTATTATAATGGGGGTTGGGGGTTGAGTATACCCTTTATCCTTTACACCTCTATAAGTAATGGGTAAGAGGTACTATCGATGCCCGAAATATAAAAGGTTTCACAAAATTTGTTAAGTTTAAGCCAATGTGTCACAAATCGAGGGTCGAGGTTTCCTCTTACCCCTTGCAAATGTTCTAAGGTATGTGATAAAGGAAATATGTGAAGTTTGAAACTAAAGTACTTTAATTCCAAAGTGTTTTAAGGAATTAAATTAAGTTGAAACCAAAGGAGATCATAAGTCCAACATTCTTAAGGTAATTTCAAAAGTCTTATAAGCCTATAGTTGAAGGTATAGGGTTATGTCGGACATCGAGGATCGACCTTACTCTTTACCATCTCCACCTCCATAAGGAATGGGTAAGAAGTATCCTCGATTCGTGAAGTTCAAAAATGTTTGATTAATAAAATTCCTTCTAAGGCAGGCTCAAGAATCGACAATCATATTTTCTCCTTGCCTTATGAAAAATATTTAAGGTTTGAAGCATGGAGGAATAGCGATGCCCAAAACCCAAAGGTCTTAATAAGATTTCACAAAGCCATGGAGGAAGGGTCAGGGGTTAGAGATTAGATTTTAACTATATCTTATGTTTATTTCTTTAGTGTAAAGGGTAAGTGAAATTTGCGACACCTGAAGTCTGACGTGTTCTTCAAATTTTAAAACGTCAAGGCACAAAAGGGAGGCAAACCTCGGGAAGCTTAATGTCTAAAAGGGTGAAAGACAAAAAGACACCAAGCACCGAGTAAGGAGTTGGGGATCATGTACCATCAATATGGTATACCATGATTAAGAATCTTGATTTCTCGAGGCCCAACAAGGTACTTAGAAGGAAGAAATAGAAAAGGGAAAATAAATAAGGGGAAAAAGGAAAAGAGGGAAAGAAAGAGAGAAGAGAAAACAGACAAAAGAAAGACAAAAGAAAAATGATGACACACAAAAGAGAAAAAGAGGGGGAGTCCTCATTTTTTCAAAGGGTAAAATGGGGTATGAGTGCAAAGGCACAACAAATAGCAACCAACAAACAAAATGCTTGAAAATAATTTCTATCTTTCAAAATTCTCAAACAAGTTTAAACTTAAAGACATTATTAACCTTAGATTAAGTAAGAGAGTCCATAATAATCTAAGAATTTCAACCAATTCACCAATCATAATAGAATACTAGAGTCAAATAGAATGACCTATGAATCAAGAAAATTTATGTGATCTTTCCTTTCTCCCAACTATCTTTATTCATATGCATATTCCTTTATTTGTTCCATTTTGAGATTCAGCTGGTGTGACTTGGGCATAAATCTACTACTAGCTAGATGTTCATAGACTCGATAGAGATACCTCTAATTCCCTCAAACCTAGCTCTACTGCCAATCGAGCGTCCATAGCCCCGGTAGAGGTTATTTGAATCACCTATTTTCATTAATCCATTCCTTTTCTTTTCTTTTCTTTTTTTGGTTTTCTAGGCTCTCACCTGGTGTTGGGTTTGTAATCACAATGGTCACTGAGAAGGGAAACACCTTTAGATTCACTTGAGTCCCAAAGTCATTATTATCCATCATAAATTCCTATCTTGATTTGATTGATTTGCAAGTGGTAAGAACAAGGCAAGTACCTTCATAAGTTTACTGACTTCACTACATTAAATCATCTAAGACTCTAAAGTTTAATAACAGACTAATAGACCTTGATTTTAAACAAGGAGATAGTCTAAAAAAGAAACACTACAAGTATCTAATTCATGATTGACATTTGGACCTAGAACATTCATGAAAACCCACAAACAAAGAAGGGAAGAATGAGAAAGAACAACTAAAATGAGAAAGGAAAGTGAGACAACAAAAAAAAAGGAAACAAAAATTAAACCCCCCCCAAAAAAAACAACACAGAGAGACACAAAGAAGGAGAACAAAAGAGAAGCAACAAATCAAAAAGGAAATTGATGAGAAACACACAAAAAAAAAAAAAAAACCAACTAAACTAAATTGAAACCTAACTATCCTAATCCTAAACCAATTCTAAGCTAAGCCCTAAAAACATAAAACTGCAAGAATTTGTACATCCACTTGACTAATTTTTTAATATGTGCAAGAGTGTTGACTTACTAGGTAAGGTTCTAAGCCTAGAAAATTCATCTTTATACTCAAAAAATTAAAGTTCAGGTAGAATAAGTTCATTCTGAGAGTACAAAGCCTTAGAAACTAAAAGTTGCAGACTTTCTTCTTTACTATGATTAATCCACATGCACGTCTTATTTTCCCCAACATCATAGTCAAACTAAAAAATCATCGAAATACAAAGGATAATGAAAAGACAACCTAATTCAGAAGGTTTCCAGTTCCAAAGGTGTGCTCATGTTGTACGATTTTATCTTCTTGAGGTCTCAACTCGTGATATACCACTCCATTATGCTCTAGTACCTCATAATGTGAACCAAAAGGATGAATCTTGTAGGAATCACATAAAGAAAGATTTATTATGTTTTTGGAATGCCCATGGGCCAACATTGTTGCATTCAACTCAGATATGAGATCAAATATCCTTTCGGTCTCCTCTGATGAACTACGTTGCAAATCATCTTAATTGTCAATTTGTGAAGTCTGTGAAACTTCTCCCTCATAAGATAAAGCATTATTCCTATTTTTCCCTTGCATATCATCAATAAGAATGTGAGAATTAGCATCCAGTTCATCACCAATAAGGTTAGAATTACTAATGTGTAATAAACAAGACTTTCCTTCAAACAACTCATTCAAATGCAAAGAATCAAAATCAAGAAGATACTCCCCTATTTTATTTTCCTTGCCATGCTGAAGTGATTTGATTTTCGGGGAAGCCTCTTGATGGTTTGTCTGATATTATTTTGCTTCATCTATTTGAATCCCACCATACTTTACTCTTTGTAATAAAACACTAATTTCATCCATGTTAGTGTTGGCATTAAAATTAGATCCATTCCCCTGATAGGTGTGTAGTGTAGAAAAATGTACTTTACATTTTCACACTTTGTTTGGGCCCCCTCAATTTAAATGGACTTAATTAAGCCTCTAATTGCCTAAATTTTGAATTTACAAGCCTAATTAATTGCAATTTTTGAAGGGGGAATTGTGATTTAATTAATGCATTTAATTAATTTAACACCTGAAATTATAAAATCCTGATAGCTTAGTGATAGGTCTAGATAATGGTTTAGTTTTTGTTGTTTTTATACTTGTTTTAAGCTACATTTAAACATATTCTCTAGAAAATGTTCCTACATTATGCTATCCTTTTATATCCATTATGCAGACTTGAACCTTAATTATGATGATGAAATTATGGTTATAATATATTAGTATTATATGGTTTATATGAATGAATATATGGAACGTTGATGGAATGCTATGAGTTAATTGTGATAGTTATCCTCGTGTACATATTTTGCAGAATTAACTTGTTTGGAGCTCAAAAGGAACCGTAGTGCAATAGTTACAGAGTGAACCTGTAGCAAAAGGGATAATTTGACACGGAAGTAGGGGAAGCTTTGGGTTAAGCTGAACGTGGTGGTCATTGACCAAAGGCTCTTAATGAAGACTGGGTGTGCATTATTCTAACTAGTTTAATAAACATTGAAGAGGAGGTCTCCTTCATTGATGGAATTTTGACAAGTGGTTGTATGTTTACATACAGTTCTATTTTGATAGGGTTCTAGTTCTGATAGGATTTCTCCTTCCTTTTCAACCATAGATTGGATAATTCAAATCTTAATTCCACGCTCTATTATCTAGGAGTAGAGTTAATGGTTTTAGTTAGTTTTTGCTTTCAATAATTATTCCCTTAGGCTATATATAGCTATTGGTTGAATCTATAGGATAGTTAGTTGGTTTTTATCAGTTTCATGTTACTAATTACTTTCAATTTTCAAGACATGAGAAATATTCCAAATGATTGAGTCCAATCTATGGAAAGGTCTTTTGTAATATTTTACAATATGCAATGAATGGAGTTAATCTGATGGGATGCATAAAATCTATTAGTTAGATTGTGTTCAGTTAAGTGGAAACAACTACTTGAGCAAGCCACTCGAGGTATTGTTCTTCACTTCATCTTTTAGTTATTTATTTATGTTAATAGCTATTATTATTTTATCATTGTTCATGAATCATATGCAAGTTAATTAGAATTTCATTTCTTGCTTATTATGAATGAATGTTTGTGAATATGCATGTAATTATTATTATTAGCACTCTATAGGATAGATTAGTTGAGTCATTAGTTTTTATTAAGTTTCGGTTAACATAGTATCATTTTATTAGTAGCAGTTCAGTCACAGTCTTTACTATAGGTACCCGTAGCAACTGGTTCTGATTTATGCTTTTACTGTTTTATAGTTTTGTGAGTTTCCAACAAGTAGAATAACTTAGGTAGGGTAGTTTAAGTAGCTTAAAGTCCATGAAGGAATATATAATATTGCACCATCATAAGCTTACAAGCCTTGGGTTGATAATTTAAAGTAGTCTTAAGCAATGTGAAGTGGACTATTCAACCAACTAAACCTCTGAATTGAGTAGATTCTACCAAGTTTACAATATATTAGCTTAGAATCTACATTTTTGGTGTTTTTGTCGGGATGGTGCTATCGTTTTATACTAGTTTTTATAATTTTCATAGTTAATTTCTCTTTTTAAGCATTAGGACTATTAGATACCATCTTTTTCAACACCAAGGTACTAACATCATGCAGGACTGCTAAATTTAAAGTCATATTTCATGTATGCAGAGGCAAAGAGATTCCTTGGGTAGGTTCCTTCCCTCTGCACACCAGTAAGTTATTGTAGAAATTGGTGACCATAGTACTCAAAGTGAAGGTACCATTGAAGAAGAAATTTTATTCTCACCAACCTCTAGCACACATACAAAAGGAACATACCACACCATGGGTGATGCAACAGATGATGATGATGCCTGACCAACATTTGAGTTTCCTATCGCTGACCAGCAAAGGACTACAGTGTTGAAGAACATTCCTCCTTCGACCTTGCTAGTTTTCTATGGGTTAATGACTGAGGACCCAGATACATTCCTCTTTGAATTTGATGTCTTATGTAAAAGTTAAAGATTTTTCCCGCCACTCTCAAAGATGCAGCTCTGAGATGGTTTATGGGATTATGTAAAGATGTTGTTCCTGATTGGGACACCATGAAGACACTGTTTTTGGAGAAGTATTAGGAGTACTACAGAGGACCTGACATGAGGAAAAATGATATATTCTGAATGACACAAAAGGTTGATGAGCCTTTAGAGGATTATGTGGAAAGACTTCAATTTTCTCTAAAGAAAAAACCTCAAAACAAGTTATCAGAAGAGTCTCAAGTTATTCTTTTTGAGGGGAGTTAATGAAGACTGCATGGATGCCTTGAACCTCATTGGCTAGGGATATATTTCTCAACTACCATTTTTAGACATTTTTAAGGCCTGTAGGAATTATTCTAGGACCTTTACAAAAAGGCCAAGAGGAGATAAAACATCAATTATTGGTAAATCATCTGCAAGGGTTTCAAAATTAGATCTAAGTAATCTATTATCCAACACGAAGGAGGATATCATTAGCCACTTGGAAACTTAGTTGGATACTCTTCACATTAATAAAAGTAGGAGGAAGCTGAGGTTATGCTTACTAAATATTGTCCAAGTTGCAGGCAACGAAAAGAAAATTGTAAATACAAAAGAGTGGCTAGTGTCCAATAGGATATAGTTGAGAAGCCTGATTTTCAACCAATTGAAGGAGATGATGGAAAAATATTTTATATATCACAAAGGAGGCCATGGAAACAAAGACAAGGTATGCAACAATACCCCCTTAGCTTTAATTCATCCTTTCTTATTGGGAGTCAAATTTTTTTTGCTTGGAACTCTAAGCCCTGACAAGTAAACCAAAACCAATGGCAAAACCCTTGATAGTGTCCACAAGCTCAGTCAAATTGGAACCAATAGCCAAATCCTTGGCCACAATATTTTTTTTAGGGTTCCAATTATAATCCGCAATGGCCAACCCAGCAGAATCAGTGGAAGCCTCAGTGGCAACAAGGTCAACAATGACAACAATAAAATATGAACTATTAGCAACCTATGCCCCCTCCTCCACAACAACAAGCTCTAATGCCTCCATCAAATCTCACATCCCAACCACCCAAGCAACAAAAAATACCTACTCAACCTACATCTAACCCTAACACTAAGCCCGTTCAGCAAGCTTATACTAACAAAGCTATGCAATACCCCACTTATGGGGTAGAGGTGAGTGATGTCCACCTCAGATCAGGAAAACAGCTTGCTGGACCTTCATCTCCCCAAATCATAGAAATGGAGGATGAGGAATCTATAATTGAGGCTTCTGATAAACCATCTTTGGAACTTGAGCCAAATCAGGTACACCAAACTACCTCAAATCACAAGCCACCTTTTCTTGAATGCCTAGCTATGTAAAAGCATCACACACAAGCTAAGATAGACCTTTTAGGATAATTGAAAGATGTGAGCATCAAAATACCACTTATCCATGCTATCAAAGACATCCCTATATATGCCAAAACTGTAAGGGATCTATGTCTTAAGAAACCAGGTAGAAAAATAAAAGATCCATAGATAGTTCATGTCTTGTGAAATCTTGCAGATATCATGTTAGGGAACATTACAGTCCCTAAGTATATAGATCTTGGTAGTCCAATTGTGGATGTTAATATTAATGGAACCCTCATTAAGAATACTTTGATAGAATTAGGGGAAACTATCAATGTCATGACAAAAGCAACAATGCAGTTGCTTTAGTTAGTCAACCTCAGACCCACACAAACTTTTTGTAGCTAGTTGATAGGTCCACAATCAAGCCTAAGGGAATTATTGAAGACCTAGTCATTGCATTGGATTCTTGGGAATACTCTACAAAATTCATAGTACTACAACCCAAATTCAATCTTGTGGGTTACCCACTCATCCTAGGTAGACCTTGGTTGGCAACAATCGATGCATTTATAAGCCGAAGGTCTGGTAAAATGGTAATATCCAATGGGAAAATTACAAAGAACTTGATAGTTTATCCAACGACCCAATCATATGTAAACCTTGAGCAAACCATTCAACCTATTTTGGGTGAGAAGGAGGAGGATAACTATTCTCTGTAGACATTGATGACTATAGAGCATAGTCCCTTATTAGATGACCAAGATGAAGATGATATAATTGATCACATTATCCAAAATGACTGTGGTAGGAGCTCTTAGCAACAAGACTACCTCATATGCATACAAGACCCCTTGCAAATTATTATACCTACTAATTCTACATAAGAGATATCATAACTATTTCATTCATTACTACCTGAACAATCATACCAAGCCTTGATCTCTCATTAGTTCAAGAGTCAACAAAGGAATTGGAAATCATGCCAGGAAGGAAGTTGAATATTAATAATGCCTTGACAAAGGAACAACAAAATTCCTTACAATTAGTGCTACAGGCACACTCAGCTGCATATGCATGGGATTACCATGATATGAGGGGCATAGATCATGATTTATGCATGCATAAGATTTACATTAATGATGGTTATAGAGCCATTTAGAAACCACATCGACGTATGAATCCTGCTCTCAAGGAGATAGTGAATGTTGAGCTACAAAAGCTCCTTGATGCAGGTTTTATCTATCTAATATCAGATAGTGAATGGGTCTCACTTTGGTAATTGTTCTCAAGAAAAGTGGGAAATTGAGAGTTTGTGTAGACTATAGGGAATTAAATATAATCACTAGGAAAGATCATTTTCCTCTACCCTTCATCAATCATGTACTTGAAGCACTAGCTGGGAAGAAGTTTTCTTGATGGTTTCAATGGTTATAACCAGATTAAAATTGCTCCAGAGGACAAAGATAAGACTACATTTACATGTCCTTGGGGGACTTATGCTTACTCTGTTATGCCCTTTGGCTTACACAATGCTCTAGCTACTTTTCAAAGAGCAATACTCAACATATTTTCTGATTATGCACATGATTACATGGAGATATACATGGATGACTTCACCACTTATGGTGAAAGTTATGTGGAAGCTCTCAATAACTTGGAAAAAGTGTTAAAAAGGAGTAAAGAACATAACCTGTCACTCAAAAATGAGAAGTGTTTCATGATGATGACACATGGAATTGTATTGGGATGCTTTATATCCAACACAAGAATTCAGGTTGATCCACACAAAATAGACATAATATCTACCTTACATGTTCCTCCGAAACAAAGAGATATTAGGAGCTTCCTTGGTCATGCAGGCCACTATAGGCAGTTTATCAAAGATTTTAGTAAGATTTTTGCACCTTTATTTGTTTTGATGAGTAAGGACATTGAGTTTGAATGGACCTCTGAGTGTCAACACTCCTTTGAAGAAATAAAGAAAGCTCTGACTCAAGCACCAGTGTTGAGAGGGCCTAATTGGACTCTCCCATTTCACATACATGTAGATGCTTCAGATTTTTCCATTGGAGCAGTCTTGGGTCAGAAGGATGGCAACAAGGAGTATGCAATTTATTATACCAACAAGAATCTTCAAGGGCCAAAATTAAACTACATTGTAACAGAAATGGAGATGCTTGTTGTAGTTTATGCTATTAATAAATTTATACACTATATTCCTATCTATCCAGTATTTGTCCATACAAATCACATAGCAACCAAGTATTTGATGAACAAGCTAATAGTTGGAGTTAGATTGGTAAGATGGCTACTTCTCTTACAAGAATTTGACATTACCATTGTAGACAAACTTGGTAAAGCAAATTTGGTGGCATATTTCCTATCAAGATTTCCAACACAAACAATTGAAGGAGTGGTGGATGATTCATTTACTTATGAACACTTGTTTTCTTTGAAAGTACAAATACCTTGGTATGCAAATATTGTTAATTATTTGGTCACAGGGCATATTCCACCATATTTCTCACCAAGAGAGAAAAGATAACTAGTTCACAAATGTTTTCCTTACTCTTGGATATTTGGTTATCTATTTTATATAGGGCCTAATAACATCATGAGAGGATGCATAAGGGAAGATGAGATTTTTGATATCAAGAAAGCATGCCATGATGAGCCATGTGGAGGTCATTTTGTAGCAAAGAGAACAAATTTTAATATCCTCACAACTAGCTATTATTGGCCTACTTTATGTAAAGATTTTAAATACACCAGGAGTTGTGATAGGTGTCAAAGGATGGGAATGCCAAAAAAGAGTGATGAGACTCCCTTACAACCTCAGTTGACAATGGCACATTTTGAAAAATGGGGTTTAGACTTCATTGGGCCAATCTCTCCTACATCTAATAACAAGGAATATATCTTTTTTGCACTAATTACTTGACAAAATGTGTGGAAGTTAAGGCCCTATAGTTTTCCAAAGATGGTAATGTGGCTAAGTTTTTATGTGAAGATATTTTTACTAGGTATGGAGTACCTAGAGAAATAGTCATTTGAACAAGGGGCCCAATTTACTTTTAATCTTATTACCAAGTTGGTTGATACCAAATTAGACATAAGAAATCAACACCCTATCATCCATTGGCTAATGGTCAAGTGGAGGCCACTAATAGGGTGATTGAAAGCATTCTCACCAAGACAGTGAAACTGCATAGGAAAGTTTGGGTTTCAAGGTTACCTAAAGTAGTCCAGACATATAGAACTACATGGAAAACAACCACTCAGTTTACACCCTATGAGTTAGTCTATGGAAAGACAACAGTCCTTCCTATTGAGTTTGAATATAAAACATTGAGAACAACAATAGAGTTGGGAATGGATTTAACAGAAGCATAGAAGGAAAAGCTACATTCTTTGAATGGGTTGGATGAGATAAGAATGGAAGCAATACATCATACAAAAATAGTACAACAATAATAGATGAAGTGGCATGACTAGTACATTAAAAAAAAGAGTTTATTGTGGGAGATCAAGCCTTGTTATATGATTCACAGTATAAAGATTTCAAGGGAAAATTTTAGTCCAGATGGTTGGGCCCTTATGAGATTAGCAAGGTTTACCCTAATGGGGCAGTACAATTGCACACCATTGATGCAGTTCGGTTTTTACTTCTTGTTAATGGCCACAAGATGAAGTTGTATAAAAAGCCATTAGAGAAGGATGACTTTATATTTTCACTGATCCAACAATATGGTGCTTCCAATGAAATGGATACAACATCTGATACACAAATTCCTACTTTAGTAATATGTGACATACCTAACACTTGTGGTGGCCCAAAGACTGAATTACATAGCTCAGTCCCTAAGCTTCCTTGACACTAAATTTTCATTTTTTTCTCACAAGAATACACTACACGTTATAATAATGTTTAAAATATCTTCAGAGGGACTTGTTATTGTTGGTGTAATTAATTATATAATTACACTTTATTAATTTTACTTAGGTAATAATTAGTTTACTTAATTAATAAGTAAGTTTTATTTAGTTGAGCTATTTTTAGTTCAAAATTAGGTTTACCTTTAGGGTTATGCATACATTGATTTTATAAAGCAATTTATCTCTTGTAATTTAAAAATTCCTGAATACAATTCATTTGCACATCTTAATGCAAATCACTTTGCTTTTTCTGTTTTTCTCTTGTGGAAGGTTTTTTTTGGTTTGCATGTCTGATCTTAGTTTCTAACAGTTATCAATATTCACAAGGGTCTTGATGCTGAAGGGACTTGTAGCTTCACACTGTCAACGTTCAGATTGGGACCTGAAATTGTAGGTGCTCATAGCAACGTTTGGCAGCCGAAAGAATATTTAACTCACTTGGCACCATATTTACTATGAGTCCATTCACATTCATTTCAAATAAATTCACGTATAATATCCATCATTTCATGCAAAATAAAGCAACATAATTCTTTTATTACCCACTCTCAAAATTGCCAGCTCATGCTCGTCATTTCTATCCCATCAAATCCACTCACCTTCCATTATTCATTATCTTGTAGCTAATATGTGTCACATCGAATCAAGGAATAAATATATATTCTTTTAGTTTCCATGCGCAAAAGATGATTGTTTCTATGAGGTAGTACTTAAGGTATGATGCCATGATTAATCTCATTTTCTTTAAACTTTCATACACTTTTTCATTTCATTCCATGTATGCGGAATATTATATCTTTAATTTCCATCATTATGAATTTACGCCACCTCCAAATCATCAATGTGAAGTGAGGTCACTTCACCAATTAAGTTGGGGGGAGGGTACACCTTACTCAATATTTTCACCAATCCTTTCTAATCTACCACCCAAAACTAAATTTAATGAATATTATGACATGCAAAACCCTTAGTCATGTTTTATTTTTGCTGCCATTTTCAAAATTGCTAAAACTTGAAACCTTGAGAGTTTATGAGAAATTCAACTTAGTTTGAATAGAGCTAAACTCAAAAGGGAATTTGTAGATGTAGTATGGTATAGTAGTAAGGATATATGAGGAAATGGAGGTTTTGAAGTGGTAGAGCAGTTCAAAGGTGGTGGGAAGATTGAATTGAAGAGATGAATTTGGTATATTGAGCAGAGAAGGAAATAAGGATGGGAGGATATGTTATAAGAAGAGATTCTATGGCTCAACAAGTTTTGGAGGATGCAATAGTCCTACCTATCTTCACAAGGGTTGGATGGCTTGATTAATTTTTGAAGTTGACAAAATTTAGTGATGATTTAATAAGAATAATTGTAGAAACCCTTCAATACGATGAAGTTGTGGTAAAGGGACTTTCTGTAGATGCATCTAAAACTTCCATTGCACAAGTTATAGGACTACCAAGAATAGGAATAGAATTCCCAACTCGGTCTGATGCAATTACAGTTCGGGAAGAATTTTACATAAGAGGAGAGGAATTAGATTCCTCATCACAAGGTATGAAAAGGATTTTCTCTCCACTGGTTGTGGGCAAGATGTGCCTCTTATATTTAGATATATTACCTATGATGGTAGACAAAATATTTTGTATATGACCCATTTCAAATTATTAAGTCATCTCAGGCATAATAGGGTAGTAAATTTACCAAATATTCTCTAAAACTTGTTGAAACGAATGGCCTCAGAATATCAGAAAAGGAAATGTGATACTCCCCTCTCTCATCACTACTTGGTTACCTTATTGATAAAAAGGAGTTTAAGAATCCAATACCCACAAGTGAGGTGTGAATATTTTAGGTTAGAATAATGCAAAGACATTAATAGTGCTAGAAGCACCTGTAGTGCCCAAGGATGCAAAAAACCAAACTGAGCCCCAAGATGAACTTGAAGAGAAAAACCATCATGTTTCGCCTATGGCCTCACCTACCCATAGCCAAGGTGAGCATGAAAAACTTGCAGAGCTAGAGTCTAGGTCACCCATAAATGAGGAATTACCTTCTTCTTCTAAGTCACGAAAATCTAAAAGCCAGAGAGGTAGAGTATCTACCTCCCCTACTCCCTTGAAACCAAAAGAATATATTTCAAAGAAACAATGGGATACTCAAAAGCAGAAAAAGGAGGAAGTTCCTAAGAAGAAAAATAATGTGAAAAGGGGAAAGAGGAAAATTGAAGAAGAACTATTAGCACCTAGATGCTCTAGTAGGATTAGGAATCAAAGTGCTACAAAAGAAAATGTAGAAGAAAAACCTCAGGAAGAATAGCACTAGAAAGAACAACCTCAAGAAAATTTCATGCTTATAGAAACTGACTCTGAATTAGAGAGAAATGCTCCTAGTAATGAGAATGTACATCAAAAAAGAGAAGGTATGTAGAGGCGACTTCTAATTCTGAATCAGAAGACATATTTGATTCCAAGAAATTCTAAAAAAAAGCCTTTCCCACTCTTGGAGATTATGAAGAACTAATGAGAAGTTTGAGAACGCAAAGGAAAATTACATTAAAGATAAGGATGTAAGAAATGAACTTCAGGAGGCACTGGGAAAAATTAAGCACCTAGAAGAATTGGTACAAAATTCTGAGTAGAAAGATAAAGAGAGGCAAAAATGAAGGAGATGGAGGAGAAATTGCAGCTATATGGACATGGCACTAAACTAGATGTGCTGGCACAATTGGCTGTTACTAAGATAGGGGATGAAGAATTGGCAGTGCCAGATGAGGGACCTCCTTCTCTTAAAACTCCTGATTATCATACAACCTGCTCACTTAGATACCAATTGTGGAAAGTAATTGATAAGTTTGCAAAGGAAAAAGAGAAGTGGAGAAAGGAAAAGGAAAAATATGAATATGAATTGGAAAAGAAGGATATGGAACTGAATAAAATGGCAGTTCGGTTGGAGATAGCAGATAAGGCTACACAAATAGTCAGGTGTAGGCCTCCACCAAGAACTTATGCACCGTTTCTACAAGAAAGGTTTTTATGTTTTCAATTTAGTAGATTAGTTAGCAAGCATTCAATTGGCATGAGTCAAACCTCTGAGTTTCTTGAAGTTTTTGTTGCTTCAACACCTAAAGACCAGGATTAGTTGTGGGAATTTAATTTACACAACTATGTGATACCTGATAAAACAAAATGGAACCCTTTAATCTTTGTGGGGGATCTTCAGATTAGGGAACTTGCCTCTTACTACAGAAATGAATAACTTAAGGGTGAGATTATGGAGGAATATGAAGAGAAAGAAAAATCTATTACACTTCCAATTAGAAGAGAGGCTAAGGATCCAAATACAATAATTGATGAATGGATGAGAATTCTTACACACAAGGGAGTAGGTAAGAAAATCATGAATCTCAGGGAGGCAGATAATGAAAAAAAGAAAATTTTAGTTGTGGGAGTAGGACAATAGTGTTTTAAATATGTGCAAGATAGATGGAATAGTTTGACACCTGAACTATAAAAGAAAGAGCCAAATTCCATGCATAATTTCATTGTTATGCTTCAGAGGGCACACACTTACATGGCAACTGGTATCAATAAGGGAGTTCATTGGATGCCACTCACTTTTCATCCACCAATTCTCCTTTATCCGATTCCACATTGGACAGGGGAGAAAAGTGATGAATGTGAGAGAGCATGAGCTATTCAGATGAGGCAACTTTCAGAACATCCAGGTTTTTATCTGAGGTAGATTCAGGGTGTTAACATAGTTATGGACCTAAGACAAATTGCCCAGCAGCACAATCAAAATCCCTAATGTTTTGCTTGGGGACAAGCAAAAAGCTAGTTGGGGGGAGTGATAGGTCTAGACAATGATTTAGTTTCTATTTTTTTTATACCCATTTTAAGATACTTTTAAACATATTCTCCAGACAATGTTCCTACATTATGCTATCCTTTTTTATTTATTATGCAGAATTGAACCTTAATTATAATGATGAAATTATGGTTATAATATATTAGTATTATATGGTTTATATGAATGAACATATGGAACATTGATGGAATTATATGAGTTAATTGTGATAGTTATCCTCATGTACATGTTTTGTAGAATTAACTTGTTTGCAGTTCAAAAGGAACCATAGTGAAAAAATTGCAGAGTGAACCCGTAGCAAAATGGATGATTGGACACTGAATTAGGGGAAGCTCCAGGTTAAGCTAAATTTGGTGGTCATTGATCAAAGGATCTTAATGAAGACTGGGCATGCATTATTATGACTAATTTAATAAAAATTGAAGGGGAGATCTCCTTCACCGATGGAATTTTGACAAGTGGTTGTATGTTTACATACAATTATGTTTTGAAAGAGTTATAGTTCTGATAGGATTTTTCCTTCCTTTTTAATCATAGGTTGAATAATTCAAATCTTAATTCCACACTCTATTATTTGGGAGTAGCGTTAATGGTTTCAGTTAGTTGTTGCTTTCAATAATGATTCTCTCAGCCTGTATATAGCTGTTGGTTGAATTTGTAGGATAGTTAGTTGGTTTTTATCAGTTTCATGTTACTAGTTACTTTTAGTTTTCAAGACATGAGAAATATTCCAAATGATTGAGTCCGATAAATGGAAATATCTTTTGTAATATTTTACAATATGCAATGAATAAAGTTAATATGATCAGATGCATAAATTCTATTAGTTAGATTATGTTCAATTAAGTGGGAACAATTACTTGAGCAAGCCACTCAAGTTATTGTTCTTCACTTCATCTTTGAGTTTTTTTATTTCTATTAATAGTTGTTATTAGTTTATCATTGTTCATGAATCATATGCAAGTTAAATGGAGTTTCATTTCTTGCTTTTTATGAATGAATGTTTGTGAATATGCATGTAATAATTATTAGTAGCACTCTGGAGGATAGATCAATTGAGTCATTAGTTTTGATTAAGTTTCAGTTAACACAGTATCATTTTATTAGTAGCAATTCATTCACTGTATTTACTATAGGTACTCGTAGCAACTAGTTCTGATTTATGATTTTACTATTTTTACAGTTTTGTGAGTTTCCAACAAGTAGAATGAATTAGGTAGGGTAGTTTAAGTAGTTTAAAGACATGAATTCATATATAATGCTACACCATCATAAGCTTACAAGCCCTGGGTTGATAACTTAATGTAGTCTTAAGCAATGTGAAGTGGGCAGTTCAACCAACCTCTAAATTGAGTAGATTCTACCAAGTTTATAATACATTAACTTAGACCCTACACTTATGTCAAGACCTATTTGCCCATGGGCGAATGGGTTCCCTTGAAGTTGCAAATTCTAATTTTAAATATGTTTTTGGTGGTATTTTAAAGATCCCAAATTCATATTTAAATGTCGGCTTGTAATGTTTAATTTTTGAGAAATTAGAAATCATCTATAAAAGAAAGGTTATTTTATCAATTCAAGTAATCTAACAAGAGGGAAAATTTCATATGAGAAAATATTATTGTCATGAGAATTCAAGAGAAAAATTATCAAGCATTTGTTGCAGCAAATCAAGATCTCAAGTATCATGTCAATGATATGTTCAATCATGCATGTTTTTTGAGCTAAAATTGTGATGTAGGTTTCAAACATTAAGTCAAGCGTTCAAGTCATATTTCAAGCATCGAGATCCACATGCATTGAAGCCATTTCATGCAATATCAACATCAAAATTTCAAATTTCCAAAGGTTTTATTCAAGGGTTTGGTGAGTTGCAACATTGCATTTTCTGTTCATCATTCCTTTGATGTTTTATTTCAATTCAAGGTTTAATTACCCAAATGTGGTTTGACCAAGGCAAACCCCCATTCACCAAAAAACAAAAAAAAATTCCTCTTGTGTGTTTTGCAGATTTTAGGTTGAAGGAATTGAAGATTAGAGATCTCTAAAGTGAAAAATTGCAAAAGTTGTGCAAAAGTTGTCAAAGTTGCAAGAAAAGTTGTCAATATCACAAAAAATTAGATATCAGATTTATTTTCCATCATTTTCGAGTGAAACCAATGGGAAATTGCATCTCAGATTTGTCTTCAGAGGCTCTTGAAAATTCAATTCAAAAAGTTGTCTCAGGACCCATTCACCATTTCAGGACACTTAGCAACTGCTTTTTGAGGCAAGTTTTAAGTGTCTTTCACTCATCCAAAAAATAAAAATTTGACTGTTTCTATTAGATTCAGGCTTCATCTACATGAATTAGGTCTTATTTTATATATTTAAGGTCATTTTCTATTTTATTTTCATCTCCTAAAAGTGTTGTTTGAACTTTACCCCCCGTCTACACACACATAAAGGAAATTGTCAGATCTTCCATAAAATTGACTCACCTAAGGGTTGGAAGTTAATTCTATCTTGGAGGATCTCATTTACCAAATGAAATAAAAAATAGGTAGGTTCATTACACCCCATTTTACCTTTCTATTTATAGCAAGTTTGGTGAAACATTCCAAATTTAGTATAAACCCTATGTTTTGGTGAACCTACGCTATTTTTCTATGTTTCATTATGGTGAACCTAACATTTTAAACATTTAAATTTTTGATTTGGAGATCATCAAAACCTTAGATCTAGTATTTTCATTGCATTAGGGTTGTCAAAATTGCATTAGTTTTCTTGCATATAGGGTTTTAAATTTGCATTTTTACATTGTTTAAATCTGAAAAATTCTAAAATTTGCATGCATATTACATTAATTTTACATAGTACTTACATATTGGTGTATGTTCAATCATTCATATTCAAAAATTAAGTCAAAATTTCATTTCAAAAAGTGTCACATAGTTCATCATTTGTCATTAATTCTACTTGCATTAGGTCATCAAATTTTGGAAAATTGTCACAGAAGTTATAGTCCGAGACTTGGAATAGAGAACACATACAACAACTCAAAAATTGCATTTTTCATTTTTAAAAATCCTACACAGAGACCCATTTTCCCATGGGTAAATAATTCCTTTAGGGCCTATTAAAACCATATTTTTTGAGCATTTTTGTGGTCATTTGCACTTCCTAGATTTGTTGTTAAACCACTGTTTCAGTCTGACAATTTTTGAGAATTTATGTTTTATGCATTAGGTTTAATCACCCATTTAGTGTATCCATTTTAAATCATTCCAAAATTTATTTCAGTACTGAAAATCATCAAATATATTGGTCAATTATTTACATTTTGAAGCATTTCATAAGTTGGATAGATTACTTTTCATTTTAGGCGCACACTCAAAATTCACAATGTTAGTATCTTTCCTTTCCAAGTATGCCAAGAAAAAGCTCATTAACAAGCATGTTAGTCATTCTCCCAATACATTTCCTAGTTATGAGAGTCACTTAGTGTGAGAGAGTAAAATTGTTGACACATTCCTTAATACCACATCCACTAATATCTCTCCTATTTGTGAGAATGTTTTAGTGAAAGAGGATGTAAGCATAGACAATCATGATAATCATAGTTTCTCTTCTCCCAATACCTCTCCTACTCTTCTCCCAAAGGTATTTTAGTGTTAGAAGATACACCCATTGAGATGAAAATCTTGAAAGCTCCTCTTCTAAAAACTCTCCTACTTGGAAAGATATTATAGCACAAGAGAATGAGATCATTAACACATTTATTAACATTACCTTACCTAGTCTCCATTAAACTCACTCTCATAAGAATATTTTAGTGAAAGAGGATGAAATCATGGACAATCAAGACAATCACATTTTTTCTTCTCTTAATATCTCTCCTAGTTGTGAATAAGATAGTTTGGTGTTAGAAGATACACTCATTAAGAGTCATGAGAATATTGTTTCTCCCTCTCCTAATGATTATCTCACTTGGAAATATCTTGTTGAACAAAAATATCCAATCATTGGTAAGCAAGAAAATCATAGTTATTCTTCTCTTAATGCCTCCCCTATCTTTGATGAATTTACCTTACAAAATCTAACTATGGAATGTGATAAACATCTTGTTTTCTCCTCTCCTAAAAGATCTCCTACTAGGGAAGATATAATGGTGAAAGAAAATGATAGAATTAATGCATTTCTTTTAAAAAATAGTAATGTGGCTTCATTATATGAAGATGATAAGGTGACATTAGATTCTCCTTCACGAAAAGATTATCAAAATAAGGATGTCTTTTGAGGTTATGAACATTAGATATATATCCCTTGAGTCCTCTTACAAGTCCTCTAATTATTGTATCTCCTAAGTCATCTCTTGAGCCACTTCTTACAATCTACCCACCCTCACATCAACCTCAACCTAAAAAAAAACCTATGCTTATCATAAGACCACCTGAAAAGAAACCATTACCTTTAGTAGCTATCTTAAATTTTGCAAGACAACTTACTAGTAACAATGTTTCACAACAACCAAGTTATAATATTGCTGCTCATGCATATAATACAAGGAAAAATAAGCAACCAGAAACCACTCCCATTTCATTACCATTGCCTCAACCTATCTTGCCTAGTGCTCCTTGTTTGCCTTCACATAGTGGGAAGGAGTATGATCTTGTTGAAAAACTTAAAAATACTCCCACTAATATATCCTTATGGGATATTATTCAAGCCTCACCTAATTATCATAACATGCTTCAAAGTGATTTACAACAAGTCTTTATCCCTCCTAATGTGTAACCAAATGATGTGGCACCCCTAATTAAAGGTATGAATTTGGTCAACTCAGACATCACTTTCCATCAAGATGAGTTAGCTCTGTTAGAAGTACAAAAACAAAATGAGGCTTTCATGATAGTGGCTCACATTAATGGGTTTGGGATAAAGCAAACCCTTTTTGATAATGGCTCAACCCTTAACGTGTGTAGCATAAAACTTTTGGATAAACTTAGAGTAGATAAAAGCCAAATACAACCAGACTCTTTATCTATTCGTGGGTTTGATAATGTAGGAAAACAACCACTTGGTGTGATCACGTTACCTATTGTAGTTGAAAATTCCACATTGCAAACCCTTGTCCATGTTATGCCCCAAAATATTTCATATAATCTTCTTTTGGGAAGACCATGGATTCATGAAATGCATGTAGTGCCTTCAACTCTTCATTGTATAATGAAGTATGTCTACAACAACAAAGTGTATACAATTGAAGTTGACTATGAACTAGAAAGTTTGCACACTGAGAAAGGAAAGGAAAGTCCTTCCAAAACATTGGTACCAAATTCAAAAGTAAAACTTGTGCAAGAGGAAGAAAAAGAAAAGAATATTGAGAAAGTCAGAAAGTTATTGGAGGATGATTGGGGTTCCTTGGATTTTACACCTACATTCATGGGAGAATACAAGATCATAACAAAAGAGTTTGAAAAGGGAAAAGAACCAATGGTAATGTCAATAAAAAATTTAGAAGAACCTTTGCAAGAATCCACTTCAAGCACTTTAAAAGAAGAAATAAATTACACCAAACTTTGATGAAGTTTATTATGAACAACCACCGAATCCAAAAGAAATGGAAAAGCTTTATGGAAGAGGTTATGAACTTTAAAAAAAACTTGGTAATAGTGGAAAAGGATTTGGTGCTAAAGAACAAGGTATTTGTATCCCTATAGAGCCTAACACACAAGAAACCACTAGTGGTCTTGGCTCAAAAGAAACAAAAACATAAAAAAATCCTTCACTCAATACGAACACTATTACAAAAGATTCTTCTAAGACAAATTTAACCTTGGTGCATCTTGAACTGATTGAAATAACTAGTGGTCTTGGTTGTTTCCCTTCAAAATAAACAAAGGAAGCAAAGAAATCTTCACTTACTATAAATTTCATCACGCAAAAATGCTCCTAGTAAATATTCAAACACATGTCTTAGTAATGATTAGGGTTCACTAGATTTTACACCCTCCTTTAAGGGAGAGTACAAAAACTCAGAATCTAAAGAGTCTTGTGTATGTATGACACCTTGTACTAAGCAAGAGATATATTTTTCACAAAAGAAAGGAACATCTTATACTATTGATCAAGAGAGTATCTTGTTGAGACTACTCCAAGACCATTTGATATCTCTCCATCCAAGAATACAAAATAAATTTTACAAAAAAAGTTTATTTTGTGCATATCATAGAGTTCATGGTCATTCTACCAATGAATGTAAGGCTTTGAGTGATAAAATTCAATATCTTAAGGATTGTGGTGCTCTTCCTTGTGTTGATGAACCTATTTCCTCTAATTGATACTGATTTTCATCCTATCACGTGGCTCATCACTATGTGGAATTGGTAGCTTTATGTGTCTTTCTCATTGCCATTCATGGTGCTACAATATTAGGTACAACCATATCTCTTTTGGCAGCAACATGATAGTTATTGGTGGTTGTCTTTGTCTCTATGATTGTGGGGAAAGGATAACTAGTTTTTTGAGGTTTACGTTCTTTTCAAGGATCACCTCTTCCTCTCTTTCTACTTAAAATACCAACATAGCAAGTATGTTGAAATTTTAAGTGAGGGGCATATGGTTCCCCATTCATTTTTTGCATGTTCCATTCTTAGTGATGATATTATACATCTCCTAGAACTATGAACTTTTTTTTCAAAGTGCGGTCTTCCCACTTCATGTGATGTGTCTTCTTCTTGGTGGTGTCATTGGGTTTGATGTCCTTCAAGATTGCAACCTCTCTGAGCATATGCCATTCCTCTTAGTAGTAATGCTACAATTTATATTTCCTAAGTTGTGAATCTTTTATCCTGGACTAGTCCTCTCTTGGATATATTAGGAATGGTTTTCCCTAAGAGGAGACCTTACATGAACTAAGAAAAACCCCTTTGAAAATCCTATTTACATTTTTTTCATAAGTGCTTAGCATAATGCAACTTTCTAGCCTTATGAAGCTTGAAGTTCATATTGTGTGGTACCTTATCAAAGTTATTAGGAGGTATAACTTTGGTATGGTTAGTACAATGGGAGCCTATAGACTTGACATGACTTTATCATTATAAGATGAAAGCCTGTAGGCCTGGCATGACTTTCTCACTTAGCCACTTCAGGGGGCTCACCTAGTGGACAACGGATTTCACTAGCCTATGTGAGCATATTGTTGTTTGCATAGTGGATAGCGGGTTCCACTTGTAAATATTTTTGGAAAAACAACTAAGGATTGATCCACATTGAGTTGGACAAACAATCGAGACTTTATACACCCTTTTTATTTTTATTTTTCTATTAATCTTTGATATTATATGTTTGTGTATCTTGTCTTGCTGCTTCATATCATACATCTTGCATGTGTCCCTTTGTGCTTATGTTGGTTTACCATGGGATATTAGATCTTGGGGGCTTTCTCACCCTCCTTGATCTTAGTTATCCTATCCCATCCACATTTGTGCACTTGGAACCCTCTTGACGTATATTTATCTACTTTAGTGTGTATTTGGCGCAAGGTCATCCTCTCACTGAAGCGGGAGCTAATTGTAGTGTAGAAAAATGTACTTTACATTTTCACACTTTTTTTATGTCCCCTCAATTTAAATGGACTTAATTAAGCCTCTAATTGCCTAAATTTTACATTTACAAGCCTAATTAATTGCAATTTCCAAAGGGGGAAGTGTGATTTAATTTATTTAACACCCCAAAGTTTAAAAATCATAATAACGTAGGTTAGGACCCATTTGCCCATGGGAAAATGGGTCCCCTATAAGTTAAAAATTCAAATTGTAAATATGTTTTTGGCAGTATTTTAATGACCCCAAATTCATATTCAAATGCGAACTTGTAATGTTTAATTTTCGGGAAATTAGAAAATCATCTATAAAAGCAAGGTTATTTTATCAATTCAAGTAATCTAGCAAGAGGACAACTTTCATATGAGAAAATATTATTGTCAAGAGCATTTAAGAGTTGATTTATCAAGCATTTGTTGCAAAAAATCAAGATCTCAAGCATCATGTCAAAGTTATGCTCAATCATGCATGTTTTTGGAGCTAACATTCTGATGTAGGTTTCAAAGATCAAGTCAAGCATTCAAGTCATATTTAAAGCATCAAGATCCACATACATCAAAGCCATTTCATGCAATATCAACATCAACATTTTAAATTTCCAAGGGTTTTATTCAAGGGTTTGATGATTTGCAACATTTCTTTATTCATTCATCATTCCTTTTGTGTTTTATTTCAATTCAAGATTTAATTATCCAAGTGGGGTTTGACCAAGGCAAACCCCCATTTCAAACCCCCATTCACCAAAACAAACAAATTTTCCCTCTTGTGTGTTTTGCATATTTTAGGTTGAAGGAAAATTGAAGATTGGAGATCCCTAAAGTGCAAAATTGCAAAAGTTGTCAAAGTTGCAAGAAAAGTTGTCAAGATCACAAAAAATCAGATCTCAAATTTATTTTCCATCATTTTCAAGTGAAACCAATGGGAAATTGCATCTCAGATCTGTCTTCAGAGGCTCCCAAAATTTTAGTTCAAAAAGCTGTCTCAAGACCCATTCACCATTTTAGGACACTTAGCAACCGCTTTTTGAGGCAAGTTTTAAGTATCTTCCACTCATCCAAAAAATACAAAATTAACTATTTTTGTTAGATCTAGGCTTCATCTACATGAATCAGGTCTTAGGTTACAAATTTAAGGATATTTTCTATTTTATTTTCATATCCTAATAGTGTTGTCTGAACTTTACCCCTCGTCCACACACACATAAAGGAAATTTCTAGATCTTCCATAGAATTGACTCACCTAAGGGCTAAACGTTAATTATATCTTGGAGGATCTCATTTCCTGAATGAAATAGAAAATATGTAGGTTCATTACACTCCGTTTTTCCTTTTCTATTTATAGTAAGTTTGGTGAAACATTCCAAATTTAGTATAAAACCCCATATTTTGGTGAACCTATGCTATTTTTCTATGTTTCAAGGTGTAAGTCTGATCTAATTGACTATTAAGAAGCACTTGAATAATCTGCACATCCATTTGACCTTCTTCCTTTGAAGAATCCATTTGGAATTTGATTTATTTTCCTTCACAATGAGGTTCATTCACAATCTCATCCAAAGATATGTCATTCTCTCTTTCAATTTGCTTGTCATTCAAATTAGCAAGGTCATTTCCTTGTGTCGATTGGTAAAAGGATGTTTCTTGTTTTTCAATGATCATGAAAGAATCTATGAACACATCAATAAATTCATTTTTTATATCTATCAAATCTAGAAAAGATGGAGAATCTTTATCAATCAACAAGTCCAATTCAAGGCAAGGGTCGAGGTCAGCAAATGATGGAGATGAGCTAAATATCCTCTCATAATTACTTTCATCCTTTCAAATGGATTTGTCATCATCTTTGTGTATGCTAGTTATTTCATCTTCCTCATTGAGTGGAAGACTATTCCAATGATATTCTACTGGAATGAGTACCTCTTCAATAGTGATCAACCACTTAAAATATAAATCCATCCTTCCAAGGTAAACATAGCAATCTATCTCACAATGTTGATCTATCTAATGTATCCTACATCCATCTATTATAGCGAGTTATGACAGTTTTGTAGCACCTAATTCCTCCAATTTCTAATTTAATTGATTTTACGTATGCAAAATATTTACCTTGAATAAATCATGACATGTCGTGCCTTCATTATATTGATTTACATCTTGCTCAAAAGAATCAAAGAATTGGAAGAAAACTCTTTATTCGTTGATTCCTCATGGCAACAATCCTGTGTTAAAGCTTCACCTCTTTCAATGCTGTCATTAGTATTAACTTATTCAACTAAATTATACTCTAGTTTTATCTTTTCATTATGCTTAAATTTCAAATATATTTCATACTCTTTTTCAAACAAACCATCAAAATGATATAATTGTTCATCTAATTCTTTGCTTATAATTTCATCATGATTTAATTCATCATACATAAGAGTATGAATAAAAGTAGAGGGTAATACCATAAAAACTTCATTAGAGGGTGAAATACTTGCCTCCATGGTCGTCTTTTATAAATCTTGACACCCAAATTGGTCTTGTATGGAGCTGACCTGATTTGAAGTGTTAGAGAATGAGATGCTTGGAAAATTTGGAATGTTGTAGCTGTTTGGTGGAAAATGACTACATCTAGGTAAGCATAGTGGGTAAACCGATACAAGACTATAAAGGTTGGTAACTTATAAGCATAAGAGCATTATAGTTCTCATTTTGGTTGCTCATATTTTTAACATCATGTCCAAATTGTGCCAGCAAGAGAGCTTTGTTAAATGCATTGTGAAGTGTGGTAACCTTACCACAAAGCCTAATCTTCTTTATGAATGAAGCATTCAAACCCAATAATAATGTTATTTTAACATAAAATCATTAATATCCAGATTCAAAGCTTGAACTCGTTGATACATAAACATGAACATATGATTGAACTGGTAAATTGATTCCTGTGGTATTCTTTTCACAGCTGCAAATTGACGTGATCGGTCTTGTGCACCCACATAAGGATCAAACTGAACCAAGAATAAAATTTCTAATTATGTCCATGAATAGATACAATTTGGTGGAATATTAACATACCATTGTCATGCTACACCTTGAATTTTTTTGACAAACAAATGACAAACGATATCCTCATGCTCAACTTTGAGAAAAGGCAATAAATCCCTACAAATTTTGACATGATCTGAATCCATTTGTCCACTATTAGGGAAAAATAAAGGAAGCCTATTATGTGTGTGATAAGGAATTTCATGAAGAATCCCTAGTATACACAAAGTGCTACCCATTAAAGCTCGATTTTCCTAAGATCTAACCCACTCCAACTTTGCACTTAACCAAGAATATTTCCATTCCCTCGTTCTAGCACCATTTCTATTGAGGGTAATTTTAGTCACACACAATGCACTAGGAAATAAGGGTTTATTGCCTCTCTTGAAAAGTAGGTAAACTACTCCAAGGTTCCTTTGTCGTCAGGTCTTAATTGTGTTGGATAACACAATTGTAAGATCAATGTAGTTTCACAAGGGGATTTGGATTTTTACTTCTTGGAAATAACATGCAATTTAAATTAATATATCTAACAACTCAATAACTGCATTTCATGTTTAGATCTACAACATATTTACAATGATTCGATGCTCTTTCAATAATTCCAAACTTGATTTCTATAGTTAGGGTAAAAATTTAGGGAAAATATAATATTTTTTTTATAATGAAACCCTAACAATGCACAATGAAGGACAAAATAACATGAAAATCAAAATAATAAATTCAAATGAAAACCAATCTCCATGCTAAATATGATTGATCTCCATTGCTCTTCTCACCCTCGCATGAGAATGCAAGATTTTGAAGGATTGTTGATGGAGGAATGTTGGTTGCTCACTATTGCAGCAACATAACATTAAGATATAGATGATAGATGAAAGATGATGGATGAAAGATTGTAGAGACAATTCGACAAAGTAAGGGTACTTGAAAGCTCATCCCTACAAATGGATTGGTTGTGGGTTAATTTATAGGTGAAGATGGGAGGATGAAGGGATAAAACTTTCCTTTTTGTGAGTGGTAGTGAAATTAGAAAGTTGATCGTACAACTTGGGAGAAGAAATAGAAGGTGGATCAAGTTAACTAAAGAGGAGAATAGAAAGGGGATCGAGTTAACTTAAGAGATGATTTGGAAAGTGATGAAGTCATCTTGAGAGATGATTTAGAAAGTGAATAAAGTAATTTAGGAAAATAATTTAAATAATTTAAAATTATTTAAATTATAAGAGATGTGAGAGGATAAGAATTAATTTAAATAAATATTTAATTTATTTAAATTATTTGGGGAATGTGGATTAATTAAATAAATAAAATTTATTTAATTAATGTTTAAAGGATAAATGGATTAATTAAATAAATATAATTTATTTAATTAATTGGCTAGAGATTAAATAATAGGGATGATGAAAGGGGTTATGTGAGGTTTAGAATATAATGTGTTGTAAGATGACAAAAATGATGTCAAAAGTGAATGTCACAAGATTTGTTAAATTTTAGATGACTACATTTTGCCCCTCTTTGAGATGATGTTCAAGATGATGAGATTTGTGTTGAGTAACATCATTTCAAAGAAGCTAAGGTACGGGTAAAAGAAAATGGATGACGAAGGAAATATAGGATAATGATGATGATGGGATGATGATGCCCCCTAGAGAGGATAGGTGGGTTGAACAAACATGGGTACGCTCTTGAAATGGATGAAAAGATAAAAGATGGATAATACGTTATGCTGCAAGAAAGTGAGCAATCATGGTGTTTGATATAGCACTAGACGTTATGCACCAAGGTATAAGGACCAAGGTAATAATGTGTCTCATGCCCCTATGTAATATAACCTTGTCTAAACGTATGAGGGAGTAAACTTAGAGCATTAAAGTTCTAATGCACAAAAGGTATGATATGACCTTAGAAGCAAATGATAGTGCAAAAAGATATTCCAACATACACAAGATATGAATATTAGTTGGAATGATATAGATTTGATGCAAATGCAAGATAAAAATGATAACACACACAAGCAAGCAAGCAAGCATGCACAAATGATACAAAAAAAAACAAGGTATTTCCCTTGTCAAGCTGTAAACCAATGATTAATTGATTGATTGATTGATGATGATGATGATAGTGTTGTTATTGCAGGGAATGATATATCCCTAGATCAACACAAAGACGATTGATTGATTTCTTGATTTGGTTTATGGCAATATTAGGATCAAGACCAAACGATGTGATTGGATAATTTGACAAGATTGGTTGACTTGATCGGTATGGATTAAGGATTGAATTGCATTTGAATTATTTATTGGAATGATTGAAGATGATTTGATGTATGGATGAATGGATTTGATGAAAATGATTGATTGGTTGAATGGTTGGATGATTGGACTGAGGTGATGGATTGATTGGATGAAATTAGAAGAAGTGATTGGATGGATTGATTTTATTGCTTGGATTTTTGTTGGCTATTTTATTTTTTTGTCTTTTTTTATGAATATTTAATTTTTTTGGATGTTTGGAAATATTTTGATTTTTTGAAATGTTTTATTTTTTTGGATTTTTTAAGGACCTTTTTCAATTTTTTTGTTGTATTTTTTTTTTAGGACTTTTTTGAAATGTTTTGAGATGTCAATGGATGAAAATTTGGGTAGCCTTTGTTCTAGATACCAATGACAAGGGAGAACCAAGTCTAGGTGCAAGGAGATATATGGGATTGGTGGATGAAAGAGTGGGTGATAGGCTAAGGGATAAAAGGTTCATGATAGGTGGATCGATAAAAAGGATAGGTCATAGTGAATGGAATGGATGTATGCATCATAAGAGAGCAAGGATGTATCTGCAAAGACTATTTCACATAGGAATAACATTCCCCATTCTAGGTAGAGTACTTAGGATTTTTTTATGACAAAGCTTATGATAAAAGGATAATGATAGGCTTGTTTGGAAGGATGAAGTATATTAAAAGATACCCAAAGCATGTTTCAACATTTTCCCCCCTATATTTATCAAGATCAAAAGGAGGAAGAGATGATGAATGGGATCGATATGATAAGTATATGGGTATGATGGCCAAGGGTGATAATATGGGAGATGGTGAGATAGGATATGATAGGATAAAAAATAATATGATAGGATGGATAGTACAGATGAGACAAAGTGCCCCCAAGTGTAAGTGACAGAAGATCAACCTACACATGACACTTGTTTGCCAAGTTTTCATCATGGTACTTATCCAAGGCACATTTTTACTAGGTTTTCGCTGTTGGATGAAGGGACTTCTCTTTACTTTTTTTTTTTTGATTTTTTTTTTTTTTTAGAAGAGAAGGGGAATATGGATATGAGGGACTTAAGTGTGTAGTTCCATGAAAGGTGATAGTCCAAATAGATATGGATGTCATTGCATGGACCATTTCAAATGTAATTATGCTCATAGATGTTGGTAAGGGATGACATGAAACAAAGATGGAGTAGGTAGATGATGGATTATGATGTGGATTATGGAAGGATTGGTGGATTATGATGTGTATTATGTAGGGAAGATGAAGGGGAGGCTTATTCAAAAGCATGGACCATAGGAAGGTGATGGGGGAGATATGTAGGATAATGAGTGAAGGATGAGGAGATGGAGGTAGGTGGAATTGTTCTGAAATGGAAGGGAACCATGACCAATGGTTGCACACACTGTGATAAAAATTGAAGCTTTTTATGTGGAAGGGGTGTAGGAAGCAATGAAGATGTTTTCTTAGGAGATGGGTGATGAAGTGATTTAGGTACACATATAGACTTAGTATTTTTATGACTTTTATTTTGCTTGTGGGATGAAATATGAGATTCTTGAATAGAGTGGGAATGTGAGGTGGAAGTGTATGGTTGGGATTTTTGTGATGTGGATGTCTCGTTTGAATCGATTTATTTTTTATTAGATACCCAAACCATTTTGTTTATAGACTTTTATTTTGGAGGTATGGGCTTATATATCTTTTTAGATGGTTTTTTCTTTGATTCTTTGCTTTTGTTCCCTAGGGCAAGTTGGCCCTTATGATTTTTTACTTTATAGGTAGAGGCATTGAAATTTCTTCTTTTGAATCCCATGGGTATGGTGGAATGAGTGGAAGCTTCATGTTTAGACAATGTGTGCATTGATTGGTCATGATTAGGATTTTTAGAAGATTTATGGATGGATGGATAAGGGGATTGTATAATGGCGATATTAGGTGTTGGGAGTAATAGAGGTAGATTAGATGGAGGGATATTAGGAGTTGGAAGCAATGGTGGAAACATTGATGGTGGAAGGTGTATGGTCACATGCTTTTGAAATTTATAGGATGATGGAGGTGAAATGGAAACATATGCTTTGGGTGTATGATAGGGCTTATGGTGGAAAGAGGACTTAATATGGATGGAGGAAGTACCAACATTTTTAGCTTGTTTGCCTTGGGATGAGTATCCAAGGCCAAATGAGCGTGGAGGGAATTTGACATGGATGGACTCCAAAATACCTTGTTAATGAAGTTTTAAACCTTTACCTTGGTAGTTCATGTTTTGGAGCATGCGATAGACAATGGGACTAGGTGTAGGTGGAACACTATACATGAGTTCGTTATTGGATGGAGAAGGAAAAATGGGTAATGGTGGCTGTGGTTCTAAGGAGGAACATTCATGAATGAGGGTGGAAAGACCAAGTGGATATGATGGATGGCTTGCAATGGGGTCGATAGTGGGTGATGGAGGATCATTAGGATCTTGATTAGCATTATGTTCACTTAGATCCAAGGTATTTGTTTGATCTTCTATGTGTGCTTGGGAGGGATATATCTCATTAAGGGAAGTAGATGCTAGTGGATCATGGAAATGACTAGGTGAAGGTACATTTGGGATATCTTGCTCATGGATAGTTATAGGATCAAGTTGCTCATAGATAGATTCTTCATAGGTAATATCTTGATCATAGAAAATATATAGGTTATGGATAGGTTGGATGAAAGTGATTTGATCTTGATTAGGACTAGGGCTTGATGTTTCCACATGAGTGGGAGTAGACTCTTGATATAAATCTTGGGTTGCTTGAATGGAAGTGGAAGTGGAAGGGGATGAATCTTGAATAGGCTTGACATGTTCTAGATGGTAAAACGCATGGAGATATGATGGAGGTTGACTTGGGCTCAATGGGGGAGACTCTTGAATAGGATCAAGGGGGAGACTACATGATGGGGTTGTAAGAATGGGCATAGTTTTTGAGGACTCTTTGGTAGGTTCAAACATATGATTTGGATGACACGGCGATGTTTGATTCCTTGCTAGTAGCCATTGGGTGATATCCTTTTTAGGTGGATGGGTGGATTCGGGTAATGCCATAGGTTTAATTTTGAAATGTTTGAATTTAGGGCATGAATTTGATGGAGGATTAGATGATGGTGGGGGTAATGAAGAGTTTGATGGGTTAGAAGGTGGAGAGGCCAATGGATTGGGAGTAGGACATGGTGGCTTAGGGATAGAAATTTTATTGGATGGTGGTAAGATAAACTTATAGGGTGCATGAACTAGATTGGTGTTTCCCTTTTCAAATGGAACATGAGAATTGAAAGGGTCTTGATTTTGTTGCCAAGGTGGACTTAAAGCTCCTATATTCTTGTTGTGATATGGATGGATATGTTGATGTGGAATTGACATGATAGGTAGATGGGTTAGGTTGAAATGATGATGAAGGTGACACATAGGATTTATGTTGAATGTGTTGAGGTTGGAATGGTGTTTGGACTTGTTGTGGTATGATTTGTTGTTGTGATAATGATGGAGGGGTTGCATAGGATAATGGTTGTTGAGAGGTGGATTGATATGGATAAGGGTTGAAATTGGAAGAGGTGGGATAAGGAGACGTGTATTTTTTTTGATAGGTGGATGGATTAAATTGATATGGAATGGAGGGAGATGCCACATAGGAATGTAAAGAAGTCAGAAAAATTCCTTGTTTTGCACCCAGAAACGTGGATTTGTGAAAACCCTATAGAAAAAAAAGATCAGATTATTTCAGATTGTATTTGACCTCCAAATTGAATCTATAAAATATAGACCCCCATTATAATCTCAAGAGATTTCAAAAAATGTAAAAATTTCTGAAAAATTTACCAATTTGCATCTAGAAAGTCAATTTTATGAAAAATTATAAAATCAAAATAAATCCTACAAAAATGATGATAAACCCTCAATTTTTTTACAGTATCCTCTTGAGATGATGCACAATATTTTGTGAAAATAGTGTAGAAAAATTATCAATTGTGTAGAAGATATGAAGAAATTTATAAAACCTAGGGTTTTGTCCAAAAATGGTAGATCTGCAATAAAAAGTCAATAAAACCTGCAAAAAGCAAGCTAGATCAAAGGATTCACATTGCGTTCACCAATTTAGTTAGGGTAAAAATTTAGGGAAAATGCATAAACAAATTATAATGAAACCCTAACAATGGACAATGAAGGACAAGATAACATAAAAATCAAAATAATAAATTCAAATGCAAACTGATCTCCATGCTAAACTTGATTGATCTTCATTGCTCTTCTCAACCTCGCATGCGAATGAAATATTTTGAAGTATTGTTGATGGAGGAATTTTGGTTGCTCACTGGTGTAGCAACATAACATTAAGATGTAGATTATAGATGAGAAATAGGTAGATGAAATATGATAGATGAAAGATTGTAGAGACAATTCAATTGAGTAAGGGTATTTGAAAGCTCATCCCTGCAAATGGCTTGGTTGTGGGTTAATTTATAGGTGAATATGGGAGGATGAAGGGAGAAAAATTTCCTTTTTCTGAGCGGTAGTGGAATTAGAAAGTTGATCGTGCAACTTGGGAGAAGAAATGGAAGGTGGATCAAGTTAACTAAAGAGGAGAATGGAAAGGGGATTGAGTTAACTTACGAGATGATTTGGAAAGTGATAAAGTCATCTTGAGAGATGATTTAGAAAGTGAATCAAGTCATTTAGGGAAATAATTTAAATAATTTAAAATTATTTAAATTATAAGAGATGTGAGAGGATAAGGATTAATTTAAATAAATATTTAATTTATTTAAATTATTTGGGGAATGTGGATTGATTAATTAATCAAATTAAATAAATTAATTGGTTAAAGGATAAATAGATTAATTAAATAAATATAATTTATTTAATTAATTGGATAGAGATTAAACAATAGGGATGATGAAGGGGGTTATGTGAGGTTTAGAAAAAAATGTGTTGTAAGATGTCAAAAGTGAATGTCACAAGATTTGGTCAATTTTAGGTGACTACAATTTCAAATAAAATTCAAAAGGTAGAAAGGGTAACAAGAAGTAATGTAAAGGAAATTTAAACTAATTGGACAATGATAAGGAACATTTCATTCATCATTTTTATGTGTTTAAGCAAGATTTTCAAACCACCATTACAACAAATAGTATTTCACACATTCACCAATAATAGCAATGCAATCTTCAAAGGAAACCACATAAGATTTTAAGATTTCATACAATTAGAACACTGTCAAGAATGCATAAATCTAAGACAAAATCCTACTTAAATTCCACAATTACCAATGAAATCTTACTAAATTGACAATTCAGATTGAAATAAAATATTCATACCATCACCATGATACCAAATCATGATGCATGCAACAGGCGTAACCCTTTGATTTAATCAATAATTCACAAAGTCAGTAGGTGTAGACACTAAAAAGTTTCTCGAATGATATCATGCACTCGAATCAGGTATACTAACATCATTTCCTCTCAAAAACCCATACTCTTTTCGCTTAATTGATTAAATTAGCCTAGCTATTCAATTAATTATGTCATTTTCATCTATTAACCTAATTCATCAATTCGGGTTAATTCACCCCCTTTCACGCTAACATTTCATCTCATTAAATTAAATAAATCAAAGTATTTAGTTTAATTCCCTAAGTCTTCTTATTTAATTAAATAACCCTAACTTATTTAATTAAATGTCATTTCACTTTTTTCCCATTCATTAAATCATTTAGCTTAATGAATATCACTTTATTCTTCTAATCCCCTTAATTGCATGATTAAACCTTGTTTAAATAGAAATTATCTAATTAATCCAATTCCTCCCACTTGCAAGGGAATATTCTCATAGAATATTCCCTCCCCTTTTGCACAATTAAACTTTTTTTAATTAGCAAAATATCCTTTTCCTCACACATGAATATTCCAAAGAAGATTCTTTCTCCTCCAATCATTTAAGATAGGGAATATTCTCATTTAACTTAAAATGAAAGTTAGCTTGTGACTTCTTGTGCAAGTTAACTTTTGACCTCTTGTACAGGTCAAAAGTGTGCTTGTTTGGAAGGAATGAGAACCCTTGATTAAATCTCATCTTGCATTCTCACCCGTTGATGAGAATCCATGATCCATGCCTCCTATTTCCTCCATCCTTGACCATTTATTAGTTTTTTCAATCTCAACCATTCATTTCTCATTTTCTTTCTTATAAATAGGTCACTATTTGGAGACAAATGGATCCATCTCTCAACATCAAACTTATGCTGTTGAAATAACTCACACTCATACTTTAGATACATTTAGCATATTTTAGTATTAAATTAGTTGCATAATACCTTACCTTCCATTAATGGCTTGCATAATGCATCCATTTAGTTAATTAGAGAACTAGGGTTTGAATCTTTTTAGTTTAAATCTCATTTAGATTAGGTTTTTAGATTAGGTTAGAAATTGTATATCTACATATTTTAGCATAAAATCATGGTAGATTAATTATTGCATCATACTCATTTTAGCATAAATAATGTTTTCATTCATAAATCACAACGGTTTCATTGATTCTCTTCAATAGAATTGATTGAAACAAGTTCACTGATCACGAGATTGGGAAAGGGTCATTGTTCCACATAACACAACACTAATTCCAAAACATGATAAGTTTCAGATGGATTAGAGTAGACATTTTAACGCTTTCTTAGTTTAGAATGTTTAGTTTCAATAAATGTTTAGTTTAATTTTCATTTGAATGATCTTGTTTAAGATTGAGTATTAGTGGCTTCGTTATGCTTCGATTCTTCATGGATCAAGTGTAATCGACCCATACTAATATCCTCGATCGACATTCTGGCACTAGAAGGAGGGAAAATCAATCAAATTTAATCAATTTCTAGCTCGAATTCTATTTGTTTTGACTTTTGCAAGAAAAAGTGAATCCCAACTCAATTTCAACGATGCCTTTGCAAGGTGTCGCCATATAGCAACACTATCATCATTTCAAACAATGACACCTATTAAATACACCAATTTTGATTAAACAAACAATGACACTAATATAATATAGAGGTATTGAAGATTTGCAAACGGTGATGCTTGATCAAATAGGGATGCTATCGTGCTCTCTATTTTGTTTGCAGAGTGATGCCCTTGTTCACCAAAGTGACACTATCGTGAATAGCGATGCCCAAATTTGGTAAGAAGTTTAAAAATCATTTTTCAACATGTGTTTTGGTTTTTTTTAGTCATTAGTGTACTAACATGCCTTTAATGTTGTTCTGGTTTTTAGACTAACGCGGTTTTGCAAGATTGGATAACATGAATCTAAAGTGAAGAAGCATTCTCATCTTAAGATTTTATGATTGTAAGAAGTGTTTGATGCTTTGGGGCAATTATAACCCAATTTATTATGCTTTTTACTTTACATTCTAGGACCTCACTAAATTTCATTTGGGTTTAAAATGAATGCTCAAATGGGACTAAAATTGAACCCTCATCTCATCATTGTCTTTTGGGTTTAAAATTGAACAAGGCAACTTAACATTTTGTTTGGTGCATAAAATAAATTCATCTTAGCTTAGGGGTTAAAATTTACAATTGTTTGCTATGTTTTGATTTACATCTTTGTTATTGAATGTGTATACAATTCTCTCACGCTAGTCGATGATCTTGAGAAATAGAAACATTGCTTAACACTTTTGTAATCATCTACATCTTTCAAATTGGATTAAAAATGAACCCCTTGCTAGTGTAGGGAAAAGGCGTGGTGTGTGTTCTCTCCCTATTTTTAGGTGAACTGGGATGATCAAACTACAAAATACTTCCTTGCTATTGTTTATCTTTAGTGGGCTTGCTTCCCCCCTTCGAAAGGAGGGAATGACCCAAATGGTAACGAGCTAAATCCAAGCTTTTCCAAGTTGCTATATAAAAATGTGTGTGACTAAAGTCATAAAACAACAAGTGCAGATGCGTCATACTGACAAGTGTCACCCTTAGTACCCGTGTGGTACGTCAAAATATATTCTTAGGAAGAGACTAGGAGGCCTCTTGATTTTCCATAATCTTGAGCTAATCTTGCGATGTGTATGACCACCTTGAATAGAAGCCCTTATTACGAACCATTGTTTAGAATCCAAAATCCTAAACACTTGGTGCAAGAATGATCATTCTTAAGGTGCCGCACATTTGTAATATTCATTGTTGAAACAGAAAAATCCTTAGGATCTTCAAGATTTTGAGATTTGGTGGTTTTGAGAAGTGTGTGTCATGGAGGGGAGCCAGTGTCGCCAAATCTCTAATTGTTTGCAATGTCTTAGTGTTTGGAGAAATCCGAGTGGGGACTCAACAAGTATGACCATTTCAACCTAGGATTGTAAATGATTGTGAGTCATTTTAATACCTTGCTTGGATCCAAAACATTGAAAACAAACATTCACAATCTTCCTAAAAAATTTCAAACTCTTTGGCCTAATTATGGATACCTTTTGACATAGTCTTGATATTAATGCTTGTCCTAAGGATTTACATCCTTAGAGATTTCTAATTATCTTGACTTATATCTTAATCCATATTTTCCAAAGACAACATAGGAAATTTTGGCTTCAACCTCATGATTCTCACATAATGGATATTGTGAAAGTTATGATGTTTTGGACATAAACATTTTAGTTTGAAAATTTAATCAAGACAAGTTTTTGTGGTAAAATCAATTCACTTAAGCAAGATAACTTGACAATTTGAACCCCACATGACCATATGGAGACCGATTTCTCCCGTTCAACAACCCAACATTATGGGTGCTATCATTCAACCAAATTTTGAATTCATTGAGGGAGAACAAACATATATCATTAGCGGTTTGAGAAGCTTCACTTTTGAAACCAAGGAAACATTCAATTAGTAGAGAATTGCTGCAAGTATCTTAGATAAAGAAGAACAAAGAGCCGATATTTTGGCCAGATGACCTATATTACCACCCCCCATGTGTTAGTAAATATCCTCTTTTTTCCATAAATTTAGACTTCTCTAAATGATCTCACGCAAAAGAAAAATCCCCAAGATAAGGTCTACCGGTTGTCATTACAAACTTAGGCATCATACTTCAAAAACAATCAAAAACCAAGTTTTGGTACTATACCAAAACATAAAAAAATTGTTGGCAAAATTTTATGAACGTTCATTAAGAAGACATACAGACATGTATGCATTCTTTATGGGTCAAAATACAGGTCTTTTTCATGATAATCAACCTATCTAAAACATTGCTCCTTTTTATGATCTTGAACTCCTCTGAATGATCTATCGCACAATCATTATCCATAGGGGAAGATCTACATCCCACCATTATAGACATAGGCATCATAATTCAAAGTTTGGCAGGAAGTGGGTTTTAATAATTTATCGCAATCGTAACCTCTTGCTAAAAACTATTATACCTGATCTAGGAGGAACAAACCAAATTTGCATACCTGCATCTATCCTCTCATTTTAGATCAACATTAGTCTTTAGGATTTGAAATATTTATAGGTATAAAATCATTCTCACTACCTTGGTCTTGCAAAATAAAAGTTCATTCTACGTCAAACATTGGGTCAAACATTTCATCCATCCCTTCATCAAATTTCATCCTTCACCTCACTAAACTTTGTAAACTTTTGAATACACTAGCACTTTTTGAATTGGACATCAAATCAAACTAACCCCTAACTTGGCTATTTTGTATGTGAAATGTATCCTTTTCCATGAACCTAGCTAAGTTAGTTATCATCTTTCGACTAGTTTTTCTTGAAGGTCACGAGTCTACCCTAAAGATTATCAAGTTCATAAATATCCTTTATCCTAACATCAAAACATTAAACTCAAGTCAAAAGTGTTGTCCCAAAATATTTGCAAAGATCACTTTCCATATCACCCATATTTTCATCCCCCATTATCATCATTGCTCCAAAAAGACTTAGAGTGTCCCTTTTACCTAGATTTGATTCAACTAGAGAGTTCAAATAGTACAAATCTCAACATAACTCTCCCATAAGTGACACAAAATTTATGGTAAAGACAAGATCAAATACAAGAGAATCATGGAGAAAACCAAAGTCACATTTACCTCAAGTGATCCAAATCCTCTAGAATTTTATCCGAGAAGTCAAGTCACCCCATCACAACAAACCTCATCTCGATCAAGACCAATGAGATAGAGGACATCATGAATAATCCATTTGAACTTACTAGAGAGGAAATCATGGAACACCAAGCCTTTGAAAACATATTTTCTATTTCCCCATAATTTGTTGCACAAAATTTAACACAAGGCTTCACAACTCCCTCAGGAATAAACTAAACATCCACTCTTGGTCTTGCAACTAGTCTTACCAAGGGCTTTGGTCTAACACTTCCATTTGAAATTAGTACACTTGTGGGTAACCTCGATACGAATCCCCCAAATCCAACAACCACTTGGACACTTGCCTTTTGTGCTCCTCCCATTCTTGAAGACCCCAAACAACCATATAAACCCATTAACCTACATTACTCCACCACAACCTCCACATATCGAGGACACCCCTCTTCATCCATACCCATGAGTACCACAAGTGTGCCCACCATCATGCAAAGTAGTATGGAACAAGTGTCAAAATAACACACAAGGACATGCCAATACTATATCATAGAGTCAACCCTCAATGTAGATAGGGACATCTTTGCCCAATCCTCCCATTGGTTTATCTATACCATTGGTGTCACAAAACTCATCCACCCCATCCATTATCAATCCATCTCAAAGAAATCCTTTGGTAATGAATCCCATCAACATAGGTAATCCTTTATCCACATATCTAGCAAAAGGAAATCCTCAAGATAGTGGACAAGGGAGCCTTTTAAAATAATGGACTCAAGGTCCTAGTATGTCATTACCATTGCAAAATATAATGACACCATTCTCATCTTTCCCCATGGTCCCCTTCACTATGCAAAATCAAATGGGACCTCAAACTTACATTCCTCCACCTCAATCCACCATCTTACAAGGAATGTTAAACCAAGGGAACTCCCAACCTCTCATCACCGACTCAGAACCCATCCAAAACATCAACACCCACAATCCATTGCCAGTGTCACAAAAACCAACTAGTCCTACATTACAGACTCATGCCTTAGCCTTATAGCAAGCACAATAGGCTTATCAACAAGCCATCCAAAAAAAATAACAAAAAGAAACCTTAGCGACACAAAAACAACATAAAAAACAACAAGCAGCCTTATTAGCACACCAACAATAGCAACAACTGCAACAAAAACAAGTAGCCTTAGCAACACAACAACAATAGTAATCCTATCAAGCATCCTTAGTAGCACAACAACAACAATAAGCCTATCAAGCATCCTTGGTATCAAAAAAATAACATTAGGCCCAACAAAAAGCCCTCATGATGCAGCAACATCAAGCTCAATAGCAAGCCTTAGTGGTGCAATGACAATGACAAACCCAACAACAAAAAGCCTTACTAGCTCAGCAGTATGCCTAACATCAACAACAACAACAACAACAACCAAGTTCCTACTATCATCCTCGACATAACATTGTCAATACAAATGCATTAGGAACATATGCATCAACTCCTCAATCACCTTCACATAACCTCACATCACCATACACCCCATATAATGCATCATCATATCAAAATCCTACATACAACTCATCCATCATCCCACCATATGTTCCTCCACCAAAACCTCAAGATGATCTAGCATCACAAGGATCTTTGAATGGGAAAGACAAAGAAACCCCATACACATAATCTATGTCCTTATCCATTTGACTGAAACATCACAATGGTACCATTCCCCTTCAGATTTGAAATCCCCAAATTCGATAAATACAAAGGGAGAGTAAGTCCCATGGACCATGCCAAAGAATTTAATGTAATGTGTATGGATGTGGCCTAAAATGATTCTTATTTGATGCGCCTCTTCCATCGAAGTTTAACAGGTCTTGCCATGGATTGGTTTTCTCATCTACCTCATGGGATCAATTTTTTTCAAGAAATCGTCAATAAATTCATCAACCACTTGTCCTTCAACCTTGACATGGACGTTAGTCTAGAAGAATTGTACACTCTCAGACAAAACAAAGGAGAATATTTCGCTAATTTCTTGCAACAATGGAGACAAAGAGCTAGTAAGAGCAAGTGGCCTCTTCTCGATGAACAACAAGTGGGAATCATCATAGCAAATATGGATCCAAATCTATCTTTCCATTTGAAAATGCAGTGCATCACATCTTATGATGAGCTTGTCCCTACAACCCTTAACATCGAATGAACTCTAATCTCACAAGGAAATACTCAAGCTTACAACCACCCATCAACTAGTTCAAATGACAAACTTCGTGTCTGGGCTAAAAAAAAAAATGTGACAAATGATGGTGTGGTAGATTCTAAGGTGGTCCTAAGTGCTTCTAGACCAAACAACAATCAAGTTGTTAACATTCAACTAACTATGCAACAAACAACACCTCCTCAGAACAATTAGATCAACAATATCGAGATGCAACAAAGGTGAACTACCAATAAGAACAACTATCCAAAATGAAAGTACACACAATTATCTAAACCTATTGAAACCATCATGAAGAAGTTGGTAGAGTCAAACTTGATAACACTTCCTAACTTTGAAAACTACCAAGAACCCCAAGAGAAACCATCCTGGTACAATGAGAACGATCTTTGTGATTTTCACAAAATCAAAGGGCACAAAATAATAAACTGTATGAGACTTAAGAATATCATCCAAGACCTCATAGAGAATGACACCATATCTATTGAAGTACTAGCTGGGAATCAGGATCTTAAGATATAGAAGAACCCTATGCCAGATCATAACGAAGGGAACAACAACAAAAAAGATAAATATTACACAAATGTGCAGCATGCCTACTCCAATGTAGTCGCTCCCTATGATAGCATCAATTACTATCATCACCATCAAAGGATCTAGTGCGGAGTGTGGAGTTACCACACAATGTGGAAAAATTACCGTCCAAGGAGTCCTATCTCAATCTAGGACACAACCAAAATTTACAACATCAAATCCTAGCAAGTATAACCTCCTAGATCAACTTAAGAATACCCCCACATAGATATCAATCTTAGAGCTATTAAGGCTATCCCCTGCACATAGGGAAATCTTAGAGAAAGACTTTTTATGAGTCGTCCATCCTTGAGGATATTGACATCGATTAGTTTCAAGCTATGGTGGGGCATATCGATAATTATCTTCTCACCTTCTCAGAACAAGACATACCATCACAACCATCTCATAACTGTGCTTTACACCTTGAGGTTATTATTCATAAAAGCAAGGTCAAAAGAGTCTTAGTAGATGGAGGTGCTAGTCTGAACATTTGTACCTTGCAATTAATTAAGAACTTGGGCTATTCAGAGGATACTATTGAGAAAGCAAAGAGTACCACCATGAGAGCCTATGATGACCAAGAACGGGTATCACAAGGCATCATTGTGCTTCCCATTTGTTGGCCAAGTTTTGACTTGGCCCATTTAAACTTCTAATGCCCTTCAGCCTACCAAATCAGACAAACAGTTAATTTAAAAAAAAATGATGAAGCTAGTGCTAAATCCTTTTGCTGGGTTGATGCTAACCTTATTATATCTAAGGTGGCCAATTTTAATGCCCAAACTGCTTACCGTTTGAGATATTTTAAAATTATACATTTCTAATTGGTTATTTGCAAGTAATATCAAGTCTTGGAATCCGTGCATCTAGAGCTGAAAAAATTTCTGAGTTTTGTTCTATGATGGTCATGCTTCTTGTTGTTCAAATTTTGTGCAAAACAGATTTTTCAATTGAGAGATATGGGATTTTTCATCTCTAGGCTCAAATGAGTGATTACAAAGTTAAAATTTTACATAGTCCTGCTTGGGTGGAAAGTTAGCAGAAGTTTACAAAACCTCGCTTGGGTGGAAATTTAGTAGAAGTTCACAAAACCCCGCCTGAGTTAGCAGAAGTACACAAAATCCAACCTACGGCGTCCGAAGCCTTTTTTTCAGAAATTGTTGTAAAAGAGGTAGTTACCAGAATGTGAAAGGTCATATTTTAATGGATTCTTTAAATAAAAATAGTTAGAAAACTGAAGAGTCTTGGGGGATAAAGACTATATATATTGTAAAGATTTCTTGAAAGGGGGGATCATTTTTGAAAGCTCAATACAATATTTTTGCTATGAATGAAATTAATGTTTGTCTTTGTGCATCCAGTTTATGAATTTGATCTGGGTTCTTGAATCTTTGTGTTTGAGAATGTCTTAATGCAATATCTTATCTTTGTGTAAGTGATGCATTTTTCTTCATAATCAATTTCATTTCTTAGATGGTATCGGGTTTATGTTTTAATTCCTGAATAGTTTGGCTAAAATTGGTCTTTGTGCCAATTCTTCTTATTTGATGGATCTTGCATCTGTTATTTAGGATTTTTCCTGATATTGGGTTTTCCTTTACTGCTTTTTGGTTAAAAGCATACACAATATTTGATTTTATCATTTAAATTCATTGAAAATCTTGCGAGGGAGTTGTACCTCCAAAATTCATAGGAAAGCCACAAATGCAATTGTGTTCTTTCTAGAGCTATTAGTGGATTGATACTAGTGCTAAACAAGGTTGCGACTCATTTATTTCAAGCACTTTTATCAAGAGATAATTTATTCACCAAGATATTTTTGGTGACTCCGCTGGGGAAAGAATCGAAGTTCCTGTGTTTTCAAGTGTTTTTCTTTTCTCATAAATTTGAAAATTCCTTTAAAATGGAGGTTGGCAACTCCGTTGCTTGGAATTTTCCCAAAATATATTTTTGGTAAAAGACCCAACCATTCTTTTCATAAATATGTATTATGGCATTGGTTTCAGCCCAACCATGGTGTTCTCAATTCAGACCTCTAGCGCTACCACAATATTCAGACTTACTTGCAACTTCAAGAAAACATTTTGCGAAGTTTAATGGAGAAAATTCACAGGTTGTAGATGATCATCTTCGAGCTTTCACCATAGCTTGTGGAATTTTGGGGTTAAGAGAAGAAAATGTTTTCGTCAAATTATTTATTGAATCTTTATTGGAGTTGCTGCTATTTGGTTTCAATCTTTAGAAGAAGGATGTATTACTAACTAGGACAACATGAAGAAGTTTCTTGGAAGATTTAAACTAGCAACTGATGCATGTGCACTTTTATCTCAATTTCTCAACATCAAAAATAAAGATGGTGAATCTACAAGGGAGTTTTTAGAACGGTTTGATAGATGTCTACAAAATATTCCTCATAATCTTCATCCAAGTAAAGAGCTACAAATGACCATTTTCATTGGAGCATTACATCCCGACGTTGGATTCCTCTTGAAGCGAAGTAAGGTAAGTGATCTTGAGATTGCAAAACAAGAAGCTGTTAATATTGAAGATGATTTTATTTTATTCGGGGTGTAGAAGAAAGATAAAGTTAAAAGGTTTGCACAAAATGGTATGTTTCAAAGGCATAAAGCTTCAAAGTTTCAAAAAATTAATTCATCAAATCTCTTTCGCCCTACAGCTGAATGTTCCAATCTCACAATTTTTGAATAATTTTTTTTTCAGAAAAATGAAATGATGTGAGGACTGAATCTTTTGATGCTGAAATTTATAATCTTAACTGTGAGATAGATAAAGAGGATTCTGATTCTTCTAGTGATGAAAAAGATTACTCTCCTTGTAAGCAATCAATATGTATGACATATTCTACTTTGGATGAAACAAATACTAAAGATTCATCTGCTATTATAGATGGTCCAAAATTAATTAAAAGTGAACAATCATTGATGACTCCTTCTGCTCTAGCAATTGAAACTTTTAGAATTGAAAGCATTGATGTAAACTTATCAGATGATTTGGTTAACGTGAACATGGAAGGTCAATTTTCAAAAAAAGAAGATGCTAGAAAATTGTTATAAATGGATGATTTCAATTTTGAAGATGTTAATGTACACTATGTAGTTGAAGATGAAAATAAAAATAAACTTCAAGAGGTAGGTGAGTGGACAATGAGGTAATTAATCATCTTGTTCTTGAATCTTTTTATTTTGAAGAAAATATTGCACAAGATTCAAGTTCTTCTAGTCAAAATTTTGAAACAATATGTGGGATGAATACAAATAAATAAGGAATTGAGATAGATAAAGTGGTGGTTAAATCTGATGAGTTTCTTAATATTGCAAATTGGAATCGTCCAAAACTTTTAAACAATGCAACTAATTCCACATGTAGTGACTGAGAAATATCTTTTTCTCATAAGTTATATGTGGGATGCCCAATTTGTGGGCTGATTTATTCTGACACACAAAATCAAGTGCAATATGGTAATACATATAACAGGTAGATTATAGTGATTATATGCAAGGTATTGTTGGTATCAATCAATTAAATATGGGAGCATATGATGCAAAGCGGATTTTTGAACATGAGATTTTATCTAGAAAATATTTATAGGGTGCTGGTCTGATCTATTTGATTGTAGTTTCCGCAAGTTCCTAGTTGGCTGTGCACACATTTCTCATTCACCAAGCATTATTTCACATAGGCAACTACTTCTCCCAACCTCTTATTGGATTTTCATGATCATCTTCGAGGCCATTTATGGTAGGGTCTTCCTACTGTGTACATATTAGGAGTTTTTGTTGTGTTGGTAGTTTAGATTCTTTTCTTGCTTAGTCCAATTTTTGGCTTGCTCTTTCTACTCCTTTTCCTTTCTCTCTAACTCTGTAGGCCAATGGATAAAGCACTAGTATATTCTTGAGATTTTGGATTCCTTACTTCATCCTTTATAGTCCTCGTCCCCCAGACAAAGCCAATTGTTGGCCAAGTTTTGACCTGGTCCATTTTAAACTTCTAATGCCCTTTAGCCTACAAAATCACATAAATAGTTAGTTTTAAGAAATCTGATGAAGCTGGTGCTAAGTCCTTTTGTTGGGTTGATGCTAACCTTATTATTTCTAAGGTGGCCAATTTTCATGCCCAGACTCCTTACCATTTGAGATATTTTAAAAATATACATTTCTAACTAGTTATTTGCAAATAATATCAAGTCTTGGAATCTGTGCACCTAGAGTTGGAACAATTTCTAAGCTTTTTCTATGATGGTCATGCTTCTTGCTATTCAAATTTCATGCAAAACAGAGTTTTCAGTTGAGAGATATGGGATTTTTCATCTCCAGGCTCAAATAGGTGATTACAAAGTTAAAATTTTACACAGTTTTGCCTTAGGGGAAAGTTAGTAGAAGTTTACAAAACCTCGCCTGGGTGGAAAGTTAGTAGAAATTCACAAAACCCTGCTTGAGTTGGCAGAAGTACACGAAATCCTACCTGCAACGTCATAATTCTTTTTTTCATTTTTTTTAATAGAGGCAATTACTAGAATGTGAAAGGTCATATTTTAACATATTCTAAAGAAAAATAGTTACAAAACTGAAGAGTCTTGGGGGATAAAGACTATATATATTGCAAATATTTCTTGAAAGGGGGGATTGTTTTTGAAAGCTCAATACGATATTTTTGCTGTGAATGAAATTACTCTTTGTCTTTTGCATTCAGTTTGTGAATTTGATCTGGGTTCTTGAATCTTTGTGTTTGAGAATGTCTTAATGCAATATCTTATCTTTGTGTAAGTGATGCAATTTTCTTCATAATCAATTTCATTTCTCAGATGGTATCGGGTGTATGTTTTAATTATTGAATAGTTTGGCTAAAATTGGTCTTTGTGCCAATTCTTCTTATTTTCCAGATCTTGCATTTGATATTTAGGAATTTTCTTGATATTGGGTTTGCCTTTATTTATTTTTGGTTAAAAGAATACATGATATTTGATTTTATCATTTAAATTTATTGAAAATATTGCGAGGGAGCTATGCCTCCAAAATTTAGAGGAAAGCCACAAATGCAATTGCGCTCTTTTAAGAGCTGTTAGTGGATTGATACTAGTGCTAAACAAGGTTGAGAGTCATTTATTTCAAGCACTTTTATCAAGATACAAATCATTTGCTAACACCATCCAAGTAGGACCTCTCATTGCAAAAACTACATGTCAAGAGTTAGACCTTGATAGATTCCCTATAAAATCTTACTTGGTTGACCATGGATCCATGCCTTAAAAGTTTTAGCCTTGACCTATCATCAATGTGTAAAGTTTCCTTTCAAGGGAAAAGAAATTACCATCCATGGAGATCTTGAGAATTTTTACTACTGCAAGAATCTTGAGGCCAAGTTCTATAACATACCCCAGATACCCAAGAATGATGAAGGACCTACACCATCTACCTCATTTGTTGACCCATCATCCCTTGCATCTACCTCAACAATGAAAACATCCATTGTCCAGAACATTCTTGACATCAAAGTAGTGATTCAGGATGATGGTTGTGGGAACTATAAGCTAATGAAGGATACCTTTGTATTAGGAGAGCTACCTCTTTCTCCTCAATCCCATGAGAAACCCACATCTATCACCAAAGAGCCCAAAAAAATCAAGATGGCAGCTACTACTTTCACCAAGTGGGAGGATCTAAATCAAGAAGACATCAACAAGGAGGATGTCTCTAAACTCCTCAATTAGGATGAACGACCTATTCTTGTTCTTCCCATGGAAGATAACAATAAAGGCTTGTGTCTAATGAAGGGATGGGGTTATAACAAGAATGAGAAGCTAGGACATAATGACAATGGCTTGCTAGAACCTATCATTCCTGAGAAACGATTAAAGAATCTTGGCCTAGGTTGTACTACTAGCAAAGTCACCCTTATTGGAAAAGGTACTTCTGCTTAATGAGACAAGGCTTCCTCTTGGTTACCTACATCATGTGACACAACCTTAGATGCCTTCCCCCTTGATGTTGCTGACCTATTTGAGAATAAATCCCTCTTCATGATATCCATTACATCCTTTGCTCGAAGCAATAAACCAATTAAAATATGCCTAGTATACCTACAAGTCATTGACATGGACCAACAAGGACCACCGATTCTTGATTTATTAAAAAATGATGAAGTGATCTCAGAATTCATGGGACTTCATGACAACCTATCATGGGTAGATCACAAATTTTTTTTTTGACATATAATTGGACACAAGGAGACGATCGAATCTTTCAGTTGCAAAATTGATGAAATACAACTAACATGTAGATATTTGAGTGAAAACCACATTGTGGCACTCTCTGATCCTAAAATAGTAAAACAAAGGACACATTTGAAGGTGAAAACCTCTCTGAGGCACCCAAGGATGAGGGATTCAATCTCCCCTTAGTGCAATGCATCCCGAAAAGTCAGTAGTGCCAGCAAAAAGGGCCACTCCAGTCAATGTGGTAACATAAGAAGCACCCAAGATCACTTTCTATGGTGAATCCTTGTTGGATGAAGAATAAAAAAACCTAGTAGTATTCTTGAAAGAGTGACGAGCTAACTTTGTATTATCATACACAAATATGCCAAGGCTCGATCAAGAAGTTGTTGTGCATCACTTAGTATTTTATCCTGAAGCTAAGCCAGTCAAGCATAAATTAAGGAAGATGCATCCTCAAATTGCACTCTTGGTGAAACTAGAGTTACAAAAGCTTCTTAACATTGGATTCATCTGGTCGATAGATTATCTTAAGTGGGTTTCAAACCTGGTACCAGTCACAAAACCCATTGGGGGCATTAGAATCTACACTGATTTTAGAGACTTAAATAAAGCATGCCTGAAGGATGATTTCCCTCTTCCTAACATCAACCTCATTGTGGACTTAACAACTGGGCATGAAATGCTACCACTCATGGATGGTTTTTAGGCTATAATCAGATCATGATCACCAAGGGGGATCAACATAAAACTACATTCACTTGTCCATGGGGAACCTATTGGTGGAATGTGATGCCATTCAAATTAAAGAATGAAGGAGCCACCTATCAAAGAGCAATGACCCTCATCTTTCATGATATGATCCACAAAACAATCAAAGATTATATGGATGATATTTTGGAAAAATCAAAGAAAAAAAGTGATCACAAACAAGTCTTAGGACCCATCTTCGACAGGCTTGAAGAAGACAAGGTACGAATGAATCCAAAAAAGTGTATCTTTGGGGTTACATCAAGGAAACTTATTGGCTTTATAATCTCACAAAGAGGAATAGAAATTGATCTAGAAAAGGTAAAATCCATCTTCAAAATGGAACCACCACAAACATTGAAGTAGATGAGAGGATTACAAGGAAGATCGTAGTCTATTAGAAGGTTCATAACATAACTATCAAATAAAATTTACCATTTTTCACATCTTCTCCATAAAGGAATAACTTATGAATGAGATGAGAAATGTGATAAATCTTTCCAGTAGATCAAGGACTACTTATTGGCACCTCCAGTGTTAATTCCGCTGATACCAAACAAACCAATGATCTTATATATCTTAGCAACATCAACAACACTAGGAGCTCTTCTAGCACAACATGATGAAAACAAAAAGGAAAGAGCTATCTATTACATCAGTAGGGAATTGGTGGGCTATGAAATGAACTATTCACCCATTGAAAAAGCATGCCTAGTAGCATTTTTTCTTCACAAAAATTTAGACACTCCATGCTATCACATCAAATCAAACTTATTGCATGACCCATTAAAATACTTGTTATCTAAAGCAACTCTCACTGGGTGAATGGCCAAATGGGTGATGATCTTAATTGAATTTGACATAGAGTATGTGGAGTGAAAGGGAATCAAAGGAAAAGTAATCACAAACCAACTAGAAGATGCACCTATCTATGCAGAGAACCCTTTGATATCTGAGTTCCTTGACGAATCAATGTTTGTTGTAATCTCATAGATTAGTGGAAGATGCACTTTGACATGGATCGTTCACCCAACATGGATTTAGAGCGGGTATTATTTTCATCACCCCTCAAGGTGATTGCATTCCAAAGTCATACATTCTATCATTCCCATGTACTAACAACATTGCTAAGTATGAATCCTTAATCACGTGTCTAAGGATAGCAGTTTAGTGGCAGATACAAGAGATGAAAGTCCATGGAGATTCATAGTTGGTTATCAACCAAGTAAATGATGACTATAAAACTAAGGATGACAAGATTACTCCTTACAAGAAGATGGTAGAGAATCTCAAAGACCTTTTCATAGATAAATTTTGAGTAGATTCCTCACATGAACAACCAAGCAGTAGATGCTATGGAAACAATCGAATCATTGCTAGACATGCCAAACAACATCCTCCAATGTGAATTCTTGGTAGAATAACTTCTTGTACCAACTCTCAAAATCCTTGAATCTGAATTCACGTGTGTCATTGTTGGTCCTAGATCCCCATGGTATCATGAAATATTTATCTACCTTAGGAAATGAATGCTCCCATCTGATATCAACTCCAACTTTAAAAAAGACCTTTGTCAAAAAGGCATCCTGATTCGTGATCCTAGGTGATACCCTTTACCGCCGAAGCATCGAAAGAACGTTACTACGATGTCTTAACCAAGAGAAGCCTTAACTACTTTAACAAAAGTACATGATGGCATATGTGGTTCCCATTCTAGTGGTATGACCCTAGCTAGGAAACTGTTGAGGATAGGGTACTATTGGCCAAGTATGGAAAGAGAAGCTCATCAGTATGTGTAGAAATGTGTCCAGTGTCAACAATATGGAGATTTGATTCACACTCCAACTCAAGAATTACAATTGATGATTACACCCTAGCATTTTTCATAGTGGTAAATTCACCTCATAGGTAATATCACTCCAACCTCATCTAATGGATACAAGTTTATCATAAAAGCCACTGAGTACTTTATCAAGTGGGTCAAAGCCATTCCTATGACCTACATAATGGGGAAGAAAATTGCCAAGTTTATCCTGAATTACCTAATCTTCCGTTACGATGTTCCACAAACCCTTACCTTAGACATTGGAGTACCCTTCAACAATTAGGATGTGAAAGAGCTATGCCAAAGATTTAACATCAAACATCGATTCTCTACCCCATATTATCCCCAAGGTAATGCCCAAGCTGAGGCTACAAACAAGACCATCCTGAAAATATTGAAGAAAATGTTCAATGAAACTGGTTGTGACTGGCATTTGTAGTTAAATCCTATTCTCTGGGCCTATTGAACCAGTAGCCGTACACCCACAGGTGTAACCCATTTCTCCTTGGTCTATGGATTAGAAGCCATTTTTCCTATTGAGGTTGAAATCCCATCATTATGAGTGTCACTACAGAACTTGATCACCGATGAAGAATACAAAGTCTCTTGACTAAATGAGCTAGAATTCCTAGACAAACATCATCTTGATGCCCTCATTCACTTGAAAGTATATCAAAATTGACTTAAATAAAGCTATAACAAGAAGATCAAATGCCAGTATTTCTAGGTAGGGGATCTTGTCTTAAAACAAAATCAAAAGAATCTACTAGATTAGGACAGTAAAGGAAAGTTTGAGCCCAACTAGTTGGGTCCCTTTGTCGTCACAAAAAGCTATGGATCGAGATCATATCAATTATCAACGCCTGAAGGTGAAACCTTGCAAGATAACAACTTGCATCTTAAAAATTTTCATGCCTAGTCTTGAATGGTGTAAAACCTGAAAATACAAAAAAATAAAAAATGATCAAAATCCAAAAAAAAATCAGAAAAATGATTGAAAAAAGTAAATACAAAAATCGTCCTCTATTGAAATCAACTTTGGTGGTGCTTTGGGCAAGTACCTTGGTGAAAACGTGGCAAACATGTACCTTGGTGAAAACGTGGCAAACCTGAACCTTGCATAAATAAAGCACCTCCATCTATTCTTGGGCTCTTTATCCTATCGTTCTGCCTCACCCCTCATCATTCAACCTATTTATTCCATCACCCATCCGCATCCTTATCATAGCTTGATGTTGTGAAGTATCTTATCCCCTTTAGTACTACTTGGCATATTCCTAAGGCTAGTTTGTCCTACCTATATCGAGGTAGTCTATTGCGTCACATTGGGGGAAATTCATTATGGATCATATCGGGTTCTTGTATATCTTAAGGTTGTTTGAAATCTCATAAAAAATCCCAAAACATTCATAAAACATTCATAAAAAATCTAAAAAAATTCAATATCCTATACAGCTAAAATCCAAAAAATTTTAAAATCTTGTACATCTAAAATCCAAAAACATTCAAAAAATTATAAAGGCAAAATCCAAAACACCCAAAAAACATCAAAATCCCTAAAAAGGTCAAACATCAAAAATCCATAAACAGTACCTCCTTGTTGAACTACATCATCTCTGAGCATACATCATCATCTCATCATAAAAATTCATAGAAAATACAAAAATAAAATGTATCCATAACATTTGCATATCATATCATCATCCCATAACATATCAAGAAAAGATACTTAAAAATAATTAACATTGCATCCATCCATAGCATTACATCACATATCATCGCATAAGCATAAATAAAGTGCATCCACACATGATAAAATATAAGCATGTCACATCTCACATCATATGCATCCATATAATCATAAGAATGGAATAAGATGAATACATCATATTGAATTTGTATCCGTATCATATATATCAAAAAATGAATGTCATGGTACAATATCTGAATCACTGTATGTATATTGATCATAAATATAATATCTATGAGGCTATAAAAAATGAGCCCAAGAATGTATATCTATGCAAAGAATCGGGCAACAAACGAAAAAGTGTCTATACAATCGAGCTAGCCCTGATGGCTGCTCCCCTCTCTGACTCGTCTCTCTGGTTGATCCTTAGCCCTGGGCTGTGCATTACTTCTTCATGAGAAGTCAGGTTGTATGAGTGTCTGTGGAACATCTCTATGATAATGCATCTTTTAATAGGCTGCCTCAATCACAACTTCTCTGTATAGCTTGGCAGATACAGTCCTGCCCTATGTAGCCGTTGTCATCACCTCCAACTACTATTTATGACTGATGTCTTGACCCCCCTCAAAAGTCATGACCTATATCTACTTCCATGCATGATCTCTCTCCGTAGTCATAGCCAAAACCTACTACTGTGCCTAATCGCTATGAGCAGTAATAGCCAAAATCTGCTAATGGGCTTGATCCCAATCACTTGTAATGACCTGCACCTACTGTTGCAGCTACTGAATCTATAAATCTCGAGGATCCTATGGTGGTGGCTGCACTAGCTACTACTATGTAGAATTCTACTAAATAAGAGGCTATTGTGGAGGTTGTTGATCCACTGGTGGTGCCCCCATAAGTTTCCCATCTTAGCCATCTTGGCCATCTTGTCCCCTGTCTCTGCCTCTATCCACTCCCCTCCCTCTATATCTCCCTTGTGGAGGAGCACTTGTTGGATTTGTCAACCTATGAGGGGGTGTAAACCATGCACCGCATGTAGGTATCATCTGAGTGTCTTCCTATCCTTGGTCATATGTCCATGGCTGTGCAACCAACTATCGAAAGCCCTTGACCACCTTGGGAGCTGGGATCGTAGGTCCCCATGTGGGTATCTATCGAGTTGATTTGGAAAAGATGACCTGTATGCATCATCTAGCCTATCTTGCAACTCTCCAAAATATCAAGCCACCTATCTAGAAGATAATTGTGTGCTTTTGGCCCTGCATATACCGGGTCTATCTGGCGAAGAACAACTGTTGCACATCATTGTACCACACTAACATCTAAAGCTAGGGTTTCCATCTGAATACTGTCATATCATCAATAACCCTATGCTAGTATGGAAGCCCAAGATGCCTAGTGTGTCACAAGGTAATGGTGTCTCTGTACCTCCAAACCATAGGGTCATCTAGCTCTACATCGACCATTTGAACAATCAGATGAAGCACAATAATGTGCTCCCAAGCCCAAATGTGTAGCAAGGTAACTCCTATCCTGATTGCTCTACCATTTCAATAGATAAAGTCGTGCATACCATGATATAATGAGGCCAACATCATCGACCCCCATGCAAAATGTGTCCTCATGTAGAGCATCTGATGCCATGCCAAGCCCCATCCTAGGCTAAATCCTCTGCTCTGTCGGTCTGCAGTGACCAAATCTAAAATGATGGATGCAACTATCAATCTAAAGGTGGGAACTTGACCTCTATATATCTTAAGGTTGATCTGTGAAGTGACTAAAATGATGTCCTCAATCTCCATCACCTCATGGAAGGCATCATATCCGATGTCAACATCATATATCATGCGCTTGCCATGTATTAACAAATACAGTATCTACCATACATACTTTAATGTCACTATTTCCTCGCCTGTCGAAAGGTGGAATGACGAAGTATCAAATTGCCATCGCTCGCACAGTGCGGTCATCATAGCCAAATGTGTCCAGACGACAAGTATATATGGGACGTATCACAGACCAATCTCTCCCAGGTGCTCCTGGCACAACTCGGATAAATCACCAAGTCTCTTCAAAATTGTGGCTGATGTTCACAGGACATCAATAGTGGAATGACCTCCTGCACCCACGAAGCGCACGACGCCAAAAATTAAAAGAATTGACTCACTCTGGAATATTCAACTCTAAAATGACAACAACATCACTATTTACAATAGCATTGCTATATTTCAAATTCCAAATTGTGACGCCCAAAGATATTCAAATTGCAAATCACAAATCACGTTGCCAGAAATATATGCGTCATGATTTAAACTTTGGAAACCTTAACCCTAATTTTCAAATCGAGAAGTGTGTCACTATAAACATATGTGCTGCAATTTAAAATTGGAAACCATAATTCTAAATTGTGAATTGCATCACAATATACATATGCCTCGCTACAATTCAATTTAGTGTCTCCAATTCTCAAATGGACATCACTATATAGTGATGATGTCAAAGTTTAAATTTGAAAACACAATAAATGCATCAAAAAGTCAAATTTCATATCAAGTTTCAGATCACATATCGGTGGTCCTGCACCTAGAAGCCTCTGGTGCTCTCGAACTCGGTTCAAAATGTGTTGTGGGAGCTCTCGTCGTGCCATTTCGTTAGAGGGTCAAAGCTCAATTTGCAAGAAGTCTCTAAGGTGTGAATGCACAAATGAATTGAAAGTGACCCTTCTTGGCTTATTTATAAATCAAAATTAGGGTTTTTTGCCCTAATTTAACCATCAAGCTAGGTTTTATCACCATTTTCACCAATTTTTCCAATTGGAACCTATTTTGCATCATTTTTTTGTGTTTTGGCATGATTCTTGCATTTCAAAACTTTTTTGGACCCCTGAGGCGGCTTTTCATCTTTATCAAGAAATCAACCCAAAATTCAAAAATTTCACCCAATTTCTTGAGGGGGGAGGGAATTAGCTTAATCCTTCAGTAGTGGGGCATCAAAAAATTAGAATTTTTTAATTTTTTGATTTAAACAGCAGTTTTTAATTTGAAGAGCATCAGTCTTTAAACCAAAGCAACAGGTACCTCGCTTCAAAGAGGTGCTAAATATAGACACTAAAAAAATGTCCCTAATGACATCATGAACTCGAATCAAGTATACTAACATCATTTCCTATAAAAAACCCATCCTATTTTCACTTAATTGATTAAATTATCCTGGCTATTTAATTAATTATGTCATTTGCATCTATTAACCTAATTATCAAATTGGGTTAATTCACCCCCTTTCACGCTAACATTTCATCTAATTAAATTAAATAAACTAAAATATTTAATTTAATTCCTTAAGTCTTATTATTTAATTAAATAGCCTTAAGTTATTTAATTAAATGTCATTTCACCTTTTTCCCATTCATTAAATCATTTAGTTTAATGAATATCACTTTATTCTTCTAATCCCCTAAATTGCATGATTAAACCTTGTTTAAATATAAATTATCTAATTAATCCAATTCCTCCTAGACTCTCAAGGGAATATTCCCATCCCCTTTTGCATAATTAAACTTTATGTTAATTAGAAAAATATCCTTTTCCAAACCCATGAATATTCCAAAGAATATTCTTTCTCCTCCAATCATTTAAGAAAGGGAATATTCTCACTTAACTTCAAATGCAAGTTAGCTTGTGTCTTCTTGTGCAAGTTAACTTTTGACCTCTTGTACAAGTCAAAAGTGTTCTTTTTTGGAAGGAATGAGAACCCTTGATTAAATCTCATCTTGCATTCTCACCCATTGATGAGAATCCATGATCCATGCCTCCTATTTCCTCCATCCTTGACCATTGATTAGATTTTTCAATCTCAACCCTCCATTTCTCATTTGCTTTCCTATAAATAGATCACTATTTGGAGACAAATGGATCCATATATCAACATCAAACTTATGCTATTGAAATCACTCACACTCACACTCATACTTTGCATACATTTAGCATATTTTAGCATTAAATTAGTTGCATAATAGCTTAGCTTTCATTAATGACTTCCATAATGCATCCATTTAGCTGATTAGAGAACTAGGGTTTGAATCATTTTAGTTTAAATCTCATTTAGATTAGCTTAGTAATTTGATATCTACATCTTTTAGCATAAAATCATGGTAGATTAATTCTTGCATCATACTCATTTTAGCATAAATCATGTTTTCATCCATATATCACAACGGTTTCATTGATTCTCTTCAATATAATCGATTGAAACAAGCTCACTAATCATAGGATTGGGAAAGGGTCATTGTTCCACATCAACACAACACCAATTCCAAAACGGGATAAGTTTCAGATAGATTAGAGTAGACATTTTAACGCTTTCTTAGTTTAGAATGTTTAGTTTAACTTTGATTTGAATGATATTGTTTAATATTGAGTATTAGTGGCTTCATTATGCTTTGATTCTTCATGGATCAAGTGTAATAAACCCATACTAATATCCTCAGTTGATAGTAGGCAATTCCACATTGAGATTGTATTTTTTAACTGTAAAAAATTACATCAAAATTGGATCCTTAAAAATGATCTAGAATTAAACATTTATAGAAAAATAAGTTCATAAAACTATGGATTTGATAAAAAATCTAATTGGAAGAACCTACAACGCTTGAGTTTTTAACTAAAAGCAAATTGAAAATTAAATAAAAACACAACTGGGTGCCCCAGTTAGAGTCTAGTTCAACTTAAAAATAAACAAAGACTGAACTGGGCACCCTAGTTGCAATCGAGTTTTTTTACTAATTTTAAGGAAAGCATGAAATAACTAAAAACCAAACTAAAGTGGACTAAAATCCATGAGCAACTCTTCAATTCCATCGCTCTTTTCCTTTAGCGCATGATTTATTTCTCATCATAATTATCACACATATCTTTGACATCTTCTAATCTGGTGTTGAACTAGAAAAAAAACTTGTTAACTTTAATAACAACGGGAAAAACATTTTAGACACCCACGACCCAACAAAAAATAGCAACCCTTGTTCTATCTCTAGTTTAATTAGAAAAATTCTTGAACCATGTTGGCACTATCTCATTCATTTTCACTATGGATGGTCCCTTGTAATGATACTTCATTTCTTATGAATCTTTTGGAGGCGTACCTCCTACAAACACCAATACCATGTATTAATATATCCATATTAAGAAGAGAAAACTTGTAAAATAAGTTATGTTAGAATACATCAGCTTCATTTCAAAAATTATAACTTGTCAAGCTGGATTTATGTAAAATTTTTAGGGATTGGCCTTCAGGCTTACCCCTTACCCTTTACCACCAACATCTGTACTTAAAACACTTGATTCTTTCAATTTACCATCTTCAGGTATCGGGGATTGGGGATCCCTCGTACCCACTACTCATAGAATGAATTTCCTTTACTAATTTTCATAGACTCTCGGGTATCAGACATTAGAGATATCCTTTACCCTTTTCTTATCAATAAAATCTCTTTCAGGATACATTTCATCGCTTGATCGAGTGTCTAGGATCGAAGATCCCCTTTACCCTTTACCTTATTAGCAATGGTATCGGTTAAGTGGTATCTCTGACTTGCGAAGTCTGAAAGGACTTCAAGGATCAGAGTTTGGATTTTGATTTACTCCTTGCCACAAAATTTATGACTATTAATCAACTTCACTTTATACTTTAACTTAGCTTTTAAACATAGAGGATGCATCTATTCTTTATAATAGTTAAAAGAAAGCAATCATTCATAGACATTGAGAGTTGGGGATAACCCTTACCCTTTGCACCTCTATAAGCAATGGGTGAGAGGTACTTCTAATACTTGATGTCCGAAGGATGATGCAAAGGAAATTTTTTTTGGCTATTATTTTACTAGTATACGAGGGTTGGGGGTTGGGCTTAACCTTTACCCTTTACACCTCTATAAGTAATGGGTAAGAGGTACTATCGATGCCCAAAATCTGAAAGGTTTCATAGAATTTGTTAATTCCAAGCCAATGTGTCACAGATTGGGGGCCGGGGTTTCCCCTTGCCCCTTGTGAATGTTCTAAGGTATGTGATAAAGGAAACCCATGAAGTCTAAAACTAAAGTACTTTAAGTCCAAAATGTTAAGGCATGAAACTAAGTTGAAACCAAAGGAGATTATAAGTCCAACTTTCTTATGGAAATTTCAAAATTCCTATAAGCCTATAGTTGAAGGTATAGGGTTTTATCGGACATCGGGGATTGACCTTACTCTTTACAGTCTCCACCTCTATAAGGAATGGGTAAGAAATATCCCCGATTCATGAAGTCTGAAAATGTTTGATCAATAAAATTCCTTCCAAGGCAGGCTCAAGAATCGATAGTCAAAGTTTCTCCTTACCTTATGAAAATGATTTAAGGTTTAAATCAAGGAGGAACATCAACGCCCAAAAACTAAAGGTCTCAATAAGATTTCAAAAAGCCATGGAGGAAGGGTCAAGGGTTAGAGATCGAATTTTCAATATACCTTATGTTGATTTCTTTAGTGTGAAGGGTAAGTGAAATTCGTGATGCTCGAAGTTTGATGTGTTCTTCAAATTTTAAAATGCCAAGGAAAACCTCGGTAAGCCCAAGGCCTAACATTTGAAAGGGTGAAAGTAAAAAATACACCAAGCACCAGGTAAGGAAGAGGATCGGGTAGGATCAATATGGTAAATCTTGATTTCTCAAGGCTCAACAAGGTACTTAGAAGGAAGAAAATAGAAAAAGGAAAAGAAAAAACGGGAAAATGAAAAGAGGGAAAGAAAGAGAGAAAAAAAAAAGATAAAATAAAGATAAAAGGAAAATGATGACACAAAAAAATAAAAAGAGAGGGGGGCTCCCCATTTTTTCAAAAGGAAAAATGGGGTGTCAGTGTGAAGGCACAAAAGGAACAATATCTCTTCCCAACGCCATGAACTATCTTAGAGAAAAATATTTTTATTTGCTGTAAATAATTTGAGTTTTTTAACATCTGAGGTATAATCATAACTTCAACATAGCACATCAAACTAAAAAATAAAGGTATTTAGGTCCTCTGTAACCAACCCATAGAAGACATATAGTGCTAAAGGAGGCATGTTCTTCAGTGCAACAACCCTTTCCTGGTTGGCTATAGGGAACTCAAATATTACATTATCTAGTGGGTTTTCTACTATTACATCAACCATGATGCTTATGTATATGCTATAAGTCTCCTCTGTTTCTAGTGTAGGTTCTAGTGTCAGGGATAATTCTTCTTTAGGAATACCCTCGCCCTATTCACTATATTCACTAGTATCCTCTAATGCTTCGTGTGCTGAGGGAAGAAATATTTCTAGAGAATATCGTTGCCTCCACATGTAATGGTTGTGACTTCATAGTTCAATGGTTCTTGCACATTGTTACTAACTCGTGTTGCTATTGATGGCTAAAACTATTTACCCTACTGTTGAAAACAAAATTACTAAACTATGAAAGATTGAAAAGAATTAAAAATACATGGGAGAATCCTAAACTTAGCACCATCCCTGACAATGACACCAAAAATGTAGGGTCTCTCTAATGTTTGATTAACTTGGTGCTACAAGTAGACACACAATTTAGAGGGTGGATTCCGAGCTGGACAGTTCATCTTTTATGAGAGTCTTCATTTAATTATCAACCAAGGGCTCGTAATATTTTGAAAATGTTGACACTATATATGCATTCATGGATTCTAAACATGCCCTATATCAATGGAGTACAGGTGTTTACACATGTACAAAAAATTGTAAAAGCTAGAAAAGGAAATGAAACACTAATTTGCAAAACATGGGAAATAAAATTAAGCTGCTACTTATGCTATAAGTAATTATCACTTAAGTTTGTAACTAATTACTTTTGGAGTATGAAGAAACATTAAGCTACATAATCCAATTCAATCATAGAATCACATTCATGAATTCCACATGCATGTAACTGGAAACTATCTTAACTAAATTCAACAATATATGAGTTAATCTAATAACAATAAATAAAGTGGATAGTAGTACCTTAAGTGGCCCTTGAGTTAGTGATTCCATAAAATATGTCAAACACTTACTACTTAATTAGAAAATCATGATATCGAACCAACTCCTTTATTGTATAAAAAATTTGAACTCTTACAATATGACAAGAATCTACTAAATATTTCTAATTCAACAAGACATATCTAGTGTTCAAATGATAATAGAAAAACTAACAACAATAAACTATCAATTGGTAACTAGAAAAACTAACTAGATAACTAGATCTAATCCTCACAATAGATCCCATTATATAGGGTCTGCGAGGAGTCTTATTCATTCTAGGACTAAAAACAACACCATAATGTATCTGTCCTCTCTCCTTAAAAGATACAAAGATGAATTAGTCTTGAAATAGAAAACCATAATTGAAAATTAGAAAAAGAGAAACTAAATTGGAACTTTTCCCTTACGGTTAACCGCCATGATAGACATGTGTTTCTCGAGGAATGTCATGTCATGGGTTACTCTTGCTCATACTTATTCTTCCTCCAGTCGTCTTATTTAGTGGATAATAATGTGCTTGTGGTGACTCAAATTGACCATTCAATAGTCACCTTCATTCTCCTCTGGAGTTGTCTCACTTCAACCATTTCGACTTCTCTCTGACAACTTTATGTGGTCCTTATGTTGTGGGTTGGAAATCTAGTTGTTGCGGGTTACAATCCTTCTAACTACAAGAGGTTAGTTTTATACCTAAGGCATACACATCATTAACAATATAATTTAAGCATATAATTATACTAAATTCTTATAAAAATTCATACATTCACACATACAGATGTCAACATATCATATTTGTATTTCCACATACTTAAGTTTGTCAAAGTGCATGAAGGTATATAAAAGATGCATGCAGTCTTAGGAATTCCTATGAAACTTGGTAGATTTAAATGATAAAAACATAAACTAATGAACGAAAACTAGCCATAAATTAATCTCATCAGATATTTTGAATTAGGTAGCTTGGCCCTTCATAATAATCCTTAGAATCTAGATTTTAAGAAACAATCACATAAAAATGACTTGATTCCCAAATGAATCGATGGATGGTCCTACAAATTACCTTGTAATTCAACAAGATCATAGAATTTGTAATAAAAATATATGCATACCAAAGACACATTTGATACATGGAAGGATTTTGGAAGATATGTCACTTCTATTAAAAAATAATATGAGAAATGCATCAAAGGCTTAGATGTGAATCTATGTATTCCTCTCCAAGTAATATTTACAAAGTGGTTATTTCTATATAATGGTACATACATAGACCATCGACTAGGCTACATGTATATGTTGATTAATATCCAATGAGTATGTTAAGTGGAGTATATGGATGGGATTATTCCAAGTGTTTATTGCATGCACCAAAATAGACACACATCACTAAAGAGAAAACACAATATTCTAGGATCATTTTAGAGAAAATTTCTAGGGATCACTTGATATATTAAAAGAGGGGACTTCAATCAAAACTTTAAGGGTATGTAAGAGAAATAAAAATAAATTATCTCTCAACAAGACCCTATTTCATCATGAAATTCCACTCAATGATTTTATTGAATTGATTGAGTGTACATATTTTTATTTATTTTCAATGTGGAGAGTTGATTAGTGAATGTTGTATTTGCTTGTAATTCAAAACCCTTTGAGTTCTATTAAAAATAGTTAATGATATATGGGTAGTTCATAGAATATGGATAATAAGTAGTAAACCTTTAAGGCTTGTCACAATGTTGGATGACAAAAAAGGTGAGCATTGGGAGGATACCAAAAAGTTACTTTGTGTTTATTTGATATGCTCAATGATATATATTTTTGAAGAAGGTTACCCAATGTAATCAAGATAATGCAAAAAAAATCCTTAAGAGGGTTATGATTTTTTTTAATATGTATTATATTTAATAGGGGATTGCAACTAAAAGGAGGTTGATTGATATGATGAGATAATGTTTAAATGGCTTGATTAATAACTTGGAAGGTCTATATTTATGTTTAGGGGGATATGAAAAGAAGCTCAAATTTTCAAATGTTTTTTCAAGATTTAAAGAGGATGAATGGGAGTAAAACAATGTATTCTAGTCATGAGGGGATCTATAGAGTCCTCTTTGATTTATTTTTTTCTTGGCAATGGAAGAGGAAAGTACATTAAACATATTTTATATAAAAAATAGAAGAAATAAAATTAAAACTAACTAATTTAATCTATGAAGATAAATTAAATAAATACTAATAAAAAAATATTAATCTAAAAAAACAAAATTAACTAATGAAAATAAAATAAACTAATAAAAGAAAATAAAAAAATATCTTACAATTCAATGGTGAAGATGAAGAGTGAGTTTGAAGTAGTAAATTTGGAAAATCTAATAAGTGTTGTCCTCAAGCAACAACATTCTATTATATTTCTTTATATCTAGCTGATGAAGGATGTCTAGAGGAGGATTAACTATGGGAAAGAAAATTGAGGAAATTATCTAACTATATTGATATGATATGGGATTTATAGAGTATAGAGTTGCAACTTAGCTAATTATATTATTGGATTAGTAAGATAGTATTGGTTTTTAGTATAAGAGCAACAAACCAAATATGATATAATAGATTACACCCAAGGCAACGAGTATAGAGATTTTCTATGGTTAGATTGGAGGAAATAGAACTTTCCTAGTGGGAGTCTTCCTAATTTATCAATGTCTCTTCAAAATTGATTCTACTAAACATGATTATATTGATAATGAGAATGTTTTTGAGGTGCAAGGGTTGAAGGGAAGGCCAAAAGATGAGAAAATATAAAAAATAAGAAAATTAAACATTTAAAATTCATTTTTCCATGTATTTGTAACATTGTAAATTGTCACCCTTAACAATTTCACACTGTGTTTTTCTCCTCCTAAATTATTGAGCCTAATTGAGTCCCTAATTTCCTAAATTATGCATTCTATAGCTTGTTTGTACCACTTTCCAATAAAATGCAAGCATTGAACAAATGCAAGTAATTAATGATTTTCCCCTGATAATTGTGTCCTATAAAATAGGGCTAGGAACCATACACCCATGGGTGTATGGGCCCCCCTTATGTCGGGGACTAATTTTTAATATGCCAGAGTGGCCATTTTAACATTCAAATTTCAAATGTCGGCTATCGAAATTTAATTCTCAAGAAATTAGAGAAGTGACTATAAATACCTAGTTATTGCATCATTTGAAATCTAAGTGAAAATATATAGGCACATTTGTGATCAAGAGCACTATCAAGCAAGTCAAGAGTATCATTTTCAGAGCATTATTGCAGCAATTCAAGATCCAACATCATGTCAAATTCTATGTGTGTTCACATTACATTATTTTGTGAAGGCTAACACTTTTGTAGGTCTCCAAAGCATTCAAGAAAGTCAAGCAAACAAGATCAAGAACTTGAGGTTATGTGTATGAATTCAGCCCTTCAAGGAAGCCATTAAAGGGTGGTTAATTACAACACTTTGTGATTTCATCATTCCTTCCTTTCAATTATCTATTTATCATTGGAATTTTCCATTGTGGAAGTGGAAACACTTACACGGGGTCTGATTGAGGTAATCCCATAAATGGCCCAACATTTTCCCTCTTTTTGAATGTGGAAATTATAGGTTTGAAAAGGATTGAGGGAGGATTTAAGACAAGTTTGTTCATTGTTTCATTCAAAGTCCTAAATCTTATTGATCCACAAAAACTCACCTACAAAATTATTTGACAACATTCTGATAACTTTGTAAATAGAAATAAAAAGCTCAAATATGTCATTAGAGGACCCCAAAAGTAGAGTAGGACACCCTATCAGAGACCCATACACCCCTAGGCATCCTAGGCATCCTAGTCCTCCTATTCAATTTAGAACCAACTTTTCAGAATAGGTACACAGTCTCCTACACTTTCCAGATCTTCCTGCAAATTATTATTTCAATCTATTATTTGTCAGGATCTTAAATTTTATATATTAGGTCAAATAGTCTAATTAGGTTAAGCAATTCCAAATAATTCCAATCCATTTCCAGTCCCTCAAAGAAGGAGATCTAGGTCTAATTGGCTTACCTTCATGGTTAATATTCAATCTATTCACCTTGTTGATCTCCCTCTTTAATGAAGTAAAGGAAAAGGGCCCCTTGCAATCCTAGGTTCTTTGCATTTTAGACCTAAGATCCTCCACCCTTTTTCACTATTTTAGTATTTAAGTAGAACCATTGATTTCATAGATGGGTGGTTCCAAAACCAAAATTATGAATATGAAATCACCATATTGGATATGTGATTATCAATGATAATATCTAAACTATCAACATGATATGTAGGAGGTATTTTCCACAATGTGTTAAATTATGATATTGCTATCAGGATTCAACCGTGTAGTTTTATGAGTCAAACTCATTAACCATGTTTCATGAGTAGTGATTCACAAGAAAACATCTCTCATGATAGTGAATAGTCCACTTAGCACTTATTGCACCTAGGTGATGCTCACAAAGGTCAAGCACTGGGCCTTCCTGAGAGGTCACCCATGGAGTTTTCCCCAAGGTTAAGCCCACTTAGTTTGAAATCCCATTCACAAAACCTTTAGCAAGTGTTGTGCCTTATGAACCATTAGTTAAAGAACCCCTTTAGCTCATCAATTGATAAGTAGGAGGTATTTTCCATAGCGTGCTAAATTGTGATATTGCTATCAAGATTCAACTATGTAGTTTTACGAGTCAAAGTCATTCACCATGTTTCATGAGTGGTGATTCACAAGAACCCATCTCTCATGATAGTGAAAGGTCCACTTAGCACTCATTGCATCTAGGTGATGCTCATAGAGGTGAAGCACTGGGCCTTTTCGGGAGGTCACCCATCCTAGTACTACTCTAGCTCAAGCGCGCTTAACCATAGAGTTTTTCCCAAGGTTAAGCCCACTTAGCTTGAATCCTGATAGAAATATCACAATTTAACATGTTGTAGAAAATACCTCCTACTTATCAATTTAACATTTGCTAAAGAATTTTCGAATGGGGAAAACTCCATGGTTAAGCCTGCTTGATTGGAGTAGTACTAGGATGGGTGACCTCTCGAGAAGGCCTAGTGCTTCACCTCTATGAGAATCACCTAGATGTGATGAGTGCTAAGTGGAACATTCAATATCATGAGAGATGGGTTCTTATGAATCACTACTCATGAAACATAGTCAATGAGTTTGACTCGTAAAATTACACGATTGAATCCTGATAGAAATATCACAATTTAACACACTGGAAAATATCTCCTACTTATCTCTTGATGAGCTAAAGGGGATCTATAATGAATGGTTCATAAGGAAAAAAACTTGTTGAAGGTTTTGCGAATGGGGTTTCAAGCTAAGTGGGCTTAACCTTCGGGAAAAATCCATGGTTAAGCACGCTTGAGCTAGAGTAGTACTAGGATGGGTGACCTCTTAGGAAGGCCTGGTTCTTTACCTCTGTGAGCATCACCTAGATGCAATGAGTGCTAAGTGGATCATTCACTATCACGAGAGATGGGTTCTTGTGAATCACTACTCATGAAACATGGTCAATGAGTTTTACTCCTAAAACTACATGGTTGAATCCAAATAGCAATATCACAACTATCAACATGGTTATACAATTATCAATGATAATTCTAAAACCACTAGCACAATTACATGATCACCATGATATTTTTAAAACTATTAGTTAGATGTTACTAATAATTCCATCATAATATACAAATCATGAGTTTTGTGAAGTTAGTGTAGACACTTTAAATTCATCGCATAAAAAATAATTAATTAGTTTCATCCATAATTCACTCCACTAATTAAATGCACATCACTAGTTATTTAATTATGTTGAATGCACAAGACAATTGAGAGGGGGTGTGAATCAGCTATACCTTAAAACTTCAAAACCCTCAAAAACATTTAGATCCACATTAATTCAATTAATCCTTAATTTGTTAGAATGATTTATCATGAAAGTAGATAACAAAAAAAAAATTAAGACAACACTATGCACAAGGAAACACTAGATTTAAGTGGAAAACCCAAGAAGGGAAAAACCATGGTGAGGATTAGCTCACAATATAAATTAATATCAACAGTGATTACAAAGGTCTCAGTATCAAAGGGCTCATTGCCCAAAATAAAGAAAGGATCACTACAAAAGTATCATTGCCAGAATAGAAGAGAAGATAGAGGAGAGTGTTATAATGAGAAATCCATCTCAATGCAATAGAAGATTCCACCACATCATCACCAACACCTTCATAGTCTTCCTAAAGATTGTAAACACCTTCTACTCATTGCATCCAGTAATCTAACACATGAAATCTTGCGTTTCATTGTACAAATTCATACCTCACAAATTTTTAACTCACATCATTCGCATCACACACATCTATTTTATCATCCCACAACAACTCAACTCACATTTATACCATCTTCATCCTTGAAATCATTCTCCAAGGTCGGATATGCACCTCAACTATGGAAATTCAAATTAGGTTGGCACCAAAACATTCCCGTGGTGGAAAGGAATGAAGGAGAACCATAAAATACCTTATCTAGGACCTAAATCCATCCATACATGCCACACCATGCTTCCATAAACACCGAAGCAACTCTGTAATCAGTGTAAACACCCAAGGTTGGTTGAATTTGTGTTAACACCATTAACATTTAAGTACATGCTTTCTCAAATCCAAATATGACTCGTGGACCACACACCATGCTTGAACATGATCTAGATTCCACAAAACCTTGAAATCCAACAAATCTTTTCACAACTTTCACCTGAAGAATGTACACACCCAATACACTCAAATAATTTTGTCATACACTATAACTCAAAAAACTGAATTTTGAAGCACCAAATCTCAAAAAAATTCAACTAAAGAAAGATACAAACACTATCAACACCCTTCTAGATCCACAAGACCTGAAACCACTTTGTTGAGAAATGTGGAGCAAAAAAATTTCTCTCAGACTCCTCTGCAATACACAATTCACACACTGGTGAACATAAATTCCTTTGCACAATGATCTTGCACACCAAATTATGGATGTAATACCTCTGAACACCTCTAATCAACATATCCAAACTGCACAAGAAAATATTCTACATAGAAGAAATGCAAAGCCAAACCAGAATGCTACTCTGCAACACAAAATACCACAACACATTGTTTCCTCTTTTTATTCAAATTCTATCAAAAGCACTTGAAAACCAAGCACCATATACACATCCTCAACATCTTCAACACTTCCTCATCCCACCAAGCCAACTACAACATAACAACTCAAACATACATTCATTGGAAAAATCTTATCAAAGCAACACTAGAGGTTGACACTAGTAACTTACTAATGACAACATAATAGAACTAATCAAAGCATCATCATAGATAACATCAACTCAATACCAAAAAATCACAATCTTGCAATAATCTCCTGCTCATACAATTGAAACTAATGACAACTCCAAAGCTTGTTGACATCAATGACAACACCAACTATACATTCTTTAAACAATCTCCCCCTTTGTCATTGATGAAAACACATGATGTGAACAAACCATCAACAACAAACACAACAAGTTTGATCCTCAATATTTTTCTCCATACCAACTCATTATCTCTTTTCTCCAACTAACTCATTACTTTATTTCACATGACTCATTCTCCCCTTTTCTCAACTGAACATTTTTCACATTGCTATCTCTCCCCCTTTGACATCAATGGAAAAGGGGAACACATTTGCAACTCTTTATCCCTTTGACATCAAACAACCTTGTACTACCTTGCAACTTCATTTTCTTTACTATTCTGCATACCCCCCCTTAGGAGCACACACCAAACTACATCAATCAAAAATCACTACACAATGAAAACACTCACTCATCATGATTGCAACAACCAATAATGCCACTACCTACTCCCCTTGAGAGATAGCCACCAACATCAGTCCATACCAAAGAATGAATCTTGAGATCCATTGGACTGATGCATCTCCCTATGCATCTAGTTCAAAGGAGGGGAAATAACCCCCAACTTCCCCTTGAGATACTCAAATGTATCCTTAGGAAGAGACTTAGTGAATATGTCAACAACCTGATCTTTTGTAGGCACATATTCAAGCTTCACTTCATTCTCTATAACCTTCTCTCTCAAAAAGTGTTAGTGGATTGAGATATTCTCTTTCCTTGAATGCATTACCAGATTTTTTGATATATTCATAGCACTTGTATTATCACGGAAGATAGAAATTGGTTTATCATATACCACTCTGATATCCTTTAATGTTTTCCTCATCCACAACACTTGTGTGTAGCAAGATGTTGCAATGTATTATGCTTCTATAGTAGATAGAGACATTGAATCTTGTTTCTTGCTTAGCCATGACACTATTCTGTATCCAAGAAATAATCCACCACCACTTTTAATTTTCTTGTCATCTACACAACCAACCCAATCTATATGTGTAAGAACTTGGAATAAATTTAGTATGCTTTGGATACAAGCCATGATCCAAGGTGCCCTTGAAGTATCTAAATATCCTCTTTACTGTTGCAACATGTGACTCTCTTGGATATTCTTAAAATCTATCCACAAAATAGACTGCATGCATGATATCTAGTCTAGTAGTAGTTAAATATAGCAGTCCTTCGATCATTGATCTATACTTTCTCTTATTAGCCTTAGGAGATTCATCATTATTGCTCATCTTGCAACCAATAACCATAGGGGTACATACTGGTTTAGAATATTCCATTCCAAACTTCTTCAACATTTCCTTGACATACTTTGATTGTGAAATAAAAATACCTTTATTTGTCTAATTGATCTATAGCCCAACGAAGAAATTCATCTCCCCAAACATTGAAATTTCAAATTATTTTTGCACATCCTCTGTAAATTTTGGACACATAGCCTCATTTATTCCAAAAATTATGTCATCAACATACACAACCACAATCAAGATTCGATTTCAACATTGAAGTAGAGATTATAATCTATGATACATTTATTGAATCCTTGTTATAATAAGTACTTGTCTAACCTTGCATACCAAGCTCTAGGAGCTTGCTTCAACCCATATAATGTCTTCTTCGATTTGTAAACCATATCTAGTTTATCTAATAACTAAAATCCTTCTGGTTATTCTATGTATACTTCTTCTTCCAATTCACCTTTCAAGAAAGCATACTTCACATCTATTTGATTTACATTGAAATCTTTGTGTTGAAAAAGCCAAAAACATCCTAATAGATTCCATCCTTTCCATAAGAGAAAATGTCTCCTCAAATTCTATTCCTTCTACTTGTGAGTACCTTTACACACAAGCCTTGTCTTGTTTCTTACCACTTCTCCACTCTCATTCAGTTTGTTTCAGAATACTCACTTAGTCCCAATAACATTCTCGTTTGTTGGTCTTGGGGCAAGTTCCCAAGTTTGATTTTTCTCAATTTACATTAGTTATTCTTCCATAGCCTTTATCCAATACTCATCCTTGCATGCTTCAATCACTATTTTAGGTTCAACTTTAGAAAGTAAACATAGATTTACTTGTTCTTTAGTAGCATTCCTTCTTGTCAGTACACCTTTTCTCTTACCACCAATGATCTATTATTTAGAATGATTCTTCTACACATAATTAGGAGTTTTAGGAATCTTTTCCAGAGCTTCTTCCTCTTTAATCTGGACTTTTTTTTTCTTAGCTTTTTCTTCTTCTCTACAAGAAGACTCATCTTATTCATATCCATCTATCACCATTGATTTTTTTTGTAGGTCTTCATCAACTTTGACACTTGCACTCTCAACAATCTTTCTTAGCCTCTTGATGTAGAACCAGTAAGCTTTTTTTTAGTAGAATATCCAAGGAATATACATTCATCAAACCTTGCATCAAAATTTCTTAAGTATTCTTCATATCATGTGATATATCATTTTCTTCCAAACACTTTGAAGTATTCGATAGTAGGAATCTTTCCATACTATAGCTCATAAGGAGTCTTTGTGCTATTTTCTCTTGCTTGCACTCTGTCAAGTATGCAAGAAATGGTATGAATTTCTTCTCTCCAATAGCCTTCTATTAGATTTTCTTCTTTCATCATTGTCCTTGTAGCTTCTTGAAAAGTCATATTCTTTCTTTCAATCACTACATTCTGTTGTGGAGTCCTAGGGATAGATAAATGCCTCTTTATTCCATGATTCTCACAAAATATATTGAACTCATTGGAGGTGAACTCTCCAACTCTGTCAAATCTCAAGCACTTGGTTTTCATATCCATTTCATTCTCAACCATAACTTTGCATGCATTTAAAATTATCTAGGGCTTCTAATTTTTCTTTGAGAAAAGTAAACCATGTCATTCTAGAATAATCATCAATCAATAACATGAAATACCTATCACCTTGAATAATTCTAACTCTGGTAGGACCACAAAGATCTGTATGCACCAATTCCAATAGTCTGGTAGAGTATTATTATTTGACTTTGAAACTTCTTGATTTCTTTCCAACTTGACATTCCTTATAGTTAGCATTGATAGTCTTTGTAATCTTTGGCAGATCTCTCACAACTTGAATTAAACTTATTTTCACTAGGATATCAAAATTGATGTGACACATTCTTCTATGCCATAGCCAACTATCATGATCTGAGTCATGAAAGAATAACCATCAACACCTTTGAATTGATAGACATTTCCATTTGTCCTCCCAACAATAATCATAGTTTTGGAGCTTTTTCTAATCTCACAACCATCATCTTGAAACATAATATTATATATTTTTCTACACATTTTTCCAACACTCAAGAGGTTATGTCTTAAACCCTTAATATAAAGAACATCATTAGTATTATTGTTGCCATAAAAATTGATTGAACCTTTTCCATATATCTTAGCATATGTATCATCACCAAACCTAACAAGTCCTCCTTCATATTTTTCAAGTTTAACAAACTTACTCTTGTCATTGGTTATATGATTCGATCATCCACTATTAATGATCCAATAGTTCTTCTCATGTCTAGCATGAAAAGCAGACACCAAAGTGCCTTCAATATTAGCACTTGCTTCGAGATCCCTTTCCTTCACACATCTCTTAGTGTTAGTAGAATTTGTTTCATCTTTTAAATTCAAGAACAAGCATTCACCATCCTCATCACCCCCATAATCATATTCATCATTAGATATACTTGCATCCTCTCTAACATAATAACTTTTATTAATAATCTTACCCGTGTTCTCTCTATTTTTATCATTCAAAGCTCTGTTTGGACATCTTGAAGCATAATGACCTATATTTCCACAACTAAAACATTTGAAAGGTAACTTACCTTTGTAATTTATAGTACCATTTTTCATTCTTCTCACAAATTTAGCTTCCAAATCATCAAGATCCTCTTGATCTGATATCTCAATCATTCCTGATTTTCCAGCCTTAAAATTAGTCTCAACTTTTGCATTACTTATACCAAATTCTCTCATTTAAAAAGTAGTTAAATAACCATACAAATGATATCTAGTATATTGGTTCAAATTTTGTAATTCCTTAATAGCAAAAAACTTTATACTTATAAGATTTAGGAAGAGTTTTGAGTACCTTCTTTACCACTTCTTCTTCTTTCAGTTCTCCACCAAGACCTCTGATGCCATTGAAAACTTCATCCACCTTTTGCAAGTAGCTTGTGATGTTTTCATCTTCAGACATTCGTAGGGTCTCAAACATGATCTTCAAATTTTACATCTTAGCTTTCTTGACCTTATCATCTCCTTCACAAATGCTTTCTAACTTTACCAAAATTTCTCTAGAATTTTTCAAATTCATAACTTGTACCAATTCAAAATTAGCAATTAAGAGTGTATACCTTGCTTTACCATTATTTTCATAGGACTTTATCCCATCACCAGTCTTTGGACCATTTGCAGGGTATAGTATATCTAGTCTCAATAGACTTCAAGATTTCAAATCCAAGAGAAACTAGAAAACCTTCCATCCTTGTCTTCTAGAATACATAATCTAATCCATAAAACAAAGGAACATATTTCTTGTGCACCATCCCAGATCTACCTCAAGCGGTTAAGCTTTATTACAAGGATCCTTGCTCTGTTACCAATTATTGAATGTATAAGACAATTGAGAGGGGGGGTGAATTAGTTGTACCTTAAAACTTCAAAACCCTCACAAACATTCAGATCCACTTTAATTCAATTAATCCTTAATATATCAGAGTAATTTATCACGAAAGAAGATAACATAAATAGAATCAAGACAACACTATGCACAAGGAAACACCAGATTTATGTGGAAAACCTAAGAATGGAAAAAACACGGTGATGATTAGATCACAATATAAAGTAATATCAACATCGATTACAAAGGGCTCACTGTTCGGGGGATCACTATCCAAAAGAAAGAAAGGCTCATTTCCAAAATAGAAGAGAAGATAGAGAAGAGTGTAACAATACGAAATTGATCTCAATGCAACATAAAAGTTCACCACAACATCACCAACACTTTCATAGTCTTACTAAAGATTGTAGACACCTTTTGCTCATTGCATCCAGTGATCTAACACATGAAAGCTTGCACTGCATTGCAAAAATTTGCACCTCATAACTCTGAAATTTGTATCATTCAAATCACACACATCTATCTTATCATCCTTCAACAACTCAAGTCATATTTATACCATCTTCATCCTTGAAAAATTCTCCAAGGTTGGCTATGTACCTCAATTGTGAAAATTCAAATTAGGTTGTCACCAAAACATTCTTGTGGTGTAAAGGAATGAAGGTGGACCATAACACACCTTAGCTAGGACCTAAATCCATCCATACATGCCACACAACACTTCCACAAACACTGAAGCAAATTTTCAATTAGTGTAAACACCCAAGGTCGATCGAACCTATGTTAACACAATTAACATTGAAGTACATGCTTCCTCAAATCCAAAGATGAATCGTAGAACACACACCATGCTTGAAAATGATCTAGAATATTCCACAAACACCTTGAAACCCAAAAATTTTCTTCACAACAACTTTCACCTAAAGAATGTACACACCCACTACACTCAAATAATTCTCTCATACACTATAATTCAAGAAACTGACTTCCGAAGCACCAAATCCTAAAAAAAATCAACTGAAGAAAGATAAAAACACTATCATCACCCTTCTAGATCTGTAAGACCTGAAACCACACTACAGAGAAATATGAAGCAAAAATATTTCTCCTAGACCCCTCTGCAATACACAATTCACACAATGGTGAACACAACTTCCTTTGCACAATGATCCAACACACCAAATTTTGGATGCAACACCTCTGAAAACCTTTGATCAACATATCCAAACCACACAAGTTGATATTCAACATAGAAGAAATGTAGAGCCAAACCAAAATGCTAATTTACAACATAAAAAACCACTTCAACACACTGTTTCATCCTTTTATTCAAATTTTCTCAAAATCACTTGGAAACCAAGAACTAGAGACACATCCTCAACATATTCAACAATTTCTCATCACCACCAAGAAAAATGTAACATAGCAACTCAACCATACATCCATAGGCATAAGATTATCAAAGCAACACTAGAGGTTGACACTAGTAACCTACTAATGACAACATAATGCAACTAATCAAAGCATTATTAGAGACAACATCAACTCAATTCCAACTGCTCAAAATATTGTAACAATCTTTTGCTCATACATTTGACACTAATGAAAACACCAAAGTTTGTTGACATCAATGGCAACACCAACTGCACATACTTGCAACAAAATCAAATTCATTTAACCCATTTTCATCACATTATTGATTAAATAAATTAAATCCACAACAATAATAACTAAATTAAATAATTTGATTCCTTTTCCACCTCTCTATTTAATTTTACAATGGAATTATGATTATTCACCTCCTCTTCATCTTCTTCCCTTTTGGGTTCTCAAACTTCTCACTCAAGAGATAGAATCCTTTCTCTAGTTTCATTTAAGGATGCAAGAATTTAGTCTAGCTTAGCTTTATAATCTCTTATAGTTGCTCCAAATTCAATCACACTCACCCCAAGGTTGGTCATAGTTTGTACCATCTTGATCTTGGTACATCAAGATGAAATTATGTAAGATCTAGTTATAAATGACCATTTAATGAAATATTTCTTGATATAGTTACTAAATGTTTGCTTACTTTTATTTTCAAACAATCCACCACATAGTAGGTAATATATATATTTCATATCTAAAGGTTTGGAATTTCATATCCTTATTTATAACAGATCTCTTTATAAAAAGGGATCTTTGGGCTACAATAGCTCTTCAATACTAAGATCTAATTATATAATGTGACATCCTCAGGTTCTTCTCCCTTAGAGTCTAGTAATACAAAGCTAAAGGTGGGATGTACACGTAGGTAATTTGTTATCACCTTGCCACTCACATCTAGCATGTTATGACCACAACCAAAAGGCATGTTGTGCACTATCGAAGGTTTCTTAATCTCGATTTTAATTTTAGTTTTAGGCACCACTTGCTTTCATTTGATTATTTTTATCCCATCTATGGATGTCACCAAGGTTTCAATATGGAAAGCTATAGGTCTTTCAACAAACATGTACATCCTTTACATCTTATGACTTGATTATTAAATTTCACAAGATTAAAGATCACTAATCTAATGATGAGGAACAAATATTGAGAATAACTAGTTCTATTTCTTATTCTATGGATGAAAAGGTTTACTTAGATAACAACATAGATTTGTACATGATCCATTTATTATATAAATAATCCTTCATAATAGACATTCCCCTAGTTAGAATTCTCTTATGCCAATCAAACTTGAAATGACCTACATATAAAGTAACTTACAAATATAAATATGCACATAATTATATGTAGTATCATTAAACACATTGTTCATAAATGGACTAATAATGTAATAACCCATTGTAATTATTACTTAATTATATTATTGCAAATGATATTATGAATACTTAATTTTCATAAGACATAATTAAGTAGCTATTTTCAATCATAGAAACACATGTCTAATTAAAATGAGTGAAATATATATATTCAATTTTAATGTCAATTACAATATCCAAGTTGACTTGGCTCATAGGGCCACAAAGTCAATACAATATACAAATTTTATATCAAGGTTACATCCTAGACCAAGAAATTCTTGAAAACATCCATGGTTTCCCTTGATGCTCACCTCCACTAGTGGACGAGAACATGGTTGAAGAACTTTACCGTCCAGCCACGAAGCTTACACTTCCCCAAAATTCTTCCAACTTGAAGAATACCCGGCCCTGCATGAAAAGTTTAGCAAAAGAATAATTTGCAAGGTAGAATCTAGTGCAGCCCAAACATTAACATGCATCTTTATCTATGAATTAGAAAAATACAAGATCTATGCTAGGAGTGGCATAGAGTGTTATCGCAAAGTCCATACATACATAATGGGCTAAATGCTTGGACAAGCATAAAAATTGAGTTGCAACAACAAATGATAGGTTTTGGATAAAGCAAAAACCTATACTCTTTGAACTCCATTTTGACACCCGTCCTTGAAGGTAACTTTTAATAACACAATTATTCCATAACAACTATCTACCCTCTAGCAACATCTACCTTGAGGTGCTCTAGTCTACTTAGGTGTTTTTGTTCTACTCAAATAAGAGGATATTCCACACACATTTATGAAAAAGTGTTTCAATCTACTTATTTCCTCATTTAATAAAAAATAAGAAAAATGATTCAAATGGAACTGATCATAACATTATTCATTCTTTTCACACATGTCACATGATAACATTCACATAATTTAGTATTCATTTAAGAATAAATAAATAAGTAACAAAAGAAGGTATGCCACAAGTATGTGTATGTACGTAGACGAAGGTCTATGTGCATACACATATATGTTCCAACTTAAGCTATTAATTTGTGCATACATTTTGAAATAAAACCATTCTATGAGATTGCTTCTATTCCAAATAATGTTACAGATTGTCATATCGTTTGTCAAAAATACAAGAAGTAAAAGAACTAAGATTAGGTATGTTTGTATAGTTTCCCACATACTGATATGCTATTTGTAACAAAATAATGTTGTTTGTAGCTAAACAATACTATTTGTAGAAAAACATATATTGTTTATGACAAAACGATGTTGTTTGCAGCATAAAAATGATGTCTATAATAATATGATGTTGTTTGCAGCTAAACAAATACTGTTTATAACAAAATGATGTTGTTTGTAGCTAAACAAATACTATTTATAACAGAACGATGTTGTTTGCAGCTAAAAAAATACTGTTTATAACAAAATGATACTATTTGCAGCTAAAGAAATACTGTTTATAACAAAATGATACTATTTGTAGCTAAACAAATACTGTTTATAACAAAATGATGTTGTTTGAAGCTAAACAAATACTGTTTATAACAAAATGATGTTGTTTGTAGCTAAACAAATACCGTTTATAACAAATAGATGTTGTTTGCAGTTAAAAAAATACTGTTTATAACAAAATGATGTTGTTTGAAGGAGTTATATTTTGTTAACAAATTCAAGCTATCTAGTACTTCATACAAAAGATTAGAGTCTCCATCATTTTGGTATTCAACATATAAATAGTACTAGTATCCTCTATGCAATAAATGTATAGAACGACATGCCTGTCGTTTTAAGACCAAATAAAACATAAGTATTTTGGAAAAAATTTCACTACTTCCAGGGTTATAAAAAACACGTGTTTCCTATTGGTGATTGCAAAAAAAAGAATTAATGTTCAAGTCACTTGTCGTTCCAAAGAACAACCAATAGTCGAACAACTATTCATTTTTACCATAAACAATAACATTGGTCATTCTTGATGAATGCCCATTTAATGACATCTATAGCTTGACATGCAATATTTAACCTATGATCAATAACATGCAACTAGTCGATCTTATAGATCGATTCAACAAATGCAAGGATTGGAATGATAAATCTATTCCTCCTTCATTCGAGGTGAATGATGTAGAATTAATAAACAATAGTGACAATTTTGTATTGCTCTGAGATTCTAATCAAATCTATACACCCAAAGGGTGCAAAATCCATCATTCGACCTAGCTAATTGAGATAAAAGATACTATTAAAAGAGTCACAATTGTAATGATGGTGGAAATACAGTCATTTCGCTAAAGGGAACGATCAACAATTTTACTTTACATTGTTTCAAATAATACAATTTCTGCTATTCAGATTTAATCTGAATAGCCATAAAATGGATAGATAAACTCGCAAGACAATACAAAAAGAGGCAAAAAATATACGGTAATCTTAGCTCGACTAGGCTCAGCCAACATGCCGATAGGATGAAAAAATTCACAAGATAAAGCATACATGAATGATTGATTTTACATGAAATTGACCCAACTCTAAGCCAAATACATTTGCAAATGTTTATTATTTTATCATTGATTCTAATAGAATTGACAAACTAAAAGAATATTGCAAGCTTTTTGAATAGATTTACTAAGAAATCAGACATTTTTTCAAACATAATATCGATTTATCTCAAAGTAGAAGCTTTTTCCTAAGCTTTTTCTTTTTTTTTTCCTCACAACCAAGTCACTTGCCTTCTTTTTCCTAGATACCCATCACCACTGCTAGATGTTTTAGCCAGTGATCTCTTTTCAAAATGGAAAGATATTTTCCTTCTTACCTATTCACATGAATATGGGGCCATTTCTTTCATAACGGGCATTAATTTTCTGCCCCACTCTTTGAATTTAATTAACTTGACCATAATTTGAATTTAGGTCACTTTGTCCAATATGTCCTCATTCAATTTTATTTCAAAATCAACAGTATACGATTTAATAAATTTGATCCATATTTTATTTTCATATGGAATATAATATTTATATATATACATTTACACACATTTGTACGCTCTTATATATGTGTGCATATGCATATATATATATTGTATTTGTATATTTACATGTTTATATGTTCATACATCACTATAAGAAAGAGTAGACTTTTATTTTATTCATATAATAACATCTAAATGAAATTCTTATCCTTTTAATCATATCTTTTAAATACATACATATGTGTTTAATTATACTATCATTTTCTTTCAAATTTGAACACATACAAGATCGAAATAGAGAATTTGATATGAAATCATATGTTTAACATTCCACAAGCCTTTTTGTTTCCAATCATTGGATCAATTCAAATCAAGTAAATAAGTTCTTCTATATGCAAATTTCAAATGCAAAATCATCCATTTGTGGTGTGTGCACCCAAATTCCATCAAGCTTACCATTTGATTTGGCTAAAAGATCCTACTTCAAGCGTGTTCTCGTCCTTCAAACCGTTATCCTGCAATCTCACACACTTGCACTTATACAATTCATCAGTAACATCCAATCTTGATAAAATATAAGATAGTTCAAAAGATCACATAATCAACGACAGTCAACTTCTTTCAAACTTTTCAAAAATATCAAAATTTCCATTCAACATATTGAATTTCCTCAAAAATTTAATTTATCATATTATAATTTAAATGCAATAAATTGGGTTATGACAAATAAAATATATAATCTTAAGTTATACTTGAGAGTATTCACTGACTATTTTGAGGTCTAAGGAATTATAAACAATTGACTTAATAGTCATAAACAAAATTGAAATACATATTTCAACAAGAATAATACTAGAAAATACTTTTGTTCTATTTTTTCTTGTTATGAATTAAATATAATAATTATTTAACATGTAATAGATTTCTAGTAATTTTATTTGTTGTTGCAGGGATTAATCAATAAAATGAATATGGCTATTTATATCTTATGTCTTGATTTGAATGATATTTTTCATTGGTAGGTTTGTGTTGGAGTACGAAAAACACTTAGTGGGGGGGTGAATCAGTGTTTTAATAACCAAATTCAATTCAATTATTTTTCAAAACACATAACTTCTTTGGAATCATGGAATGTCCAGTTTCAAGTATTTTTTCAAACATGATAGTCAATTTCAGATCCTTAAGCCTCATGAAAAACTCAAATGTTGCAAAGTACATAAAATAAATTGCAAGACTAAATTGCATGAATGATGATAACCACATAGATAAAAAAAGAACCATAACACAATATTTTCATGAGTGGAAAACCCTCATAGGGATAAAAAACCACTTGGGAAAATGCCTCACTAGCTTAACAAAATTTCCCTGATTACAGAGCCTCACTGGCTACTTTTTATGCCTCACTGGCTACAATTTATGCCTCATTGGCAAAGCATCACTGGCTACATAAAATGCCTCATTGGAAAATCCTCACTGGCTACACAACATGCCTCATTGGCAAACACAACTGCCTCACTGAAAAATACAATTTCCTCATAGGAAAACATAACTACCTCACTGGATTTTTCATGTTACTACAACCTCACTAGCATTCATGGTAGCCTCAATGAATTTCATGGTAGTAATGCCTCATTGGAAAAAACAACATTGTAAACAATAATACAGAGTATCACCTCTATTTCACTGAATAACACTTCTTGTTTGTCTCATTTATAACTCGAGACACAAGAATCTGAATGTATAAACGATTACAACCTACACTTAAAGTTCTCACTCATTGCTCATTAACAATTTTCTCATCATTTACTTGCAACATGATAATAACAATAAATGTAATTCATACATTTTGGCTATGTGATATCAAAATTATAATCAACCAACCAAACAAAGTTGCGTGAAAACAATTTATATATTGCAAATATTCTCATAACTGAAAGGATTACTAAATAGTTGTAACCACCATAAAGATACCTATCACCAAAGATATTCATTTCAAGATGTCTTTAAATCTTCACTAGGACAACACACCCAAGATATGATCGAAAACCTAAAACCATATGGCACTAACCGATTAAGATTTTGCAAAATCATTTCAAGACCTTTGAAATAATTTAGACAATAATGCAAGAAAAACAAGTTGAGATTCACAAGACATAAAACTGCGATAGTAGTATGTGAAACCCTTTTTCAGATTTTGTTTACACAATACAAAACACTATGCAATGGTGACAAGTCAAGACAAACTAAGCTATAGCCAATTTTCACAAGAATAGAACATAAAACCTTCACAACAACCTTTTATTTTTGTGAAATCATAAAGTAAAGACCTATAAACTCTTAACAATGGGATTTGACAAAATGGTAAAAACAAAAGGTTGATATTGCTTGTTAAAATTGAAAAACTCAAATTGCCTGGAAATAAGCTTTGAAACCAATTACCAATGTCTGAAAACCATATTCTGCCACCATACTAACATTGTCACATCCTTCAAACCCTATCGTTCACTGCCCTTCATTCCTTTTCCATACTTTACAATGATGAATGAAATACAATGTCAAATACTTGAAGCTTCTTGAAAATGACTATTATCAATGCAATGATAATAGCAACAAAATACCTTTTTCAAAGGAAAATAAACATTACACTATATTCTATAATGTGTCCTCCAAGTTTAGATGACTTTCAAACCTATATCATGTTTGAAATCTATACCAAACCAAGCCTACTGTATAATCACCAAATAATGTTCAACAAACTCATGCCATCATGACTCAACAAAATAAATGCCAAGAAATACAAATTTTGTATCAACTCTACCAACACCTTGGTAACAACATACACCAACCTTAGTATTTGCAACCATGATCAACTGTGCAACAACACAAAGCATCAACTTCATGATCAACATAATAACATTACTACATGATACTTTAACCTTATGTATGAGATGGAACATGCAATGATCTCTAACATCACACATCAAATCAACACCTTTGAACAATGATAAACCACTCCATTGCTCTACCAACACCTTGGTAACAACATACATCAACCTTAGTCTTTGCAACCATGATCAACTATGCAACAACACCAAGCATCAACTTCATGATCAACATTGCAACAACAGTATTGCATGATACTTTTACCTTATGTATGAGATGGAACATGCAATGATCTCTAACATCACACATAAAATGAACACCTTTGAGATCAATGAAAAACCATTCCAATGCCAATAAACTCCCCCTTTGGCATTGATGTCAACTTCTCCCCCTGCGATGATTACAAACTTCATAAAATCCAACTCACCTTGCATCATGTGAGAAATTTCTCCCCCTTTGACAACAATGACAAAGGGCTGTGGCTATCATGTTGTAAGCACTATCAACTATTAAGATTTCTGTCATGCAAAGAGTACCAACAATATCATGAATATCAACTAGAAGAGCTAAGCATGACCAGATAGTTATGAGCATTATACCAGACAGTCAAAACAAATGAGCATATCTACATATCAACCCACATCAACTTATCAACTAAGTTGAAATGAGAATATAAAACTGATGAGGGTGCTAACCCGAGACACAAAAAGTCACACACAAAACTAGAGAATATTATTTATTTTGAATGATGGAATGCTTACATGCAGAGGATCTCAAATCCTTGAGTTCTGCAATACATGCTAGTATGCGCTCTTTCCCCCCAAAAAGATACCCAAAAATTAGAAACTAGCCCATAAATAGCCCCTCTTTGGTTTGGAGCCAAAAACAACATTTGAATTATGAGTTTTGGCAATTTGGCACTGAAAATTACAAATTGAAATTCAAAAATTGGCAATTTTCCAAAAATTGACCAACTTCCGGAAGCCATAACTTTTGATCCAGGACTCCGTTTTTCGAACCGTTTGAACCGTTGGAAAGGTCTCGGAGGGAAGAACATGTTAGGAACCCACTCTACAAAATCTAATGATTTTTGGGCCCGTACAAGACCATTTAGTGCCTCAAACTGGACTCAGAAGATTTTTCAAGGCAAAAAGCAGAAACTAAAACTTGAATAACTTTCAAACCGGGAATGATCTTGACTTGATTCTTTCACCAAAGTGATTATTTTTCTGTCCTGAAGCTTCCCTTAAATTTTTGCCTCCTCACTCCTTCAAATTCACACCTGCTAAAAATAATAGTTGAGCAGAAAAAGCAAAAAATTAGTTCTGAAAGTTGGGAATTCTTATTCGATGAAAAGGGTATCCATAAATGCAAAGACATCTACAAAAAGCTAAATGAAAGTAAAGATATTTTTGGGTGATGCAGGATTGCCCTTACACCATTGGATTCTCCTGCATCACAAACTGCATTATCAAACTATATACGATTAAACTGTGAAATTTTTATCTCCCCCTTTGAAGATAAACCTAGAAATGCACTCAAAATATTAGTATCAAATATGCAACTACGTCTAGGTAATGAAATGGAATTACCACACTTGCTATCCTGGACACATGTTCTTCAAGATCGCATAATGGAAAAACCACATTTGTTGTCACATGTTCTATGGAGGTAAAAACAATGAAATCACCACATGAAATGCTATCACAAATGAAAGCCAAATGCTATCACCTACCTCTTATTGTTGTCATACTCTTATCAAAACTTCTAGATACTAGTCTTCAAAACAACATCATAAGCTCCTTCTAAGCTGTGCACAAACCACATATTTTGAGCAAAGAAAATAGACTGGCATAAGTATGGACTACCACCACTATCACAAGTAGGTAACATCAAGCAATAACAACTACTACCACTATTCATACACACCACTGTTCAATAAAAGCACTGGGATGATACTACATCTAAGTAAAACGTCATTGATCATCTTAAGGCCACTTGTCAATCATTTGACACTATCATTTTGTCTTCATAGAGACCGCAACAACATTATGTATAAAAACAAGGATTTCAGCAATGATACATGTAAGATATTCCACTAACATCAAGAGCCACCACTAATACATCTTATTAAAGAACTCATTAAACTTTGAACCCAAGACATGGCATAAGATATTGATCACTATCTATGGGATCATAAAGATTTTTGTGACTCTTCAGCTGGAATATGAGGTAAAATGCATATGCCACAAGCATAATACAACTACTAAATCTCGAAAGGATTAATTTAGATTGTCCAAAATGTAGTTTTGTGTGTAAAGTGTAGAACAATTGGAAAAATAGGCCCATAACTGCCATCAATAGAAATCTCGAGTTGACAACAACAATAACCTTGTTAAACCTTTGCTCTTTCTTATGATGAACAATACCACCCATGAGGAAGGCACATACAAGCACAAGCAACATATTTGAAAAGATAGAACCAAGTAATGAATGTTGCACTACATGAATCATTCTATTTGAAGAGAATAAATTTAAATAATCATCTCTATGGAATTTCCAAATGTAGCATTAAGGAGACCTATTAATTCAAATATTCACCAGTTATAGCCATATATTTCCAATGTACATTCAACTATTCACCAGCTATAGCCATACATTACCAATGTAACATGTATGTTTCAAAAATTACTCATAAATGAAACTTTCAAATCAGCACAAATTTAGCTGTGAACCCAATGTTGTCTATGAATTAGAATAATATATCTTATGCCTAAAGCAAGTATTTCTCGAACTACGTAACTAAGGAATAAAATTGTGTTTTGTGTGACAGAGAAAGTACTGTGTAAGCATCACAATGCAAACTGTTAAACCATATATATATGCCTTTCTTTGGACAAAGATGAACTGCCACTATGAAGACATGTATAGTACTGCCATAACAGGATGATAGGAATACCTTATTTAGATCACTGGGAAACATTCATAGCACTATCGATAAATTCCAAAATAGTGGCACTAGACTATCATTGTATAATGTCACTGAGGAGTTATACATGGTACTTAGCATCCAAAACAACCAGTGTCAAAACAGTGCATACACATAATTGTTAAACCCAAGCTTGTGTATTAATGGCTTTTACTATTGCAACACACCATTGCCAAAGAATCATATTTCACTTCAAAATGTCAATATCATTATTGCACTGATAACTATACATCAAGCTTAAAATCCAAATATTTTCTTTGCACATACCAGGGTTTATGCAAAAGACCTCTTATCTATCCTTCAAGAATGTCCTTTATTGTTTCGCTAACTCTAATTTTGAGAACATTTTCAAACTTGTAAATAGACACCATTTAGAGATTGTATAACAACATCAAGAATAGTCACCACAATTTGCAGAGCCATCACATCAAAAACTATCCATCCACAAAGTTCCATTCACGTTATATTGTTAGCAAGGAACTTGGCAAAGATAAACAAAAACCATGAAGGACATTGATAGAAAGTAGAAACCACTAGGAAGCAATCAGAATATCATGTCACAAGAAACCACTATCAACATCATCAAGCACAAAATTTTGTGAAAATGTGCATTATCAACTCTTCAAGAGTCACAATCTAACATATGATATCATTGGTTGCTATGTCAAGAATACTCACAATCTTGGTATAGCTGGATGGAACTATCAAAGTATTAACTCATTATCAAATTAGATGCCAAACTTATCACATTGAATAAGCTACAAAATTTGACCTGCAAATCCTTTGTGAACACCTTCCATTAATACATGCATTAGCTTTGACAAAATACATTACTGACACATTGTTAAGAAGATCAAGACTACCATCCATGTAATAATATGCTTGCAAATACCACTATGAAATCATAGATTAGCACTATATTCACTATCAAATTTGTTACTTATAGTGGCTGACCACATGATCTTAACATTACCAAGTTATCAAAATCACTGCACCAAGCAACTAACATCAAGTAAGAAATACATTTGTCATCAACACCAAATCAATGCAAAGATACCACCTCTTTGTTGCTCACTATAGGGTTTAAAAGATAAAACTATAAGAACCTCCCCCTATCCTCATGCTCCTTTTTATGCACTTACATATGTCACTTGTGCAATATGCACAAGCTTAGACTCATCGTTCTCCTAGTTTTTCTTTCTTCTCCAAACCTTCTGAATGCTTGTCTTCTTGGGATGTTTCCTTCTCCAAATTTCTTCTCTGGCTTCACAAACCTAGTTCTACAATTATTTGCAACATGACCATGGTTATGAAGTTTATAGCATATTACATTCATATTCTCAGAGAATGCATATTGAATCCTTTTAAACCTTCTTCTACAATAGCTTTATTTATGCCATAATCACTACATAAATAACAATAACCAGAAAATGAATAATTGTACCTCGTTGATTGATCTTGCCAAGTAGGTGGAGATCCTGTGAACTAGTTTTCTCTACTTCTTCTTCCTTTGTTGATGTCCTCGAACTATCTACTATCAACAGTCTTAGGAGCAGCAAAATGATAACTTAAATCTATCTTCGTTCTTGGTGTTTTTTTGACTCCAAAACTCTGTCCTTCTATAAAGCCCAAACCAATAACGTCCTTGTGATGTTTCTACTTACTTAACATCTCATTCAACTTGCTAGTGATCTCATCAAATTTATGATTCTTTTCTAACTGCTTTCTAACATTCTCAAGATCTTTCCTTAAAGAGACTTTTTCTCCTTCAATCTTTTGGCATTTAACTATTTTGACTTCCAAATTAGACCTTGTCATATCTGCTATCCTCTTGTTTTCTTCAATCCCTAATTTTAGATTGACAATCAACTCATCTTTTATAGTGTTTTATTTTAACAAGTTTCCCCCCCTAGTTGTGTTCTTAGAGACAACACTTTAGCCTCTATCTTTTGACAATCTTCTACTTTGGTTTGCAGCTTCATGCAAGTTGTTTCTTCAACTTTTCTAGACTCTGCCAGTTGCATTTTTAGATCCCAATTCTCCATTATGAGTTTCTCAATCTCATTAAGAGCATACATAAGTTCACTTTCAAAATCAATTTCACATTCAATTTCATCAAACTCTTGTTTAAAGTCACTCACGAAGTGATCTCCTTCTTTGTCTACACTCTTTACTACAAAATCATCTTTTGTACTAGGTTTAAGAGGTGTTTGTTGTTCAACATTCTGCTGGGTATTTCTTTTTTCTTTGTTTCTTTTACCTTTTTCCATAATGAGTACTCCACTACCAAGAACCCCTAAGTTGGTTAGACTTTGTGCAAGGGTATGGCTCTAATACCACTTGTTAGAGTACATAAAACACTGAGAGGTGAATCAATGTTTTAATAACCAAATTCAATTCAATTATTTTTCAAAACGCATAACTTTGTAATCATGGAATGTTCAGTTTCATGTATTTTTTTAAAATGTGATAGTCAATGTTAGATCCTTAAACCTCAGGAAAAAATCAAATGCTACAAAGTACATAAAAGAAACTACAAGACTAAATTGCATGAATCATGATAACCACATAGATCACAAAAGAATCATAACATAGTATTTTAATGAGTTGAAAACCCTCATAGGGATAAAAAACCACTTGGGAAAATGCATCATTGGCTTAAATTTTTTTCTCTTATTACAGAGCCTCGCTGGATACTTTTTATGCCTCACTAACAAAGCCCCACTAGCTACAATTTGTGCCTCGCTGGAAAAACCTCATTGGCTACATAAAATGACTCACTGGCAAAGCCTCACTAGCAAACACAACTGCCTCACTGGAAAAACATAGCCTCAATGGATTTTTCATGTTACTACAGCCTCACTGGCATTCATGGTAGCCTCACTAGCTTTCATGGTAATAACTGCCTCACTAGCAAAAACAACATTTCTCATCAAACAATATTGTAAACAATAATATAGAGTATCACCTCTGTTTCACTGAATAACACTTCTTGTTTGTCTCATTTATAACTGGAGACACAAGAATCTGAATGTATAAATGATTACAACCTACACTTAAAGTGCTCACTCATTGCTCATTACAAATTTTCTCATCATTTACTTGCAACATGATAATAACAGTAAATTCAATTCATATATTCGGGCTATGCGATATCAGCATTATAATCAACCGACGAAACAAAGCTGCCTGAGAATAATGTATATATTGTAAATCTACTCATAACTGAAATCATCACCAAATAGTTGTAACCACCATAAAGATACCTGCCACCAAAGATATTCATTTCAAGATGTCTTTTGATCTTCACTAAGACAACACACCCAAGATATGATCAACATCCCAAAACCATATGACACTAACCCATTAAGCTTTTGCAAAAACCTTTCAAAACCTTTGAAACATGTTAGACAATAATGAAAGAAAAACAAGTCGAGATTCACAAGAGATGAAACCCCGACAATAGTATGTGAAACCCTTTTAAGCTTTTTTTTGCACAATACAAAACAATATGCAACAGTGATAGGCCAAGACAAACTAAGCTATAGTCAAATGTTACAAGAATGGAATATAGAACCTTGAAAACAACCTTTTAGTCTTGTGCAATCACAAAGTAAAGACCTATAAACCCTTAGCAATGGGATTCAACAAAATAGTAAAAATAAAAGTTTGATATTGCCTATTAAAATTGAAAAACACAAATTGCCTGGAAATAAGCTTTGAAACCAAGTACCAATGTTTGAAATGTTGAACATCCAAAATAATGAGAGGGGGTGAATTAGTATTCCATAAAACCATAATAAAATCCACTTAAACATTATCACAATTCTGACTGAATCAACAAGAGAGAACATAGAAACAAGTCAATGTAACCATACACATGAACACTAGGATTTTTACGTGGAAAACCCAAAATGGGAAAAACCATAACTCACAATATATTATAACCAGATACAAAATATTATGGGGCTCACTACCAGGACTCACTATCCTTAAAAGTCTCATTATCTAAGTATAAAAGATGGATAACTGCCAAGATACAATGATAGTGGCTCACTTCCAAAAGACTGAACTGATAGGTTACACCTTCAATGTGTAAGGTTCAGTTGCACTGAAGCTCGAAATAAGAAGTACTACCTCACATAATAGTCACTCAACAAAACTATGTTGATCACAACTAATAAAGCATTTAGGCTCTGATCTTCTCCTCTATTCACATTCACTTCTCCTTCTCGCTCTCATGCACATCTCTCTTCTATCTTTCATCTTATATATACACACATAAATTAGTCATCAATCAGGTCGACCTAATTAGATGAACACAAAATAATCAAAATCTTCTTCATCAACACCATATAAGATTTAAATATTTTATCCATGTAGTGCATTATACCAAGTCAACTATCATCCATAAAACATAACTAGTCTTCATAATATGTTGCATTCATTTAGGGCAAAGACTAGAATGCAATTCTCCAAACCAACAAATCTAAAATAAAACACCTTATGGATCTAAGAACACATTAATTTCCCATCATACTATCAGAAAAGAGACTATTAAAAAAACCACAACATACAAATGTTCACCTTAGTAGAATGCAGAGTCTCCCACACAGTATGCCACACACAAAACAATAGTAGGATACCGAGTTAAACTCTGTTAGAGATATTTTTTTTCTCACAACAAAAGATGTCTCATGATTCAGGATATAGCTATCCGAATGAGTCAAGAAAACATGGTTAAGAGAGTAGAGTCATAGCAGATCTTGTGGTGAATTCTGGACTCAAATACCAACATAGTAATCCATCACAAAAGAGTATTACCGATAAAGAATAACTTTCGGTAAACCAAGTAGACTTCCCATATAGTTATCACCATGTTGACATCAATGACAACATAGGAACAAGCAACACAACCATCCATACTTCATGCTCATGTTGCAAATCTTCCAACAATCTCCCCCTTTGGTATTGATGACAACATGCATGACAAAAACATTTTCTAGTATACTACAACTGAACTCCCCCTATCAAAACTATTCTTTACAAAAATGTTTTTCCTCTGTCTCTCTATCTCTTTATATCTCCATATCTTTATCTCTCCCCCTTTTGACATCAATGACAAAGGAAGGGGTCTGGTATATATGTAAATATGCATCAAAATGTAACTAGAAAGATATGAACACAACCTTGAATTAGCCTCAAGAAGAAGCTTCGAGACTCTCCAGGATAGCCTTCCACGATGCTTTACCTTCTTCCCATGAACCTTTTGCACTAACATGAGTCTTGTAAAATAGTTCAAATTTAGTTAAAGACTCTACACCATCTATTAAAGTATTGGGACTAAGATCAACCTTTGATAATTCACCAATACAAACAAGAGCACTAGAAACAAAAGTATGCCCAAGTTTAATTATGTCTCTGAGTACCACAAAATTCTTGATAAAATCTATCCTTCAATCTTGTAGAGAAGAATTTGTCTTGAAGCTGCACAGTGTAGGACCACCTCTGATTATCTTTATCTTCTACTAACCTATATGTATCTGCCTAAGTGCTCAATCGGGACTCACACATCCTTATCTCATTTCTCATATCCAGTGTACTGCCAAACCAATCTAGGCAAAAAGTAGTTCCTATGCCTCTTTTTCACCACCTTTTGTACACTCTAATTCCTTCATTACTCAATCAGGTGCATTTGCACATTTTCCTTTTATATCTTCCAAATTTCTTTCATTAGAATTGATTCCAATAGACATTTCAAGTCTAGAGATGTAGACCTTCAAAGAATTAATCATGCCATGGAGATTCTCCATAACAAAAATGGATGAATCAAAATTAGCATCAGGAATAACCTTCTGAAATTTATCCAAAGCTCTCTAAATATTTATTCTTTCATTATCATGTTCAAGCTCACTTCCTTCTGCATCTTCTTTCTTAACAACACTCTTCCTTTTCTTCCCTATTTCAGTCATGCTATCAAAGGTACCTTCTACATTGAGATCCTTAGGGATTTCTAAAATAATTTTAGCATATTTATTAGCTTTAGCCTCTAACACTTCATAATCCAATTCAAATATCCAAACTAACCTTGATTCAACTACTTCCATGTGACAAAAATTTATAGACACAAGAAAATTTATGCTTCTAGAGTATCTTTCCACAACACTTATTTGAATCCTAAACCTTTTGTTTATCTTCATCTTAAATGTTCCAAAGAATGTAGCAAGGGTAGTCTCTTGTGCATCCAAAATACCAAGATTTATAATGAAGTTCCTAATTTGATAGGTAATAGGCTTTGATTTTGACCATTCTATCTTTCCTATTACCAGTAATTCTCTCAAAAAGTAAAAGAGTAAACAAACAACCAAATTTCCATACCAAAATGTATTCTTCTTACTCTTCTTGATCTCCTTTAAATTCTTCAAAAGATGTATACGAAGTAATTCACACAAGTCATATTCCATACCTCTTATTACCATATCAACAACAGTATGCACCACAATAGTAGAAACTATAAGGTCATTGTTAGGGATACAAACTTTGTGACCGATGACCATATCAACATACCTTATTATCAGATCAACAATCGATCTCAAATCAATATCTTTCCCTTATATAAATCACACTTGTAACCTCAATTATTTCTTTCTCATCCATAGCCTTCAGTTTGGGAATTGGTTCAAAGGAACCCAAACTAGTTACATCTCTAATAGCTTCTCTGGAAATCAAATGCACCTCATCTATTCACAGAGATTCATCATGAGTTCTGCTCAACACTATTCGAATATACTTCTCAAATTCAAGCAAGGGAAATTTTCTCCAAACATCCAAAATTTTCTCAACTATTACTCTGTAGGCATCATAGCTCTCTTTCAATTCACTTTCCCAAAGCACGTTCAACTAAACTGACAACATCTCTTCAATCTTACTGTAAACAAATGCATAAATATCTTCTATAGGAAACACTCTCAGAGGGATGCAAGAGAGTGCACCAAAAAAATCTTCTGACACATTCCTCAAATATATCTTCAACCTAGCTTTATCGAAAAAATTCACAACCTTTGAATTATCCATAGAATAAAAGTGAAAGATTGTGCAAACAAGAATACCTCTAAAAATGCCAACAAGAAATGTATAGGTATCCTACTTTCGAAGCTTGCTTCGAATCTGTCTATTATCTTCTTCAAACTCTAAAACTCTAAATTTCCTTCTAAACTTCCTTTGCACGCTTCTCTAAAAATACATAAGCCTTTAAAATTATATGAATTTATTCCTTTCATTCCAAATGATTTTGCAATAAATGTTTCAACTTTCATGTAGATTTCCTCAAAAATTATGTACGCCCCCATTCTTTCAAATTCTACAAAACTCATTCATCACACATGCCACTGAGAAAATACCTTAACCTTGTTACCGCATTAAGTATACTTCTATCATGATATGACACAAGTACCAATGAGGGGATTTATTAGATTTTTTGATGATTGCTCCCCCTTAGCCACTGCTTTTATTTAGAAATTGATGGGATTATCTACACTGAAGGTCGACACAAATAAGAATGATGATTCATTTCTCCAAATCCCGTTCATTTCCTTTCTTGCTTCTTCCAGATCAAAGGTTTGATCATTCTTCTTTTCCAAATAGATATTATTCTTTCTTTCGCTGTTACTACCAGGGTGTTCTAGATTGCTGCACTTACAACAAACATTCTTCTTTCCATTTTTCTTTTTATCCAATAGACTAACTTTAAATCCATTCTTCTTTCTCTTAGAACATTTATTGGGGAATGATAGAGAATCATTCACTTTACTTTTATAGTCCTTTGTCTTATGACCAAATTTATTGCAGGAATAGAAAACATCATTGAAGGATAAATACCTTTTAGCATCATGTCGTTTGACAAGAATTTTTCCAGAATTACTTTTTCACTCCTTGATTTGTCTATTTTTGTATTGCATCTTCTTACTAGTGGATTTCTTCGCTTTAGAATTCTGACCTTCCTCAAACCCTAAACCACTCTTATCCATTTCTGATATTTGAGAGGTAATAAATTCATCAAGCATTGCCGAGATTATCTTAAATTTGTCTTCATAACTTCTTACCTTTTCTAGATAATATCTTAAAATTTCTACTTCTTCTAACTTTATGCATTCATCGAGTTTCCTTTGAATTTCAATTTCCTAACATTCTTCAATTCTTTTTCTCATACAATTGTTGTAGTAGACTAGAGATGATTTCTTCTCCTTCAGTTAATAGATCACATTCTTCCATACTTTTGCTTTGTAGCTTTTCAATGTACTTATTTTCTTTTATCAACCTATCCTTCAAAACTTCCATTTCCTTTGAATATTCGATAGATACTTCCGAAGGAAAAAAATCTCATATTCAAATTCTGGGACCTTCCTCAAGCTGTTAGGCTTCTTCTAAGGAACCAAGCTCTGATACCAATTGTTGAACATCTAAAATACTGATAGGGGGGGTGAATCAGTATTCCATAAAACCATAGTAAAATCCACTTAAACATTATCCCAATTCTGTCTGAATTAGTAAGAAAGAACATAGAAATAAGTCAATAAAACCATACACATGAACACCAGGATTTTTACATGGAAAACCCAAAATAGGAAAAACCAAGGTGAGGGTTAAATCACAATATATTATATCCGGATATAAAATATTACAGGGCTCACTTCCATGACTCACTATCCTTAAAAGGATCACTTCTTGAGTACAAAATATGGCTAACCACCAAGATACAATGATAGTGGCTCATTGCCAAAAGATTGAATTGATAGGATACACCTTCAATGTGTAGGGTTCAGTTCCACTGAAGCTCAGAATAAGAAGTACTACCTCACACAATAGTTGCTCAACAAAACTGTACCGATCACAATTGATAAAGCATTAGGCTTTGATCTTCTCCTCTGTTCACATTCACTTCTCCTTCTCGTTCTCATGTACATATCTCTCTTCTATCTTTCATCTTATATATATACAAGCATATCTTAATCATCAATTAGGTCAGCCTAATTAGATGAACACAAAATAATCAAAACCTTCTTCATTGGCACCATATAAGATTTAAACATTTTATCTGCGTAGTGCATTATACCAAGTCAACTATCATCCATAAAAAATAACTAGTCCTCATAATATATTGCATTCGCTGAGTCAACCAATACAAGAACACAATTCTCCAAACCAACAAATAATCCTCAAAACAAACACCTTCCAGATATGAGAACACATTAATTTCCCATCATACAATCAACAAAGAGACTATCAACAAAATCACAACATAAGAATTTTCACCTTAGTAGAATGCAAAGTCTCCACACAGTATGCCACACATAGAACAATAGTAGGATATAGAGTTAAACTCTATTAGAGATAAATTTCTGTTCAAAACTTAAAATGTCTCGAGATCTAGGATATAGCTATTTGAATGAGTCAAGAAGACATGGTTAAGAGATTAGAGTCATATAAGATCTTGTGGTGAATTATGGACTCAAATACCTACACACTGATCCATCACAAAAGAGTATTATCAATAGAGAACAACTTATGGTAAACCGAGACGACTTCTCATATAGTTATCACCATGTTGACATCAATGAAAACATAGGAAAAACCAACACAACCATCCATATTTCATGCTCATGTTGCAAATATTCCAACATTAAAACCATCTTCTACCACCATACCAACATTGTCACATCCTTCAAACCATAACATGCACTGCCCTTCATGCATTTTCCATACTTTATAATGATGAATGAAATACAATTTCAAATACTCGAAGCTTCTTAAAAATTACTATTATCAATGCAATGATAAGACCAAAAAAATACCTTTTTGAAAGGCAAATAAACATTACACTATATGCTATAATGTGTCCTCCAAGTTTAGATGAATTTCTAACCTATATCATGTTTGACATCTATGCCAAACCAAGCCTACTCTATAATCATGAAATATTGTTCAAAAAATTCAATGCCATCATCACTCAACAAAATCAATACCAAGAAATGAAACTTTTGTATCAACTCTACAAACACCTTGGTAACAACATAAATCAACCTTAGTCTTTGCAACCATGATCAATTATGAAACAACACCAATCATCAACTTCATGATCAACATTGCAACAAAATTACTGCATGATACTTTAACCTTATGTATGAGATGGAACATGCAATGATCTCTGACATCACAGATCAAATCAACACCTTTAACATCAATGGAAAACCATTCCAATTCTCTACCAACACCTTGGTAATGAAATACATCAACCTTAGTATTTGCAACTATGATCAACTGTGCAACAACAAAAAGCATCAACTTCATGATCAACATTGCAACAACATTGCTTCATGATCCAGTGAAGGGTTACAATACCAACCTTGAGTTTAGCCAAAAATAGAATAAACATGTTTATGATGGCTAAGTAATAGAGCCTCTATACATATTTACAATTAGAAATATTTTCTATTGTATGATTTGGTTTACTTCAACCCTTAGGAAAAATTTACTCACAATATTGGGAACGATCTTATGGGTGAACTAGTTTAAGCCAATTGATGGGTCCAATTAATGACTAGTTTTCTTTTCTATTTTAAGCTTCTATACTTTCATCTACTAAGTTTTATAGATATTACCTAGACTTTATATATCTTTTATATGCCCTTCATACACTTCAAAGCAGACTTAAGTATGTGAAAATAAAAATATGATATGTTGACATTTGTATGTGTGAATGCATGAATATATGTAGAATTTAGTATGATCCTATGATTAAATTATAATTGTTAATAAAAGTGTATGCCTTGAGGATGAAACTAAAATATTTCAGCTAGAGGGACTATAACCTGCAACAACAGGTTTTCTAGCCCGTAGCATAAGGACTATAGACGGTTGTAGGGGAGAGGTCAGAAAAGCAAAGTGCGATATTTATAGAAGAGAACGAAGGTGATCATTTAATGATCAACCATGAGTCACCACATCATACTCTTGTTCACCAAATAAGACTACTTGGAGGAGAAGAAGTCTATTTTGAATGAGACTAAATCATGATGTGACTATCCTCAGAAACACGTCTCTCTCATGGAGGTTAACCATGAAGTAAAAAGTACTAAATCAATTTTTCTACTCCCGTTTCATTAATATTGCTTTTTGTTTTAAATAATAAGTCTTCTCCCTATCCTTGAGGGAGAGTGGACAGATACTTTATGAATCTATTTTTAGTTCTAGAAGAATAAGTCTCCTCCTAGACTCTATATAATGGGATCTATTGTTGAGTAGTAAATCTAGTTGCTAGTAGTTTTTGATCATTTTTTCTAGTTGTTAGTTATTTTTCTGCTACTAGTTACAACAATAGATATGTGTTATTGAATAAGAAATCTTTAGCAGATTCTTGTCAAATTGTATGTAAGAGTTCATAATTTTTATGCAATAAAGAGAATTAGTTGATATCATGAATTATTGAGTCAAGTAAGTTGGTATTGATAAATTTTGTGAAAGCATCAACTCAAGCAAGGTCCACTTGAGGTACTGCTAATCCACTTCATTTCATGTTATTAGATTAACTGATGCATTGTTGAGTTTAGTTAAGGTAGTTTCTAGTTATATACATGTGTTGTAATTTATGAATGTAATTTTGTAGTTTGGGTTGAATTCTATAACTTCATGTTGGTTTCATACTCTGGAGGAATTAGTTACAGTTCGATTTTAATAGTGAATAAGATTTTTAGATAAACTGTGTGCAAATTTTTACATCAATATTTTAGATCATACTTCATGATCCATCATTAGGATGAAAAATAGATAGAAAGAGAAATGAAAATGAGATAAAAAAATTGGATAGAAATAGGAGAGGGGGCTTGGAAGGGTTGGGAAACCCCAAAAATGTGGAAGAAGCAAGAAGCTAAGGATTTAGAAAAAGTGAAAGGAGAGAGGAAAAATTCAAAGATAAAATAATTGCAACAAAAAGGAACAATAATTAATTCAAAAAAACTATTGTTAAGAAAAACAAAGAAAAATAACAATAATTAAAAACTCTTGAATTAAGGAGTGAATAAAATAATCAAGAGAAAAAAGAACAATCAACAATTAATAAGATGAAGAAAGAGAAGAGACTAAAATATACAAAAGCAAAAGAAGGAAAAATGAGAGAAAGAAAAGAGGATAAAGAATATAAAGAAAAAAAGATAGATAAAATTTGACAATGACAAAGAATAAAAGAACATAGAGGGCACAAAGAGAAAAAAGACTAAAAATACCAAGGCTTCTCAAAAAAATGCCACAAAATATATATAAGAATAAAGAGGGAAAGTAAAACAAACAAAAGAAAAAAAATAACAAGAAACAAAAAATTGAGGCCTATCTCCATATAAATCATAAATAAAAATAAGATGTATTAAAATAATAATATATATAAATAATATTATATAATATAATGTAATACACATTATGATCATATAAAATAATATTATCAACAATATAAATCACCATATAAACATGTGACATATAATATATAAAAGAAAGGGAAAAAAATATATGATATCTAATAATAATCATATATATGATTATTATTATATCATGTAATAAATAACCATTGTAATTATATAAATGATTATTAGATCAAGAATTATAAAAAAGATTATTATCAAGAATATAGTAGAAAGGAATATATTAATATTATATAACAACTATTGTGATTAAAAATTATAAAAAAGAAGAAATATTATTAATAATGAAACATAAAATTATTATATATCATAATACAATACATTGAAACAAAAAAATATAAAGAATTGAAGGCGATTTCTAGGAAATCGAAAATGGCAGAGCAATGGCGGGTTTTGGGGTAATTTGCAGGAAATGATAGGAGTATTGATTTTAGGCAGAATGGTAGTCAGGGTTTGTCTCAGGTTTCTGTGCAGAATGGGAAGAGGGGGCAGTATAATGCTAGGGCAAAAATGACGAAGGTTACACTTTGATTTGCGAGACCTAATTGGAACCATGCTAGTTTGGGCAAGCATTTGGGCAAGCGTAAACAACCTATCTTGGATTTATTCAAAAGAGAGTCTTATCAACCCAGTATAGGAGGAGGTCCCTTCAATCCAAATGAAATTGTTGCCTCTGGGAAGATATACCAGAATCATGATTGCATATTTTTTTTAAATCTTTCCTTCGTCAACAGAATGTGTTGGTGCAATCAAGAAAGAAACATAGCAAAGAAAGAAGTCGGGCATGAATTGAGGAGGAAAAAAGGTGGAAAGGCGGGAATAAAAGTTATCAAAATCCAAAATTTCAATATGCAGAGAATGTGGGTTTTGTGAAGAATGGTGGGCAGTGGAGTGGGCAAAAGGGTGTCGGGCCAAGGACAGACGAGCATGCTTACAAGAATAGGAATGGAAGAAGAAAGCGTTTGAAAGGAAAATTCAAATCCAAGAAGAGAGTTTTCAAGAAGGTTTGAAAAAAGAAAGAAGTGCAAGAAAGCTTCTTGGGTAGTCAGAATGATAAAATGCGAATGGAGGAACCCACGATTGGGACTGCTGAGCTCTCCTCATAGCAGTAGGGAGCGGTGAAGATTACTTTTCCTGAGCATATGCTACAGCCACAAATTGAAGATCTCAGAGACAAAGGGCTTATATGTAAGTTTTGGAATCTTGCGTTGGATGCACAAACACTAAAAAAATTAATTCTAGATGAATGGGAAGGGTTAGTTAAGGTGTTTTATCTAGATCAAATTAAAGGGATTTTTGTTGTTTTGTTTTCAAGAAAAATGTGTAAGAAAGTGGTGTTTAAAACTAAGTCATGATCATTTCAAGGCTCATGTCTATATATGCAAAACTAGAGTCCGCATTTTAAATTTGAGGATTTTGTCACAAGATTCATTCCTTTTTGGATTCAAATACATGTTTTACCATTGGAATATAGGGAATTAAATCTGTTAGAAATAATGGCGAATCAAGTAGGAATTTTCTTAAGACATGACTTGCAATTTTTCAATAATCCTACAAAGCCTATAAGGATGAGTGCCTTGATTGATACAACCAAGGGGTTTCCAAACAATTTAGAGTTAACACAAATTGGGGAAAATGGCAGCAAGAGGTGTTGTTTGAGAGTCCTGACAATGTGTGTGATCAATTTCATATGATGGGGCATGAAAAGATTGATTGTAGAGAGAGAAAGGAAGTATTTAAACAAGGCTTGCCCAATGGTGGTAAGGTGGTTGAAAAGGATGTGAAACAAAATGATTCAGGTCACATAGATGGTAGTCAGCTCATTAAAAATGAATTGTGTTTATTTAACAATCCTTCTAAGTCAGTAAGGTTGAGTAGAGTGAATGAAGTAGATAAGAGGTTTCCACTGGTACCATCTAAATGTGGGGAGGGCCAACTAGCATGGTTGGGAAAAATTCCTGAAAGGGTACATGGTCAATGTCAAATACTGGGGCAAGCAAAGACAAAATGTAGAAAGAAAAATGGAGTTTATAAGCAAGAATTTTTTATTTGTGATGAGGTAATATAGGAAGGGCTATGTTTCAGAATGGTTTAGTTGATGAACATACTTCTTATTGGGGGATTGGAGAGAAAATTCAATCATCACTTTTTTAGGGAATTCTGCAAGATCAGCTTAGGGTTTTATTTGGGGAGAAAAATGGGTCACCAGAGTTTTTTATTCACAATGGTTCATCATTTGGAGGGATGGAGCTAGCTAATAAGCTAGTGCAGCCAAAATTTTTCCAAGCAGAAGGACAAGATCTGTGTTGGGGTCACCGGGGGTATGCGGTTCAGGCTGGGCAACAAACTTAGTATGTGGTTTCCACGACCATCGTTAAGCATTTAGAGGTTTTGAACAGGAAGAATATGAGTAACATGTTGCATTTATACTGCCCAACTTTTCAGGTGTCTGAGGATTAGTTGAACTCTATAGTTAGGAAAATAATGTTTCAAGATTTAGAAGCATTAATTATGAATGGGACAAAGGAAAGCCAAGTATCTCCACCAACAAACCTGTCAGTTGAATCAGAATGGTTGAGAGTGCAAGGTATTTCATTGAGCAAAGGTAAAGTCTCTGATGATGACTTGGAATATCTAGCAGAGAAGGTCTTGTTGTGTGTAGGGTCAAATCTATTTGATAATATTGAAGAAGAAATAAAAGAGGAAGATTTGTTTGCGGAGGAAAAGTGTGTAAGTTTTGAAGCATGTAAGAGAAAGGAGGCAGAAACCTCACTGCAAGTAATACAAGCTACTCTAGAACAAAGATTGGTTAGTATTGAGGATGTTGTGGGGTTTGATTTTTCACAATATTTATCAGTTGCTCAGACCCCAATCTAATTGGTAGTAAAGAAGTCTCCAGGAAAGAGAGGAAAAAAGTAAAAAATGGCCAAGGTACAGGAGGAAATAGAAGTAGGAATTCAAAGCACTATTTATGATTCAATAATAAAAGCGCTTCCTAACCGCCCGAGGAGAGCCTGTTGCTCTCCTCGAGTGCAATGAAGATGGTATTGTGGAATGTCAGGGGCATTAATTCCCCTGAGAAATGTGCTCGCATCAAGCGCCAAGTGAATGGATGTGGAGCTGACATTGTAATTATGCAGTAAACAAAAACTTCAACTGAAACATATGAAGCTACAATTTAGAAATGGCATTTATGGAAGTCATTGCATTCGCTTGCTCATGGTGCTTTAGGGGGTTTAGTGGTTTTGTGGAATTTGAAGGTGGTGAATGTAGTCTCAAAGTTTAATGAATGTAATTGGCAGATGGTGGAAGTAACAAAATTTGATTTCAAATTTAGTCTGTTTAATATTTACAGACCAACAACCACCCTAGATAAGAAAAATTATGGGATTGTATTTCTTAGGCAATTTTAAAGTTAGGGGATGAGAAAGTCATTGTGGCAGGGGACTTCAATGCCATAGCATCATTGCAGGAAAAGAAAGGGGGATTAGTCCTCCTCCTAAAGTAATAGCGGATTTTAGTGCGTTCATTAATGCAAATGCTCTGAGGGATGTTGTTCCAATTAAGGGAAATTTCACTTGGACTAATGGAAGGAAAGGGTTTTTGCAGATAGTAGTTAGGTTGGATAGATACCTTATCTCTGCAAATTGGTTTAACCTAAATCATAAGTTTGTGTCTGAGATATTGCCTTGTGCAGATTTAGATCATTATGCTATTTATTTAGCCATTTATGAAGAGTCCTCCCTGTAGTTCAAATCTTGTTTTAAATTTGAAAGTATGTGGTTTCACCATCCAGGTTTCCAGGATTTGGTTCGTCAATGGTGGATGGGAGCACCTTATGAGTAGGGTAAAAAGATGTTTCAATTGTGTAGAAAGTTAGCACATATCAAGCAACACCTAGTGAAATGGAATAAAGAAGTGTTTAAGAATGTTTTTCACCAAAAAGAGGTGGTTCACAAGCAATTAGAGGAAGTGCATGAGCAAATGATTTAGAATGGCCTAGATGAGCCCTTGTATGATAGGAACAAGGAACTACAAAGTGAATGGGAAGAGTTAAGTGCAAGAGAAGAAGTGTATTGGCGTCAAAAATCGAGGGAACTGTGGTTGAGGGAGGGTGATCGTAATACTAAGTAATTTCATGCTTCTACACAGATTAAAGGAGCAACTAAAATAGTTCAAGCTATTTAAGAGGTGTCTACGGGTAATTGGCTCAGGAAAGAAGAAGAGATAAGTAGGGAATGTGTAATTTTTTTTTCTGATCTTCTGTCTAGATCAAGCGATAAGGGGGAGCAGAGTGTTAGGGATGAAGTGGAACTTCTGGAAGCAATACCAAATATTGTGTCTAAAAGGGATAATGAATTTCTACTCAGACCTTTTTCTTTAGATGAGGTTAAAAAGGTAGTTTTTTCCTTGGCACCAGACAAAGCGCCTAGCCCAGATGGATTCACTACTCTATTTTTTCAAAAATGTTGGGACATTTTGTGTTTTGATGTGTTATGGGCTCTAGAAGAATCCAGGTGAACAAGTACTTTATTAAAACAATTTAATGTAACAAACATAGTAATATTACCAAAAGTAAAGGAGCTGAAAACTTTTGCAGAATTTAGGCCAATATCTTTGTGCACCATTATATAAAAGATCTTTACCAAAGCAATTTATTTGCAATTACAACCTCTTATACCAAGGATTATGTCACAAGAACAAGGGGGTTTTGTTCCAGGGAGAGAAACTGTTGAGGGAGCGATCGTAGCCCATGAGGCATTGCATTCAATTTATGTATCTAAAGCTCTATCTATCATTGTCAAATTGGATATGATGAAGGCATACGACAGTGTTGATTGGAATTTCTTGAAACAAGTACTTAGAAAGTTTGGCTTTAGTGTGAGATGGTACAGATGGATAAGTGCATATCTATTAGGTGAAAATTTTTTAGTCTTATTAAATGGTGCTCCTATTGGTTTTTTCAGTGCATCACAAGGGGTTAGGCAAGGGATTTACTTTCACCATTTTTATTTATAATAATGGCAGAGGCGTTAAGTCGGTTCATTAGTTTGAAGCATTCTCAAGGGTGTTGGAAAGGAATTCAAATTGGTGATACAGGTTTAAAAGTAACTCATTCTCTTTTTGCAAATGATACTAATTTATTTGGGAAAGATACTATGGTAGAGGCGAAGCAGATCAAGGAAGTCTTGGATAAATATGTTTCAGCATCAGGGAAAAAGATAAATGCATCTAAGTCAAAAGTATATATTCTTAATACAAAGGAAGAGACTGCCAAAAAAATTGTCAGTAGTATTGGGTTTCAAGAAGCAGTTTTACCATGTACATATTTAGGTATTCCTCTTTTCATGGGTGCGAAAAAGACATTGTATTGGGTGAAAGTAATAGAAAGGTTGAAGTCAAGAATTTTGCTTTGGAAGGCTAGATGGTTATCATTGTCAGGGAGAATTCTTCTGGTAAAATCAGTCCTATCTTCAATCCAAAATTATTCGTTAGCAGTGCTTAAGGCTCCAAAGTCGGTGGTTTTAGAAATTGAGAAAATAACTAGAAGTTTTATCTATAAAGGGAATATGGATTTCCAAAAGAAGGTTCCTTTAATATCATTAGATGATATGGCACAAGAAAGATGACAAGGGGGGCTGGAATTCATAAGATAGTTTGTAGGAATACAACGTTAGGTGCAAAATTGGTTTCAGAAATGTTTGAGAGTCCGCAAACCAAGTGGTGTAGCATTGTGCAAGCCAAGTATCTCGATACTCAAGATCCTTCAAGAACTCTTATAGTAGCCAATCCACCAAAAGGGTTAGCTATGTGGAATTTCTTGGTTTCATGCAAAAAATTAATTGTGACATATCTTTCTTGGGAGGTCAATAATGGTGAAAAGGTTAAATTTTGGAGTGATTCTTGGAATGGGAATCCTCCTTTGCAAAATAATCTTGATTTTCATCCAGTAATGGAGCAGATGAAACAAGCTTGGGGGGAGAATTTTTTAGATTATGTCCAGTGAGTGGATGGAATTTCAAGGAAAGTGACTTGGAAAATTTTGTTTGACTCCTCTTTAACTGTGCAACAATGTCTAGGTGTGCAAGAGAAGCTGAATGAGTGTGAAGTATTTTTATCTGCAAAACTAGATAGGATGGTATGGGCAGCATCCAACGATGGTAAGTATACAGTCAACCTAGGTTATAAGGCTCTTTTTTATAAGCCATGCCAAGTAGAGTATCAGAGAGCATATTCTTTTTGTTGGGACAGTGCAGTCTTGCCTAAGGCAGGAAGTTTCGCTTGGTTGGCATTAAGGAAGCGTGTTCTGACAAGTGATCGATTAGAAAAATTGAGGATACAAGAACCATTTAAGTGTGCACTATGTAGTAAGGAGGTGGAAGTGGGGGACCATCTGTTCCTTAATTGTAATTTTGCACATCAATCTTGGGAGTGGGTTTTGAATAAACTTAACTATTTAGCTCCTTTGCCAAATTCTTTATGTGAATTATTCCAGAGTTGGACGATACTATACAAAACAAGTTTGTTTGCAAGTATTTGGAGAGTGGTGCCGGTGCTAGTGGTTTGGAATTTATGGTGGGAGCAAAATTTAAGGATTTTTAGGAAAGTTGCATCCTCGATAGAGGCAGTTTGTGGAAAAATAGAGAAAATAGTTTCAAAATCTATAAATGCAAGTGTTCGAAAGGCTAAGGGTATATCTTCAATATTTACAAGCTGGGATGGTTTGATTATGCACAATTGGATGAGTTTGCAGTTGCCTTTTCCAAGTAGTTTGTTTTAGCCACAAGTAGCAAAGATTGATAGGAAACATGTCAAATGGAAGGTGTCGAATGAAGGGTTTGTTAAATTGAATTTTGATGGGGCTGCAAGAGGTAATCCTATGGTATTAGGTGTGAGTATTTTCTTGAGAAGCAAAAAAGGAAAGATTGTAGTGGCAAAGTCAATTCATCTCCCTATAGGTTTGAGTAACATGGCAGAGGTAAATGCTATTTTAATAGGGTAGGAAACTGCGTTGGGGATTGGAATAACACATTTTCATATTGAAGGGGAGTCATTGGTAATAGTAAATGCTTGTAAGGTAAAGTGTATTCATAATTGGTGTTTGAAATATGTTCTTTCCATAGTTTGGGAGTTGCTTCAGAGGTTTCAATCTTATCAGATCACTCATACTTATAAAGAAGGCAATAAGTTGGCAGATTGTCTAGCCAACATGGGATGCGACAAGCATGAAATATTACTAACACAAGGTAGTATTAGCATTAAGAATTATCCTCAATTAGAGGAAATTATCAGGTAGGATGGTGTAAAATTGGCCTAAGAGATGTTGTTATCGGTGACACCTATGGTATGCACCCTGAGAGCTTCCATCTAATCATGGATTTGGCAGCAGCTAAAGTTAGTTAGTAGTATGGTAGTACGAGATGCTTGCATAATGGGAAATGCGCAAAGAGGAGTGACCATATCATAAATAAAGCAGCTTCGCAACTTTTTTGGCCGTCGCCACATGGCGTCCAAATGGAGCTTCCCTTCGAGATGCTTCCCTTTCTTTTTAGCGGGCTCCAACTACTAGACACGTCGCCTCAATATGCTCTTTGTTCGAATGGGCCCACACCGCAGTTACCTTTGCCAAAGGTGTGTTTGAGGATGGTTTATTTAAGACAGTATTGGCACGGCTAAAGTTAGCTAGCAGTATGGAAATACAAGATGCTTGCATATTGGGAAATGCACAAATATCAAAGCAAGCCTAGGAAAGAGGAGTGATCGCATCATAAATAAAGTGGATTTGTAACTTTTTCTGGCCGCTGCCATTTGGCGTCCAAACGAAGCTTCACTTCAAGATGCTTCCTTTTATTTTTTCCGGGCTCCGGTTGCTAGACACGTCACATCAGCTTGAGCTTTGTCCGAATGGGGCCCACACTGCAGTTACTTTTGGCACATGTATGTTTTGAGATGGTTTGGCTAAGACAGTTTTGGCATAGCTAAAGATAGTTAGCAGTATGGCAGTACGGGATGCTTGCATATTGGGAAATGCATAAATATCAAAGCAGGCATTATAAAGATGAGTGACCGCATCATAAATAAAGTGGCTTTGAAGCTTTTCCGACCATCACCACATGGCATCCAAACAAACTTCCCTTCAAGATGCTTCTCTTTCTTTTTTCTGGGCTCCGGTTGCTAGACACATTGCCTCGGCTTGCTCTCTGTTTGGATGGGGTCCACACCGTAGTTACCTTGGCCAAAGACCTTGGAAAGAGGAGTGACCACATCATAAAAAAGTGGCTTCGTAGCTCTTCCGACGGTCGCCACATGTCGTCCAAACGGAGCTTCCCTTCGAGACGCTCCTCTTTCTTTTTGCCGGGCTCTGGTTGCTTGACACGTCGCCTCGACCTGCTTTCTGGTCGGATGGGGCCCGCATCGTATTGTTAACTAGTTGGCTGGAGATGTGAAAAATAATTGGAGGCAACAGGTGGTGTAATGGAAGGTCCGGTAATAGTGTGGTGTGAAGGTTGGGAGCACATTTATGGACATGCTTCAGGATGGTATGGAAGTTGAAAGCATAGCAACTAAAGTGGTGAAGTCATTTTGTTGCCAGAAGGTGGGCTAACGAAGGATTTAGTACGACCTAAGGGAAGGAAACAAATTTGTAGCGGTCTATCCCCCAAGCATTATCTACTGAACAAAGTGATCTTCCAAGCATTGTTTATTGCAATTAATAAAAAATTTTCTCACAAAGATTCCAGATACATGTTAAGGGCTTTGCGGAGGTAGTCAACTTGAAGTCATTTTGTGATCGTCACGAAGATAACCTATGTAAGGGGTGCCTGTTAAGGGTTGTATTTTGTATTCCACTAATGGAATAATTTTGTCAGTTTTGAATTTAAATATGCTACAATCAGAGGTTTTCTTCCTGATTCTTTCCTCCCGGTATGCATCTTGAATTAGGTTTTGTAATATTTTATGATAATTATATTAATATATTATAATGGCTATGCCATTTTTTGCTAAAAACAAAAACAAAACAAACAAAAAATAAAAAATACATAAATAAAAATATGAGGATAAATGACATAGGATTATTATTAAGTTATAAATTAAAATATACATTATAATTATATATATGAAAATTAAAAAGAATAAAGAAAAAGAAAAATGTAGCATAATAAAGTTATAAATCACAATAATAAAAATATAAAAAAAAGATAAAAAAAATCAAATGATAATTAATAAAAATCATATATATGATTATTGTTATAACATATAATATAATAACCAATACAATTATATAAAAGATTATTAAACAAAGAACATATCTATAAGAATAATAATAAGAAAAAAGGAGAAAGATAACATATTATTATTATATAACAACTAATACTATGACATATTATATAAAATGGACAAAAAATAAAATTGAATCTATGACAATGCAACAAATTATTATTATAAATATAAAAGAAACGAATTAGTATTATAAAAAATATGAATATTATAAAATCATGCATAATAAAGTTAGGGGCGGGGGTCCTAGCTTGATTGGCTAAACCTTTCTTGTTGCAAGAGGTTGTTCATGAGGTCTAGTCTCCCCCACCCCCGTGGTATTGGAGGGCGTGTCGCGCCAGCACCGCCGGTCATGTTAACAAATTTACCAGTCGTACTGCAGTTTATAGGGGATCATGCTACCCGATTCCTACAGTCTAAAAAAAAATAAAAAAATGAAACATACTAACATTCTAACCCAAAAAATAAAAGGAAAGGGAAACCTATTATTATAATAAACATAAGAAAAGAGACATTGTTATTATAAATATAATTGATATGAGGAAGGTAATATAACGAAAAGACTTATAAAAGAAAATAAAGAATAAAGAAAAATGAAACATAATATTATTATATATAACAATGAAGTTAAATATAGCAAACAATAAATATAAAAAAAAATACAAAAATAAATAATCATACAAAGAAAGAAATGTATCAAATAAAATAACTATGTATGAGATCAAAACAAAGAATAAAGAAAAAAGAATAAGAATGAACAATAATTAACATAATAAAATTGAAAGAAGAACAAGGATGAAAATATTATAATAATTAAAATATGAAACAATCAAAACCAAGGGGATGCTAGATAATAACAAGAACAAGGATGAAAATTACCGATATAATAAAAGGAAAAAATAGGAAGGAAGGAAAAAAGATAGAGCTAAATAAAAATGAAGACATGCATGTAGACAAAGAGAAGATGGGGAGAGGATGGAAAAGAAAGGAAAGGAAGGAAAGGTGAAGGAGGAGGGAGAAATTAAAGGGCGAGCAAGGCAAGCAGGGAGGAGGGAAATGAAGATCGAAAAAAGGGGGACTAAGAGTGACTGGGAGAGAGAACTTTGAGGCTATTTAATATGGGTTTCCATGATAAAATTAATTCCCAACCCCCATCATAGTTAAGGTTGCAAGGATGATTGTTGATTTGAATGGCCTCTATGAGTTTCCTCTTAAAGAAGTTGTCTTCTTTGTAAAGGATTTTGGTGTTTTCTAAGGAAATGTGATGCTTTATCTTAGAGGAGTGTTTAGCAAGAGTAGATTTCAAGATAAATTCATGTCTTATGTCAACACAATGCTATTTGATTCTTGTGTCAATGGAATGACCTATTTCCCCTATGCAAGGGATGCCACATGAACACATCACTTTATAGACACCAGATTTGATTAAATGATCTTGGGGGTCTTTGGGAGAGGGGATGCAATTTTTTACTATGGAGATGTGTTTGAAAGTGTAATTGATACCTTTTTTAAGGAGGAACTTAGCAATTTTGTATGAGATACCCTCAACATAGGGGGGGGGGGGTAGCGGGAGGGAGGGAGGGAGGGTAGGGGGTGCTAGGCTTAAGGGTGAACCTAGATTTTTCTAGTTTGAAAGCCTTGTTGATTTGCTTCCTTTTGTAACCATTTAATGAGAAGATGTGGGTGAGGTGGGCTAATTCTTGGTCAAGGTTCTCATTATCATAGATTACAAATTATCTATAAGCCAGGGTTTGGAGGACACCAAATTTTTGGCTCAGGTAATGGTGAGAGGTAGAGTGAAGGTAAAGGTCAGTGTGGGTGGATTTTCAAAATATAGAATGATATAAGGAACCATATTCTTTCTTGGTGAGAAGAATGTCAAGAAAATGCAATTGGTTGTCTATTTCATTTTCCTTGGTGACAGATATGTGAGGAAATAAGTTGTTTAAGTGTGCATGGAATTATTTGAGATTTTCATAACCATGAGATCAACATATATTGGTGTCATCCATATAACATTTCCACCACTTGGGTTTGAGAGGAAACAAATGGAGGATGATATCTTCAAAATGCTCCATGTAAAGGTTGGTGACTATGGGAGAAAGAGGGGAACCCATAGCAACACCATCTACTTGTTCATAGATTACACTTTGGAAGGAGAAGAAAGTGGGTGTGAGATATAACTCAACTAAGGAAGCAATTTCATATCTCGCCTTTTACCTAATAAGCTCAATTTAGTCATACAAGGGAAATTTGGTGAAGAGGGAGATGATATCGAAGTTGAAAAGAATATCATTTTCATTTAATTTCTTATCTTTGATGAAGTCCATGAAATGGGAAGAGTTCTTGACGAAGGAGCTATATTTACCAACAAGAGGAGACATGAGCTTAGTAAGATGGGTTGCTAATCTATAGGTAGGGGAGTTAATAGTTTCAACTATGGGTCTAAGGGGGGTACCTACTTTATGGATTTTTGGAACCCTATAGATATGCGGGGTTGCCTCTGTGGAGGGGTAGATAAATTTTTTGGTGGCATCATTAAAGGATGACCCCGTAATGCCAGACAACCTTTTTAATTAATTTAGAAGAGGGATTGGAATCAAGGATTTTATAACTATTTGTATTCGATAAGAGGCTTTACATCTTGGATAGGTAATATCACTTTTTCATGATCATAGTTGCATTTCCTTTATCAACCTTGGAAATGACAAGGTCAAAATTGTTCATTAAAATTTGGAAGGCAAGGAGTTCGGATCTAGGAATGTTGTGCTTGGGGGTTTAGCATGCCTAAGGGCAACTACACAATCTTGATGAATCTCTTCAGAAACCCCATCAAGGAGAGATTGGACAACCTTTTTAATTTCAATGAGGAAGTCAGTCATGGGAATACAGTGGGGGGGAGATGGAAAATCCCAAGCCTCTTTTTAACAACCAACGTGCTTTCCTAGTCATGCACAATTTGGAAATTTTCAAAATTTTCCTTAGATCCACATGCTAAGATAAAAGGGACATAAGGTTGCATAGTGGTAGGAGGGATGCAATGGAGGTTTGGAGAATTGCTGATCAAAGAGGATTGACCGAGATAGGTAAAGGAAGATTGAAGATAGGGAGAGGTGGTGTGCAAGGTAGGATAAATAGGACAACCTGCATAATTGTCTAACATGGGCAGATGCACCATATGATCAAAAAGGAGAGCGAGGGTTTTATGGCTTGTCGAGGATGGTCAAGAGATAGGTTGTATGGGCTTCTAGCATCCAATTTGGATCTAGAAGAAAGAATACTATTAAGCAAGAAAGAAGGGGAGTTAAAGCTCATGTCAAAATTGAAAGAAAGTGATAGAAAAAATAGAGGAAACAAGGTTGACAGAGGTGGCATACATGGAGCATCAAATTGAGGACTATTGGGACCATGTCATGACAAAAAGTTACATTATTAAGTAATAGGTACCCATAGCATAAGGTAGCAGTTTATATTTATTTCCCCTATTTTACAAATTGGAATTTTATTTCCTTTTCTAGATTTTATAGATTTTTGTACATGTGTAATTACCTATACTCCAGTGATATAGGATGTTTCTAGGATCCATGAATGCATATATTGTTCTAACACTATCTAAATTTTATGAGTCCGTAGTTGCTGATTAGATGAAGCCTCTTGTGAAAGACGATTTTTCTAGTTAGGAATGCACCCTCTAAGTTATGTGTCTACCTAGTAGCACCAAGTTAATCAGACATTAGTGAGGCTCTACATTTTTGGTGCCATTATCATGGATGGCGCTAAGTTTAGGATTCTCCAATGTATTTTTAATCCCTTTCAAGCTTTCATAGTTTAGCAATTATATTTTTAGCATTAGGGTAATTAGGTTTTAGCCATCAACACCAACACGAGTTACTAACAATGTGTAAGAACCATTGATCTAAAGATTCACAACCATTGCATGTGGAGGCAACGATATGCTCTGGGAAGATTTCTCCCCTTAGCACATGAAGTCTTAGAAGATACCAATGAACAAAGTGAACAAAACAATGGTATCCCTAAAGAAGAATCACCCTTGACACAAGTACCTGCACCAAATACATAGGAGACTTCCTGCATACACATAAGCATCATGGATAATATAGCAGTAGAATATCCACTAGAGCATGTAACATTTGAGTTCCCTATAGCCGACCAAGAGAGGGTTGCTGCTTTGAAGAACATACCTCCTTCAACACTTCCTATCTTCTATGGGTTGGTCATAGAGGATCCAAACACCTTTCTTTTTGAGTTTGATGTGATATGCCAGAGTTATGACTATACCATAGATTCCCATAGACTCAAATGGTTTCTAGAAACATTGAAAGATGATTCTTTAAGATGGTTCATGGGGTTGGGAAGAGATGTTGTTCACAATTGGAACACAACGGAGATGAATTTTTTGGAGAAATACTAGGATTACGGTAGACACATAGATAGAAAGAGGGATGACATCTTCAAAATGGCATAGACATTATATGAATCATTGGAAGATTATATTGAGAGATTTCAATTTTGCCTCAAGAAATCCCATCAAAATAGACTCTTTAATGAATCCTTGAAATTGATATTCTTAAGGTGAGTTAATGAGGATTGTATGGATTCCCTCAACCTCATTGGGGTAGGAGATATCTCACATTTACCATTTTATGAGATTTGTAAAGTATGTAGAAACTATTCCAAATCCTTCACCAAGAAGATTAAGGGAGACATGACCTCCTCTCTCAACAAATCATGTAATGGGGTCCCAAGGGTGGAGTTGAGCAATCTTCTATAAAATATGAAGGAGGATATCATCAACCACTTGGATACACAATATCCTCCATATCAAGAAAAATAAAGAGGAATCAAAAGCATCCCTCACAAAATATTACCCAAACTATAGACAAAAGAAGATCAATTGCAAGTGCAAGAAGTTGGCCAATGTTTCTGAAGATAAGCAAGGGAAGCCAAAATTTCATACCTTGGAAGATGAAAATGGTCAAGTGTTTGACATAGCTAAATGCAAACCATGGAAGCCAAGACAAGGTATTCCCCAAGGACCCTTGACCTATAACATGTAATTTCTAGGTAATAATGCAAATTTCCCTAGTTTGAACCCTCAATCTTGGACCAATGTGCAAAAATCACAATGGTCAATGCCCCAATCCAATTGGAATCAACAAAAAAAGGCATGTGTCCACCAAAACATTATCAAGGACCTAATTATAATTCTTAGTGGCCACCCAAAAAAATCAATGGAAACCATAGTGGCAAAGAGGTCATAGTGGAAAAATAAAAATCTCAATTATTAGCAGCCACAACTACCCTTGCATCCATAACAACAAGCCATAATGCCAAACCCAATAATAGATGCACCAACACCAATAAGATAACATAAATTTACAACACAACTTGCACTTAACCCAAATAATAAGCTTATCCAATAGGCTTATGCTAACGATACTATACAGTACCCCATTTGTGGAGTTGAGGTTAGTGATGTACACCTCCGATCAAGGAAAATGCTAGCTGGGCCTTCATCTCCTCACATCATAGAGTTGACTGATGAGGAACTCCCAACATAACCCATCGCCAAACAACTTAGGGAACCTGAGTCAAATAAGGTTAACTCAACAATCATAACTCTAGAGCCTCCATTCCTTGAGAGATTAACAGTCCAAAAACATCATTCACAAGCTAAAATTGATCTATTGGGACAACCCAAAGATGTTTTCTTCAAGATACCCCTCATATAGGCTATTAAGGAAGTGCCCATTTATACTAAAATAGTGATAGAGTTATGCCTCAAAAGTCCAGTCAGGAAACATAAGGATCCTCAGACTATACATGTCTTAAGACAACTTGTAGACATTATATTGGAAAACATAACTATCCCCAAGTATACAAATCCTAGGAGTCCTATAGTGGATGTCAAAATCAATAGTACTCTCTTTAAGAATACCTTAATTGACCTTGGGGTAACAATTAATGTAATGATCAAAGAAACAATGAATTTATTACAACTAATGGAGCTCAGACCTACACCTGTTGTGTTACAATTAGCAAATAGGTCTACAATAAAACTTGAGGGAATCATAGAAGACTTGGTAATAACATTAGAATCATAGGAGTCCCCTACAAAATTTATTGTGTTATATCCTAAAGCCGATCTTGCAGGATATCCCCTCATCTTAGGGAGACCTTGGTTGGAATCTACAAGTACCTGAATAGGTTGTAGGTCTGGTAACGACCATTTCCAATGGAAATGTAACCAAGGAACTAGTCATCTATCCACCTACCCAACCACATGCAGATTTGGAGAAAATTGCATGGTATGCCTGAGATGAGGAAGATCAATACTCATTACAAACTCTAATGACTATTGAATGTAGTTCCTTGTTAGAAAACCAAGATGAAGATGAATCGGTTGCAAAAATTATGTAGAACATCTATGGTAGGGACCAACAACATGATTGTCTAACATGTTTGCAAGACCCTCTGCAAATATTTCATCTATTCAAACATCATCCTTGAATTTAGATATTATGCCAAAGAATAAATTAAATGTAAACAATCAATTGATTGTTGCACAACACAGTTCGCTATTGAATGTGCTACAAGAACATGCAATTTCATTTGCATGGGATTACCATGATATGAAAGCAATAGACCCAAACCTATACATGCATCATATTTACATCAATGATGGATATAAATCAGTTAGGCAACCATAAAGGAGAATGAACCTTGTAATTTATGACATAGTCAAAGCAGAATTATAAAATTTGTTGGATGCAAGATTCATCTGCCCAATCTCTGACAGTTAGTGGGTGTCTCCACTAGTAATTATACATAAGAAAGGAGGGAAATGAAGAGTGTGTGTAGACTACCATGATCTAAATGTAGTAACTATGAAAGATCACTTTCCCCTTTCATTCATTGAACAAGTACTAGATACATTAGAAGGCAAGCAATAATTTTCCTTTTTGGATGGGTTCAGTGAATACAAAAGTTATGATAGCCCAAAAAGACCAAGACAAGACAACCTTCACATGCCCTTGGAGAAAATATGCTTACTTTGTCTTTCCATTTGGGCTATGCAATGCACCTTCCACTTTCCAAAGGGTAGTACTGAGCATATTATTAGACTGTACTAATGATTACATGGAGGTTTACATGGACAATTTCACAATTTATGGGAATACCTATAAATAAGCACTTGCCAATTTGGAGAAAGTACTACAAAGATGCCAAGATCATCACTTGTCCCCGATTCATGAGAAACGCTTCATGATGATGACTAAGGGAGTAGTCTTGGGATATTTTGTATCCAATAAGGGAATCCAAGTAGACCCAAACAAAATTGAGGTAATATCAACACTGCCTATACCTCAGAAGTAAAAAGATGTTAAAAGATTCCTTGGCCATGTTGGGTACCATAGGAGATTCATACAAGATTTCAATAAACTTACAACACCACTATTTGTCTTATTGTCTAAAGATGTAGTTTGAATGGACACCTACTTTTCAACATGCATTTGAAGCTCTTAAGGAAACACTAACCAAGACCCCTATCTTGAGAGAGCCAAATTGGAATTTACCTTTCCATATCCATACAAATGCTTCTAATTTTGCAATAGGAGTTGTACTAGGACAAAAGGAAGGAAACCTTGAGTATGCCTTTTATTATATCAGCAAAAATATTCAAGGCTCGTAGAACTCAACTATAAAGTAACTAAAAAGGAGATGTTAGTAGTGGTTTATGGAATACAAATATTTAGACACTACATTACATGGTATTTTGTGTTCATACATACTGACCATACAATAATAAGGTACCTAATGAACAAACTAGTAGTTGGAGGCAGGCTTGTGAGATGGTTATTGCTACTTCAAGAATTTGATATTACTATTGAAGAAAAGCCAGGGAAAGCCAATGTAGTAGTAGAATTTCTCTCTAGGATGCCAAAAAAATTAGAAGATGTTGTAGATGATTCATTCCCAGATGAGTACCTATTTTCTCTTTCTCTGCATACACCTTGGTATGCAGACATAGAAAACTATCTGGTAGCTGAGAAAACACCGTCACATCTCTCACCAAGGGAGAAGAGGAAATTATTTCAAAAGAGTTTTCCTTACTCATGGATAGATAGATATTTATTCTACACAGGGCCTGAAAATATAATGAGAAGATGCATTTGAGAAGATGAAGTATATGATATCCTTAGAGCATGCCATGATGAACCTTGTGGGGGACACTTTGCAAAAAAAAGGACAACTCTTAAGATTTTGAATACAGGCTATTAGTGGCCAACACTTCATAAATATACAAGGAGTTGTGATAGATGTCATAGAATGGTAAATCCAACAAAAATAGATGAAATTCCATTACAACCACATATAGTATTAACACCATTTGATAATAGGGGACTAGATTTTATTGGCCCCATCTCCCCAACATCAAATAACAAAGAATGCATAATAGTTTGTACTAATTACCTTACCAAATGGATGGAGTTCAAAGCCTTGAAATTTGAAAGGGATGGTAATATGGAAAAGTTTCTCTATGAAGATATCTTCACAAGATATGGTGTTCCTAGAGAAATTGTCACACACCCAAGGCCATAGTTTGCATAAGATCTGATCACAAAACTAGTGCAGAAATATGAGATCAGACATAAAAAGTCTACACGTTATCATCCTCGAGAAAATGGTCAAGTGAAAGTCATTAATAGATAAATTGAAAACATCCTCACAAAAATTTGGCAGCTAGGTGTATGTAATAACCCAATCCTTTACACTCAAAATTATAAGAATTTTTTTCTTTTTTATTTATTTTATTTTAAGTTAGTAAGTGTTCATTCTCTTGTATACTCAATGAATCATCTATCCATAAAAACAAGATAGGAATCTATACATCAAAACATTATGGGAATCCATCCATCAAAACAAGATGAGAATCTATCAAAATAAGATAGGCATCCATCCATCAAAATAGGATGGGAATCCATTATCTATCCATCAAAACAAGATAGGCATCCGTCCATCAAAACAAGATGAGAATCCATCATCTATCCATCAAAATAGGATATAAATCCATCATCTATCCATCAAAACAAGATAGGCATCCATCCATCAAAATTGGATGGGTAAAATGCTCTAGCCAAAAAAAATACTCATTTGAGTCAATATCTAAATACTAAATTCCCTAAAGGAAGTGCATTGAGGTCCATATTTAGGAGTAGATAATAATATAAATAAAGGCTTGAAACCCACCTCAAAATTTTGGCCCAAGGTCCTTAGGGAATCAAGCTTTCGAGTATACAAGGAATATATTTTATCTGATTTTATAATTTGAAAATATAACCATATTTTGTTTAAATGAATAAAATTATCTTGATTGAATTAATCTTATATTATTAATTGAGCATAATATTTACTAGACATTCCCTAAGCCCCATCCCAAAATTCCTAAGGTACTAGGAGCATCCTTTGTTTCTCAGACTACTTACATACCCTACTTCCAAACGAGATCAAGGCATAAAATATGTAGTTCTGTATTCTAATCTAAGTTTAATGCGAACTGTTATATATTTTTTTCTTGGAGAGTTTTAACATCCTTTATATCAATTAGATAACTCAAATTCAATATATTTTACATGTATTTAAAACAAAAATATATATTATAATTACCTTATAAAATTTAAAATAACCTTTAAGAAATATTTAAGAATTACTTAAATATTAATATTAAAATAACCTTTAATATATATAGGTATAAATTTTAAATTTTAAATATTAATTAATTATTATTTTTTCTTAATATAAAATTTTATTTTATCTAAGCCTTACAACCTCTATAATAGGCTGCAACTTCTTTATGCAAGTTGCGACCTCATATAGGCCGTGACTTGCATAAAGGTTGTTGGCCTTAACATATATTTATATTTTTTTGTTTAATTATTTAATATTAGATAATATTATTAACATATTATATATATAATATTAATAATGTAAAGACCCCACAACATAGCGATTAGCTACGAGCCTCTCACATGGGAGGTCTTGGGTTTGAGCCTGCTCGAGACCCATGTGTACTCGATGCAGTCATGATAGCGATAGGAGAAGAAGTCGGTGGTAGGGAGAGAAGGCAGGAAGAAGCGACAGGCAAGAAGAAGCGATTGATAATGGAGGTTGTCAGAGGATGTTGCAAATCTGACTGAGGAGCCAAGGCGGTAGGAAGGTACATAGGAGAATGACGATCAATGCTGGTGAGTAGGTTCTTGATAGAGGAGGTTGGTGGTTGCAGATGGTGAAGGGAGAAAGGAGTAAAGGAAGGGAGGAGCAAGGAAGAGGAGGGGAGAAAGGAGATGAAGAAGATGTAGAGATGAGAATAGGAGGCTGTGGAGGATTGGAAGAAATAGTGGAGTGGTGGAGAAGAAGGAGTGAGGAGGAAAAGAAGTGGAAGAAGTAAGGGAGGAGCGGCAGAGCAAGGAGGAAGGAGGAAGCAAGAAGGTGAGAAGGAGAGAAGGAGAGGAGAAAGGAGGAGGTGTAGAGGAGCAGAGCAAGGAGGAGGGAGATAGGAAAGGTGGAAATAGCAAGGAGGAGGAGCAGACGGGGAAGAGGAGAAGACAATCAGGGATGAGGTCCCTCGAATGTGGCCTCACTGGTTCAAAGCTCCAGTCAAAAGTGATTACCAATAAAAAAATAATAATGTAAATATATAATATATATACATCTAAATTATATATATTAAAAAACTATTTTAAAAATAAAAAATTAAATATGAGATCTAATAAAAAAATAAAAAATAATAAAAAGGATATTAATTTACAAAATCAATATTTTCTTTTTTACAAATTCTTTTAGAATTGAAAATTTTATTTTTAAAAAAAGGACACAGGAAGATATTGAAAAGATACAAATTTTCATCAAGATTTTTTTCTTTTTCTTTCTTAAATAAATGAAGAATGAGAGTTTAGAGATTTATTGAGAGAAAAAATAAAATAAAATTCAAATGAGACTGATAAAGGTATATTTTTCTTCAATACAAATTAAAATGTTGAGATCTCATAGAAAAAGATAGATTTTTTTTCCTACAAAAAGAGAGATGATAACATACCTAAGAAAGCAAAATTGAAATCTCCTTCTTTGTTGAACCACAATTTTATCTTTAACCCCTATTCCACTTTGATTGAATCTTCTTCTTTCTTCTTTCAGCCGAAATCTCCTCTTTCTCTTCCTTATCCTCCACCTTTCTTTTCAAGTAGTTGGTGTTGCTCTTAGAATTGCATGCACAATTCCAATGTGCTTAGGATGATAATAGCTACAAGATTTTGAATTTTTGTGCTTCCTTTAAAAGATTTTTGCAAAGGTTCCAAGGAAGAGGGTTATGAAAGCCTCCCTCCCTTATATTGTGTACCATCCCGATGCACTTATAGGTGTCAAATGAAAGTTAACATTAATCAATCAAGATTCTTTTATTGGGTCTCATTATCCAGAGATTATTATTTCAACTTATTCATTTATATATGCCATCATTTATCAAAGTTATTTGTAACAAAAGATATATGTGTACATTAAATATTCAAATATAATAATCTCAAAGATGAGGATAAAATCAATTAAAATAAATATTTTTTTCAACAATAAGGAAAAAATATATCCATTCCACAATAACTCATAAAATGTATAAAATTATATTCATTCCAAGGGTAAGTTAAAAATATGTACTTTTCTTCATCAATAAGTCATAAAATATCTTCACTTCAACATTAAATCATCAAATGTATTTGCATCAATAAATCATAAGATATATGTATTCCAACAATAAGTCATTAACTCCAACAATAATTTATAAAATGAATCCACCTCCAATAATAAGTCTCAAAATACACCTTTTTCAACAATAAGTCATAAAATGTATCCATTTCAACAATAAGTCAAAAGCATATTCATTCTAACAATACTTCATAAAATATACTCATTCCAACAATAAATCATGAAATGTATTCATTTCAACAATAAGGTCCAAAATTTGTCCATCAACGATAAATCATAAAATATTTTGATTCCAACAATAAGTCATATCAATCCCATCGATAAAGTATAAAAAGTATCTTATTCAAACAATAAGGTATAAAGTTTAATAATTCATAAATTGTATCTCAAAAATAAACTTAAGGTTGTATTAAAACTTGGTGGCTAAAATAAATCAAAGAAAATATTCATAAATATCCAATAATTTCATCAAGACTAATCAAAAATTTATATAACAAATTTTTAGTTACAAGTAGGAGAAAATATAATAAGGCAAGTTAGAAAATAATCAACAATGAAAATAAGTTTCAAAAAAGGGTTCAATTCGCAATTCCAAAAAAATTATGCAATCTTAATTTATGCAAGTCATAGTAGGTCAAGGCCTAGCTTCCGAACCTTGCTTTGATACCACATGTAACAACCCAATCCTTTACACTCAAAATTATCACAATTTTTTTTCTCTTTTATTTATTTTATTTTAATAAATAGTAAGTGTTCATTCTCTTGTATACTCAAGAAATCATCTATCTATCAAAAAAAGATAGGCATCCATCCATGAAAATATTATTGGCATCCATCCATCAAAATAAAAACAGGAATTCATCATCTATCTATCAAAACAAGATAGACATCTATCCATCAAAATAAGGTGAGAATCCATCATCTATCCATCAAAACATGATAGGAATACATCCATCAAAACAGGATGAGAATCCATCATCTATCCATCAAAACAAGATAGGCATCCATCCATCAAAACAAGATAGAAATCCATCATCTATCCATCAAAATAGGATAGGCATCCATTCATCAAAACATGATGGGTAAAATGCTTTGGCCAGAGACTTTATACTCATTTGAGTCACTCTCTAAAGACTACATTCCCTAGAGGAAGTGCACCGAGGTCCATCTTTAGGAGTAGATAATAATAATAAATAAAGACTTGAAACCCACATCGAAATTTTGGTCCAAGGTCCTCGGAGAATCAAGCTTCTGAGTATACAAGGAATATATTTTATCTGATTTTATAATTTGAAAATTAAACCATATTTTTATTTAATAAATAAAATTATCTTGATTGGATTATTCTTATATTATTAATTGAGCACAATTTTTATCAGACATTCCCTAAGCCCCATCCCCGAACGCTTGAGGTACTCAGAGTATCCTTCATTTCCCAGACTACCTACATACCCTACTTCAAAATAGGATCAAGGCATAAAATATGTAGTTATGTTTTCTAATATAAGTTTGATGTGAACTATTACATATTTTTTCTTGGAATATTTTACCATCCTTTATATCAATTAATAACTTAATTTCAATATATTTTACATGTATTTAAAAAAATGAAATATTGTAATTTCCTTATAAAATTTAAAAGAACCTTTAATAAATATTTAAGAAATTACTTAAATATATATGTATAAATTTAAAATATTAATTATTAAATTTTAATTATTTTTTTCTTAATATAAAATTTATTTTTATCTAAGCCTTATAGCCTCTATAAGAGGTCACAACTTCCTTACGCAAGTTGTGGCCTCATATAGGCCGTGACTTGCATAAAGGTTGCTGGCCTTAATATATATATTTTTGTTTATTTATTTAATATTAGATAATATTATTAAAATATTTTATATATAATATTTATAATATTAATAATGTAAATATATAATATATATAAATCTAAATTATATATATTAAAAAATATTTTATTTTAAAAATTAAAAATTAAATATGAGATCTAATAAAAAAATAAAAATAACAAAAGGATATTAATTTAAATTGAGTAGAACAAAATCAATATTTTGTTTTTTCACAAATTCTTTTAGAATTGAATTTAAAAAAAAAAAAAAGGACATAAGAAGCTATTGAAAAGACATACAAATTGTCATCAAGATTTTTTTCTTAAATAAATAAAGGATGAGAGTTTAGAGATTTTTTGAGAGAAAAAAATTCAAATGAGATTGATAAATGCATATTTTTCTTCAATACAAATTAAAATGTTGAGATCTCATAGAAAAAGATAGATTTATTTTTTCCTTCAAAAAGAGAGATGATAACATACCTGAGAAAGCAAAATTGGAATCTCTTTCTTTGTTGAACCACTCTTTTATCTTTAACCCCTCTTCCACTTTGCTTGAATCTTCTTATTTCTTCTCTCAACCGAAACCTCATCTTTCTCCTCCTATCCTCCACCTCACTTTTCAAGTAGTTATTGTTGCTCTTAGAATTGCATGCACAATTCCATTGTGCTTAGGATGATAATAGTTGCAATATTTTGAAGTGTTGTGCTTCCTTTGAAAGAGGATGAAGGGGTGTATTTATAGGAAATGAATACTCGACTGATGGTCAGGATTTGATAGCAAAATCAATGGGAAAGATTGGAAGAGAGAATAGGGAAGTTGTCATTTTAATTCATGAAAAGATAATAATGAATTGTTTGAATTAAAATGATGGATACTGATGCACATGAAGTTTCCCACATCATGCTTCGTTAACTGATGATGACAATTTTTTTGTTTAAAAGGGAGAGTAGTTAATTGATAAGGGAATATTTAGATTCTAAAGTGAGATGGAGTTAACTAATGAGAGAAGAGGAGTTGACTAGAAGAGAAAATAGATAAATATGGTAAGTCTTAATAAAAAATTATTTATTTTTATCTTCTCAAGATTTATATTGCTAAGTGTCTTTTCTTTTCTTCAATATTAAATAAATTTTTCATCATAATTTTTTTTTTTTTTTTACTATCAAAATATCTATTTGATTTTTCTAAAGATTTTAATTTATTTTTCCTTTAGTTCTAACTTTATAAATTATCCTCAATAAAATAAAAAAAATTATTATTTCAAACCTTGTGATATTAACTTAATTTAAGAGTTTTTCAAAGGTTCCAAGGAAGAGGGTTATGACACCATTACGTGAAGCAGATTGGGTTTACAGGACAACTTGAAAGATAACAACAAGTTTAACACCATATGAATTGGTGTATGGTAAAAAGGCAACACTTTTAATAGAATTTGAATACAAAACTCTAAGGACAACAATCAAATTGGGCATGGATTTATCAACAACACAAAGGGAGAGGTTGCATAACCTCAATGCCTTCAATGAAATAGTAATGGAAGTAATACACCATATTAAAATCATCTGGAAGAAAAGGATGTGTTGGCATGACTAGTTTATTAAGACAAAAGAATTTAGGCAGGTGATTGGGATTTACTTTATGATTCAAGGTAAAAATATTACAAGAGAAAACTACGAATCAGATGGCTTGGTCCATATGAAATAAAAACACTTTCCAAATGGAGCAATTTAGTTACAAATAAATGATGATGTACGATTTTAATTATTAGTTAATGGCCACAAATTAAAGCTCTATAAATGATCATTAAAAAAGTATGACTTTCTTTTACCAGTACAACATCAATCTAAGCTAGAGATACAAACTTCATTAACAACAATAAGTATCCCATCAGAAATATTAGTAGACGAACTACACAACTCACCCACTAAAATTTCACAGGTATAATTCCCATCACACTTCTCACATGCACGCACCACATAGGTGGCATTCAATTATTTTATTTTTTGAACTAATAGAAAAAGCAGAAGAGACCTACAACATCATGCCTCTAGGTGACAAAACTACATAAGGGAATTGTTACTACATGATCCCATAGCACTTGCCTATCCATCATTACATAATACCCATATCAATTGCATATCTATCATTCCATTCAAACATGTAGCAATACACATTTCAATTCATTCCATGTAGCTTATTCCTTCCATCACCATGTAGCCATCACATCACCTTTCTGATTCTATTGTACCATGCAATACATTTCACCGCACCAATCGCATACTTTATGCAACCTTTTCATTCATCACTCCAACACCATTTCCACGTGTCACACACATACTACCTTACACTTCAAACAATAATTACACGTAGTTCATAGAAATCATGACATATCATTTCAAATCAAGCTATAGGAAACATTCAAGTACTTCGCACGACTCATATTTAAATTCAAACAATGCCTAGAGGTACTCTTTTCATTAACTATCATAATTATCATTGAAGATTACTAATTTTATACATATTTATCCTTCATACGTGCATGTCAATATCATGTTTAAATTTCCACTACTTCTAAATTTGGACTTCGCCCAATTTGTACATGCTAAGTGAGGACATTTAGCAAATTTAGTTGGGGGAGGGGTATTCAAGGCTATATTCCTTAGTTTTGTTTTGTTTTCAAACTTTTAATCATTTCATTTTCTGCCATTATCGAGAAGCTAAGAGTTTATTGGAGAGAGAAAGGTGTTCATTAGCATAATTAGGAAATACATTTGAGTAATATGACATACAACATAGTAGAAATGGTATAATTGGGGTGAAAAAACAAAAATATAGTAGAGTAGAACTAGTGAGTGACTACACATTGGAGCATTGTAATGGGGGGTGATGTGAGAAGAAAACCAACAATGCATAATTTGCTGCTAGAAGACAAACAATGCCTACCTATATTCCAACAAGCTAGCTGGTTGGACTACTTCTTGAGACATAGAATTTAATGAAGTGATGACCCAACAATTTTCTAGTACCCTACAAAATGATGAGGCATTTGTCAGGGGTTTGAATATAGATGCATCAAAAGCTGTTGTAGTTGAAGTGTCTAGTCTTCCAAGGGTGGGAGAAGAGTTTCTAGTGAGAGTAGATGTGACTACAACTAGGAATGAATTCTTCTTGCCAAGAGAAAAATTGGATTCTTCTTCACAACATACCAAATTATTATCCTTACTCTAGCTCTGGTCCTTTGTAGTTGCTTATATTGTTATGTACTTAACATGTGATGGAAGACAATCACTATTGTATACAATTCATTTTAAAGTGCTAAGTCAATTATGCCATGGAAGACATGTGAATGATCCCAATTTTTTGAAAAGAATTTCTTCAGAGTACAAAAGAAAAAGGAAATAGTCATCATTATCACATTTTTGTTTATTTACTTTACTAGTGAAAAGGGGCTTAGGGTTTAATTTCCTAATGTGTCTTGGGAGAATTTTATGAATTGCAACAATATCAACAACTTCATTCAATTACCTAATGACGAAAATAGGGGTCAAAAAGAAGAAATAAAAGAACCTACCATGGCCACTCCTGAGGGAGAAATGCCTTCTATTCCCCTACTGCAACACCTACCCACAATATAGAGGAACTAGAAGAACATGGTCTACAAGAAACACAACCTGCAACCTCTACTAAGCAACCTGTAGCTAAAAATAATTTGAAAACCCTAATTTTTAGTAAGATGCCACCAAAAGAAAAGAAAAGATAGAGCGAGGCTTCTACCTTTGCACCTACAAAATGGAAGAGGAAGCCCAAAAAATATAGGAGGAAGTCACATCGCCTAAGGAAGAAGGGGCCCATGAGAGGAAAAAATAAAAAAAAGATGTTGTAATGATAGAAACTTATACAAACTTAGAGGGGAATTCCCCTGGTGATGAAATAAAACACCAATTGTAAAACCTTTGTATTTTTACAACACTTATAAATCTAATTCAAAAAATATTTTTGTTGCTAAAAAGAAAAGAAAAAGGTCTACAAAGAGCCCTATCCTAGAAGGGTCTGAGTACACAGGTGAGATGGGAGAAGAACATTTTTTTGGAAAAAGATGAGGAATTTTTTTGGAAGAAAGAAAAACAAATAAAGAGCTACAAGAAGGCTTGTAGAGGATTAAAAAACTAGAGGAATTATTGAAAACATATCAACAAAAAGACAATGAGAGGGATGCAAGAATCAGGGAGTTGAAAGAAAGCTCCATAAATTTGAGCATGGGTCAAAACTAGAAATATTGGCACAAATTACCATGATGGAAATAGCAGGGAAAGATCCAGTGCAACAAAGCTCAATTGGACCCACAAAGACCCCCACTGGACCGACTGTTGTGCCATTAGGTGTTGAATTATGGAAGAGAACACAAGGATTCTCCCAAAAAGAAAAAGAATAAAAAATGGAGAAATCTAAAATGATAACTAATCACACCAAAGCACTTGAGAAGCAAGAAACAAAGGTGAAGAAATTAAAAGTAAGAATTGAAGAATTGACAGATAAAGTAGTGTAGTTAATGAAATGCAGGCCACCTGCCAAGGTTTATGATTTGTTTCTACAATTTTTTTTTTATGTTTTCAATTTAGTCAAATGATTAGTGACCTACCTATTTCCATGAACACATTGAAATTTTTATTGTTACACTTTCCAAAACTTCACACTTGAGATGCAAGATCAATTGTGCAAATTTTATTTACACACAATTTTGTTATTTCAAATGAAACTACATGGAACACATTTATGTTTGTAGGGGATCTCCAAATAAGGGCTTTGGCCTCTTATGTTAGAAATGAGCACCAAAGGGGGAAAATTTTACAGGAATATCATGAGAGAAAAATCTATCCCCTTACAACTAAGGAAGGAGGTAGTGGACCCAAATGCAATAATAGATCAATGGTTGGATGTCTTAGATCACATGGGAGTTAGATAAAAGATAATAGAATGCAGACAATAGGATTATAAAATAATGAATGAACTTACAAAAGGTACCATCAGTGAGGCCTTTAACTTTGTTTAGAAAAGATGGGATGAGCTTATGCCAGAACTCAAAAGAAAGGAATAATACTATGTTTACAATTATGCAACCATAATTCACAAGTTTCATAAATATATTTTGATAATGAGAAATGGAGTTACTTGGTTCCAACTTGTCCTCCATCCTCCTATCCTCTTATTTCCTATACCACATTTGACAGGGAGGAAATGAGGGGAAGACGAAGAAACAAAAATAAAAAAGGCTAGCAAAGCTCTCAGATCACAAAGGCTACTACCTAATGTAGGGTAAAGGAGTGAATTTTATGGTAGATTTCAGAGAGATGTCCCTACAATATAACCTCCTACCCTAAATATTGCTTGAGGAAAATCAATGATTTAGTTGGGGGGAAATGATGGGTCCAATTAATGACTAGTTTTCTTTACTATTTTATGCTTCTATACTTTCATCTGCTAAGTTTCATGGACATTACAAAGACTTTACATATATTTTATATGCCCTTCATACACTTTAAAGCAGACTTAAGTATGTGAAAATAAAAATATGATACATTGACATTTAAATGTGTGAATGCATAAATATCTATGGAATTTAGTGATGCTATGATTAAATTATAATTGTTAATGAAATTGTATGCCTTGAGGATGAAACTAACATCTTGTAGCTAGAAGGGTTGTAACCCGCAACATAGGGAGACAAATGGTTGTAAGGGAGAGGTCGAAACTGTCATGCCCATAATTTTGCTAGAAAAATCCACCTTTTTTTTTCTTAAACACATCAATGAGATAGACAATTGTATACACATAAAAATGGTCTGGAGCATAAATTAATTAAATACTAGTTATTTAATTAATAAATCCTAATTCTTCTACTAATATAAACAAATTGAAATTTATTTATATAGTTCATCCCTTAATTCTTATATTTCAAAAATCATTTTCCTCTTAAATTAATTAAATGCACAAATTAAATAATTTGTCATTTAGTTAATTTCCCTCCTTCATTTAAATTTGAATTTTTTAATTCAAATTTGTCACATATCTCCATATTTCTCTAACTTCCTCCACCTCACCCTCCACATCATCACATGTCACATGATTTCTTTTATTTCTAATTTCTAAATTAGAAATATTCTTCTAACCTCCTAACCTCCTTGGAGACACATGACTCCTCTTTCTAATTTATGCTCTTTGACACTTGGAAGACTTGCCCTTCCAAATGGAGCAACCTCCATGAAATCCTCCAACCTCTTTGTGCTCCACCATTGATGTCCTAGGATCACAATCTTAACCGTCCATCTTTTCCACCTCATCCCAGGCTTTAAAAAATCTATAAATAGAAGGAAATTCTACAACTTTTCAAGGAGGATTTGATCACAAAATTATACCGCAGAAATCATATTGGAAATGGAGAGCATTTTAGTTATCATTTGGAATTTTAGTTCATATTAGTATTATCATGACAATTTTAGTTTTAGCATCTTAATTTGTTGCATTTTCCCACATAATTTCATTTAGAATTGCATCTTCAATCACAACAATCATCTTTGCATCATTTTAAATACAACATTACATCATAGATCATTTAGCATTGTAATAAAAAAAACCCAAAACATGTAGATGTAGGAATTTAGCTTTACATTTCATATAGCATCTCATTTTTTAGGTTACCATCTTGTAAATTCATGTACAATACATAAATATGAGAGTATGTATTGAGAGATCACTAAGAATAAAGAGCAATGAGATGATTTGAGAGGATAGTCATAACAATTCAATTTGTTATTTCAATTCCTTTTATGTAAAATGTCTTCATTGATGTGTGTTTAGTTTTACTAATTACTCCACTATTTTACAATCACACATAAATTGGCACCCAATGTGGGGCTCCAACCCTTGTTTTTAATATTTTTTTGGAAAAGTGTGTTTACAGGTTCAGACGTATAAATTTTTGGTGCAACCATGTGATCTTTTGACACATACAAAACATTCTCCGGCGCATACATGCTATGTTTTGGCACATTTGTCGAATTGTGAAGCACATCCATATCATCATTTGGCGCATATAGGGAGTTTTATGGTGCATACATAATTTATTTTAGCGCATGCATAGACTATTTTAGCATATTCATAGAATCTTTTGGTGCATCTGTATGATTTGTTAGCACATCTGTTTTATTTTCCAGAGAGTTATTAGTCTAAGAATTAATTTTCTTCTCTCTATTTTGTAGGAATTTTACACATTATTAGAGACTCTACTAAAACCACAAGAACGCTATCAAAGAACAACGAATTGAAACTACTAACAATTTATGTTGTAGGGGTTGGAGTTTATTGTTATTTCTTTTTGTTAAGTTAGGGACATAGCATAATTAGAAAGATAACTAAACACCATGCCTCCTGTGTTTGTGGAGTGGTAGGCATGTATGCTCTCCCCTTAATTGGGTGATCAAAAATCCATACCCATTCTTTTTATTGCATTTAATCCTTAGAGGGACAACCTTGGTGGGACAAGAGGTAATTGCCCCAAGGGAATGACCCAATTGAGAACATGCTAAAGCCAAGCAACTTCCACCCGGGATATAAGTGTGGGCACTTGAGGAAAGTTCAAGTATCATGAGGATTGTTCTGACAAGAAGGGCAGTAATGGTCTCTTTCTATATGGATGATCCCCCATGAATGGAATGCCCCTACTAGAACCCTTTGTTGTAGTATGCCAAAAATACCCTTTCTATTTATTGGTACAAGAGGTATAACCTCTGAAGCTGTCCCACATTCTTGTGGCTTTTGGTAGAAATAAGAAGTCCATCATGGGAGATTCATGAGGACCAAGGCTTGGCTAACTCGAGAAGTCAGTGCAATGCAAGGGGGAGCCACTATGGTCAAGCCTCTAATCATTCGCCAAAAGTAAGCACAACTGGAGCAATCCAAGTGGGAATCCAGTAAATATTGTCCTTCATAGTCATAGGGATTGTACTTGCTTGATATGTTTCACATGCATGTTTTGAAGTGAATTTTGAGCAAACATCACACAAAAACATTCAACCATTGATTCAAAAGAATATCCAAATCAAACAATCGGATTCTCTACCAGAAAACTAGAAAAATCTTTCAGACTGTCAAAAACCAGAGAACATTTGCCAATTTAGCGCATACATTGACTGCCCCAGTGCATGCATTATGTCTTTTGGCGCATACATTTACTGTTCTGGCACATCCTTGTCATGTTTTAGCACATGCACAAACTTTTATGGTGCATATGTATAATCTTGCAACGCATCCATACCATATTCTGGCGCATACATAGCCTGTTCTGGCACATACCTACAATATTTTAGCGCATCCATCTACTTTTCCGGTGAATATGACTTTTAGCGCATCTGTTCATTGTTATAGCACATGCATAAAATCCAAAAAAAACTAGAGAACTAAAATCCTTGTCTGTCTGAATTTTAACCTCACAATTTAGGATCATTTTTAGTCTAGGACCTCTCCTCAGTCATACCGGAATCTCAAACTTGTTGTAACTAACATTTTCAAATGAAGATCCCTCAAACTAAACTTTGATCAAACATCTAGAAGTGCCTCATCATCACACCTATTTTTGATTAGCAGCTACATTTCACCATTAGGATTCATCATCCTTTATTAGGATTCATCATCCTTCATCTCAAAATAAAGCTTGCTTGATTAGATTTAAAATAGTCCTTTTGGCACTCCCAAACTTTGATCAAAAGCTTAGAACATTTTCATCACTTGTATGCCCATTTTAACAAGATTGCAAAAGAAAAAACTTGAGCAAAAAGAAATTGAAGACTAAAACACCATGGCTAAAAGAGAGGAGAATCCCTTTTTCAAAATTCAACGGGATGAGATAGAAGAAATAACAGATGAAACCATAGAAAAAGCACAAAAAGATCCCAATTTTCATATATTCATGGAGAGGATCTTTGAAAAGGAGAGTGAGAAATACCTTTTGATGCTAGCAAACAAAGGGGTCCAACTACCCGAAGATTTTGATATCACAAAATTAAGGAGAACTGCTAAGAAGATAGAAACATAAAAGAAAATTGAAACAAGAAGTGAAGCAAGAACCAATGACCCCATGGATACTTTAAAACAACAAATAAAAAACCTCCAACAACAAATGAAAAATATGCAAATTGGAACCACCAAGAGATACTCCATACAAGATATATGTCCCTACCCTTTCGATCAAATTGTCGACATGATACCATTTCCCAAACATTTTGAATTCCCTAAATATGATAAATACAATGGGAAAACCAATCCAATAGATCACATAAGATAATTTCAATCAATGCGTCTTGAGTTTTCCCATGAGGAAACATATTTGATGAGATTATTACCACGTAGTTTGGGAGGGCGATGCATGCAATGGTTCTTGCAATTACCTCTAGGGATCAAATCTTGTGAGGAATTAGTCAACAAGTTGATCACCCAATATTCATATAACAACCAACATGAGATCACAATGAAGGGCCTTTGCAATGTCAAACAAAATAAGGGGGAATCATTCCTAGTATTTTGCAAAGGTGGAGAAGATTATTTGCAAGGTATCCTCGTCCCATACCAAAAAAAAGAGAAGATATAGTATTCATTGACAACTTAAATGATGACATGAGCTATAGGCTTGAATTACAATATCCTCCAACTTTTGAAAAATTTATCGAAAATAGGATCAAAATTGAAGAAGCTTTGGTCAAATGATGGATTTTGAAAATTTATAACGAAAACAATTCAACCAATTCCTCCAACAATGACAAACCAAAGTTTTGGAAAAAGTACAAGAATAATGGCAATGATACTTCAGTTGAAATGCATAATGCTAAACCAATCTTCAATTTGTTAGGAAACACCTCGAATACCAATCAAAAGACCACACAAAATACCAACCAAAATACCAACCAAGGCAATACTCAAAAAAACCAAAGTAACACAACATCCAGGACACTATCATACCAAACGTCGAACAATCGAAGGAAGTTGACACCTTTGGGTCAATCATATGAATCCATTGTGAAAGAACCTCTTGCAAAAATCTTATCACTCTACCCAACACCCGAGGTTTTGAACCAAAAGTAAAATAGTTGTGGTGGAACGAGGCCCACTATTGTGAATTTCACCGATGCAAAGGTCACCTATTTAATAGTTGCATGCAATTAAAACACAAGATACAAGACTTGATTGACAATAAGATCATACAAATAGAAGAACCCCAAACAAATACTGATCATGGGGTATCCAGGAACCCCTTACCCAATTATGACAAAGGGGAATCTTCTACCACAAACGACAAAGGAAAAAGTGTGAACTATGTTCATGATACTACCATCTATCATATTTCAGCCATTGAAGATCATACAAATAACATCGAGATCAATCACACAAGAAACTGTTGTAGCCAATCATCCAATCAATGATGTCAACATCCTCTCTAATCAAGTCCATAATATCCAACAAGACATGGTTGTAACATATAATCAAATTAATTTCATAAAAATCAAAGGAAAATAAGATAGTGTGCCTGTAAATGCGACAACAAGGGCACAAACCAAATATGTTTTAAAAGGCAGCACTTCCAAAACACCCGTTGCTCCATCTCATCAATATAACATTGTTGATCAGATCCAAAAGATTCCCACACAAATATCAATATTGGAGCTCCTTAAAATCTCACTCGCCCACAAGGAGATCTTGGAAAAATCCCTAGTTGATACAATAGTACCAAATAATTTGGAAGTTTGCACTTTCCAAGTCATGGTGGGACATCTGGTTGGGCCTCATTGCTTATCCTTTTTCAGAAAATGGTGACGTATCTCTCACCCATCCTCATAACACAACACTCCACATTAAGGTCCTAATCCATAAAAGTCGTATCAAGCATGTCCTAATAGACGGGGGAGCTGGTCTTAATATATTTACTTTAAAGCTTGTTCGTGCACTAAGATTTTTTGAAAATGCAATAGATGCAAGGAAAAAGATCACCATCAAAGCTTATGATGATGAAGAAAGAGCTTCAAAGGGCTTAATTGTACTACCCATTCAGGTAGGGCCAATTCAAAAGGATGTGATTTTCCAAGTTCTAGATAAAGAATTAACATATAATATAATCTTGGGTTGTCCTTGGATCCATGAAATGCAGGAAGTCCCCTTAGCATACCACCAGTGCTTGAAATTTCCTTGCAATGGGCAATAAATTACCATTCTTGCTGATTCTAATAGCCCTCAATATTGCAATACCCTTAAGTCAGTCCAAGATGTATTTGTACCTCATAATCGAGAAGCTCCTGATTCCACCTCTGACATCCCCAGTAATTCAAGTCAAGCCAATCCATTGTCAAAACTGCTAGCCACATCCTCTAATGAAGGAAGCCAACCAAATTCCTTGTCCAAACAACCAAAGAAAAAGGAAGAAGCCACTCCTGCTACATCTATCAACCCTGAAGCCCATCTAAACACTTTGGCCAAACAATTTGAGAAGAAATTTTAAGTCAAAGACAAAGGTGTGGGTGAATACCCCATTGAACAATCCCTTTGCCTCTCACAATTAATTTCACCAAAATCCCATGGTCAACCATCAACCTCATCACAACCATCCTCACAACCGGTCACACTTTTTGATGGTCGATTGATAAAAGAAAGTACCCAAGTAGAGGAATCTGATGACAAAGATATTTTGAACTGGATCTCCAAGGATGAAACTAATTCTCAAATAACAATGGCTAATGTCCAAACCACATAGTAGGGCAAAGGATTCTCAATCTTGGAAAAAATGAGATATGAGGGACAAGGACCTATTGGCAAAAGGAAATAAGGTATTGTAGAACCCATCCAACCCATTATAAAAAATCCAAAAGATAGGATGGGGTTGGGATATAAAGAACATCAAAAGGATGAAGAAACAAAGGAAGACCCAAAGAAGAAGTTTGTTGAACGAATCCTGCGGCTGCAGGCTAGTGATCATTATGAAACTAATTCCAATCAATATGAGTGGGACTCACTGTCAGTAGAGTCCTATCATGATAAGGACATTGAAGTAGTACAAAAGTATACACCCACACTCGAGGAGGGACAAAGCTTAGGGTTAAGACCACTTGAATTAGAATCGCAAAATACTGATGGCTCGAGTGAAGATGATCAGACTTCTAGCGAGACAGATCTCTTAGAAGAAAGTAACATCATAGAACTCAACCTTTCCATAGTATTGCTTGATGATGATGTCACCATTAGGACCCTTATGACCTCTAACTTGAACCCACCAAACAATTCCCTACCATTGGTGCATCCTGAACTCGTAGATTGGGACCAAACTGAGTCTATCGATATCCCCATCTTTTCAAATGATGAGGCCATCATCAACTTCCTCTGTGTTGTTAATCCTAAAACAGGTTCCACCATTGAATGCCATAATGAAGCTTCTGAACAGGGGAGTGCCAAATTTCCCAGCTACAAAATGACTAAAACAAAAGAAAGATTTGATGGTGAAAACCATTCCATGGCAGTATCAGATCAAGAAAGAATAAAAATAAAGAGCGCATATGACACTGAAAACCTCTCCGAGGTGCCGAAGGATGGGAAATTTGACACTCTCCCAGAGCACTTACAAGAAAGATCCAAATTTTTGATCAAGACAACACACTCCATCAATATCAACAATGTAGAAATAGTGAAAACTCTCCAGCTACCAAAATCCTTGACAAAACAAGAGAAGCCTAAATTTGTCAAGTTTTTTGAGGAGCAACAAGTCAACTTTGCCTAGTCATATGCAGAAATGCCAGGGATAGACTCGGATCTCATCATGCACCGCTTATCCCTCCCTCCAAGAGTCAAACCAATCAAGCAAAAGTTGAGAAAAATGCATCCCCACATTGCTTTATTGGTGAAGGTGGAACTAAAGAAATGATTAGATATAGGATTCATTAGACCCATTGATTATGCTGAGTGGATATCAAACATTGTACATGTTTCAAAGTCTGATGGCAACATACAGATTTGTACTAACTTTAGAGACCTAAACAAGGCTTGTCTGAAAGATGATTTTCCCTTGCCAAACATTGATATCATTGTAGACTTAACAGTAGGGAATGGCATGTTGTCACTAATGGATGGATTTTACAACTATAATCAAATCAAGATAGCACCTGAAGACCAGGATAGGATAGCTTTCACTTTCCCTTGGGGTACCTTCTGTTGGAACATCATGCCCTTCAGATTGAAGAATGCATGAGCCACCTATTAGAGAGCCATGACAGCCATCTTTCACGATATGATGCATACCTTCATGGAAGATTATGTGGATGAATTTTTGGAAAAACATTTCACTAGAGAAGGATATTTGGAAATACTAGATAAAATCTTCACCAGACTAGAGAAGTTCAACGTCTGCCTGAATCCAAAGAAATGTGTGCTTGAGGTAACATCGTCAAAGCTATTGGGATGCATAGTGTCAGAAAAAGGCATTGAGTTAGATCCTCCAGAAGTAAAAGCTACCATGGAAATGCCGCCTCCAAAAAATATCAGTCAGTTAAGGTCCCTTCAAGGCAGATTTTAGTCAATCAGAAGATTCATATCACAACTGGCTGATAAGACCCATCCTTTCACCCATTTTTTGCACAAAAATGTTTCCTTTTGATGGGACGAGAAATGTGAGGCAAATTTCAATAAACTGAAGCAATACCTAATGATCCCACTTGTCCTAGCACCAAAAATAGAAGGAAAGCCTCTCTTATTCTACATAGCCACAACTGATCAATCATTGGGAGCTTTATTAGCACAAGAAGATTCAATAGGAAAGGAAAGAGCAATCTATTATATCAGTAAAACTCTAAATGGTTACAAAATCAACTATACATCCATTGAAAAATATTGTTTAGTAGTAGTGTTTGCTACACAACAATTGCAACACTATATGATGACTCATAGAATCGAACTCATAACCAAGATAGATCCACTAAAATATCTCCTTAGCAAAGAAAATTTGATAGGAAGATTAGCCAAATGGGTAATGATAATTAGCGAGTTTGACATCCAATATGTTGATAGAAAAGCAATCAAAGGACAAGCCATCACCGACCAACTGTCTTAAGCACCGATTCATGATGATCATCTCCCACACATGGAATTTACATATGCTGATGTCTTCACTGCAACAACAAAACAATGGGTATTATATTTTGATGGCTCATATAATCAACATGGATCAGGAGTGAGAAATCTATTCATCACTCCCCAAGGGCATACTATTCAAAACTCATATTGACTGATGTTTCCCTGCACCAACAACATGACAAAATATGAAGCACTTATCATCAACATCAAGATAGCCATAGAATGGAAAATAATAGAACTGCAAGTCTACAGGGATTCTCAACTAGTCATTAATCAGGTCAATGATGATTACCAAACAAAGGATGACAAACTGATGCCCTATAAAAGGATGATTGATGACTTCAAGAAATATTTTGTTGACATTAAATTTTCTCAAATCCCTAGGATTGACAACAAAGCTACTGGTGCTATGGCTACCATTGCTTCTTTGCTACAAATTCTAGAAAAATGAAGTTGTTATGAGTCCATATTTGGTTATTGTGGTCGTGTCCCACCTTGGCTTGGTTATCATTATGCATATCCATAATAATCTGGTTTGTTTCTCACTAGGGGAAAAATCCTATCTTTCTTGGGGGAAAACTCTGTGGAGCTAAAATCAACAGGAAAACAAATAGTAAGGCAAACTTGATGAAAACAACAATCATCCTAACCATCAAAACTAACCATCAAATTGAACATCAATCAATCAACCATCCAAATCAAATCAACCATCAAGACAATCAAATCAATTCTCATTGAATGATCATCTTCTGAATCATGGTTGGATCAATTTATCCCAAATGTTCAATGGTTGTATCTTGATTGTTGTTATCATTTCTTTGGAGTACCTCGATGATGTCACAAACTAGAGGGTCTATGATCGAGAATGATATTTTTATTTGTCTGTTGTCTGTGAGTCAAGCATTACTACTATGTAAATTGTCGCAGAACATTCTCTACAAAGTATCATTGATGACATTCTGAATTTGCATGGGAAAATGATTAACTCTTTCCTGTTTATGCAAGTGATGCTTAGGTCATCTCGGTCCCATTATACCTAGATGCTTGTGTTATCTTGCACTATAAAATCTCAATGGAATTTGTATGGAAGTTGTACTCAAGTCATCATGGTCTAATTATACCATTGATGTTTGCACTAACTTTCAACATAATAAAATGCTCAATGATGATACCAAGAACAATAAATTAGATGGCAACATTGCATATCTAGGATTGCATTCATATTAATTCTACATTTGCATTATAGATTTTTCCAAGGCTGGAAACTTTCAATATTATGTTATATCTCATTATAAGATTGAGTACACTTGACACAACAAAAAAATTATTCATTTGCATTAGAATTTCTATATCATATTATTACCAATTTTTCGCTACAACTCAAATGGTGGAGCTGATTTAAATGTTGTTATATTTAAAAGTGAAATGCAATTATTTATGAATATACTTGAGTGCTGCTTTGCACCTCATTTTAGTTCATTAAGTAACAGTTATGCTTTGAAAAGAGGAATCAGAGTTTCAGAACTTGCTATTCAATGCTTTACAGTCAAATGAAGTACATGACCGAGAGTTAAACAATAAAGCTTTTCAAATGCTTTCATTTATTTCATAAAGTGATTCATATTTACAACATTTCATTTGATTGCGAGAATACAAATGCTAGTACAAATTTGCATTGAGATGCATTTTTTATTTTCCAAATGAAAAGCAGAAGGAATGAATTCAAATATCCACACAAGTCGTGGATGTGACTGTCACAGTGCATCATAGGCATCACACTACACTATGGAAGATGCATAAGGGAAAAATCACATAAGTACAAACATAATCATCATTTCCTGATTAGTTGATGACCGCCGCATAAGTGGTGCACCATTTGTCTTCTTCGAGCTTCGTTGACCTGTAGGAAGGAAGAGAGGGATGTCAGAGGCTCTGACTATGAATATACTTATATGAACCATCAATGATAATGTAGTATGCTACTAATCATGCATTGAAACAATCAAGGAAAGTGCAAAGACACGAGCTGAAGGAGAAACATCAACACGATCATGATATATTGTTTTTTATGCTAACACTGTTTGTTTCCTTGTACAGGTATAGGAAGATCCATGTAGCTGTTTATCTTCGAAGACCAAGCATGTGGGGAAAAATAGGCTCCCACAAGGGTAGAGCCCGACATGCTACCCTTATATGTTACAAGAGGGCCGGGATAGTAATTGCAATCATCATAGTCATCAAGAAAGGAAGTGCAACTAAGAGGGTAAAGAAAAGTTATCCATCAAGCCATTAAACCAACTGTGCATTCATAACAATCATGTAAATGCTTTCCGAAAGCTATAGGTGAACAGTGGGTTTAATCCGCTCAATGAGATCAACATATAGAAGTGAAAATTGCAAATGAATGCTAATTAGACAACTTGTTTTAGTAAAAGTTATCAATGTATCATGCTTTCCAGCTGCTATTTCGAATATTGTTTTGCTATTCTTTAAGACTGTTTGCTTTGTAGTGCTGTTTCATATTTTATGTTTTGGAACAGCAGTGTCCTATCTTTTAACAATGATAGTGAACAGTGCAAGTTATGGGGGTTATGTCAAGAACAGGTAAATTCATGAAGAGTTTGTTGCCAGAATAAATAGATGCACTAATTTATGAAATATCAGGTGAACAAATGCATCGTACAAGTGAGAAGTCTATTGCAAATTAAAATACACAAGTTTTCAGAAAATGCAGTTTTCTCATTACTTTCAGCATAATCCTTTTGGCTTTCCAATCAAAAATATAGTTTTTCACTAGATACAATTTACCCACATGGGTATTTTAACAGAGCAGCAGGATAAGGGTTTTGTCTCAATCAAGGATCACCCATTTGAGGATTTTCAATAGAAAGGAAAAGGAATGCATTTTTCTTCACAAATAACAAATACCCACATACAAATTTTTTACTCAAATGCAGATTTTATTCATATAAGGAAGTACCCATATGAGGATTTACATCAAAATGCAGATTTACCATCTTTTTCAGTTACCCATATGGGGGTTTTAAAATAAATCAAAACAATGTAGTTTCTAGAATACCCATATGGGGTTTCTACAATTTTTCAAATGGAAATGCCTGATAATGCATGGGTCGAGCCTAGTGTGATTTTCATTTACTCTTCAGGAAAGAATGAGGAGAGCCTTTCGAGTTTTGCATAGAGGAACAGATTCAAGAAAAAATTGAATAGGGTGCGAGTTTCTTCATAAAAAAAAGCCATCAGTAAACTATGATATGCCGCGGCTTGTTAAGGAGATAATGCACAAAAGTTTCACAACAAATAAGCTTCAACAAAAGAGCTCATGGCGCGGCCACTCAATGGGCCTGTATTTGTCTAGGAAATAACAACCGTTTGTAGAAGTTGAAGTTCATGAGCTTTAATGGAGAGGTAAAATATAGAGAAGGAGTTTTGAAATGAAGAACTCACCCTTATGTTTGCTTCTCAAGAAACTTACAGGCCGTGCCCAACTTGTTTGGAGCTCACAATGCTTGGGTCGAGCCCTCTCATGGCACCCAAGGTGGAGATAGCAAAGCACAATGGAAATATGCAAAGGAAATCAGGTCAATTATGAATAGAAGCCGCGGCCTTATGGCTTGTCATTTGTTTTCAAACAATGAGAAGAGCTATCAAAAAACCATGAGGTCGCACTTACCATTGCTTGGAAGCCGAATATAGTCAAGGTGGAGAAATTCGACCAAAATGGAGGAGAGTTTGAATTTTCCAAAGCCTTCACAAGCTAGGGTCGAGCATAGGCATGGTGGCACATTTCCTCTAAACAGAACATTCTTTCAAAATGTCAAATGTAAAATGAAGTGCTTTTAGGGTTTCACCTTGGTTTTGTCATGCTTGCCCTAATTTGAATTTAGGGTCTTTTTCCTTCTATGTGGCTGAAATCTCATTCATAGTTTAGGTTGACCATTTGACTAGGAGTCTTTTTCTAAGTCTTTATGCTATTTGATAAAGTATTTCATGCCTTAGACATCTTTGATTAATTTTTAGAAATTAATTAAACTGTTTTGCCTTAGGAATATAAATCAAATGAAATTCATGAAGGGTCATTAGGTCAATATGCCTTAGGATTAAGAATAGACCTAGGGTTTATTTTGTTTTTTTAATTGTTTTTGGAGAAAACAATGAAAATATGTAAGGAGGAATTTGTAAAATTTTATGATTTTTTATAGAAAAATCAAAACTTGTAAAGGAGATATAAGGTGTTATATACAAAAGATTTTTAAATCTTTAATTGTAAAATGGAATAATAGCAAAACTGCATCATGTAAAGCAGAAGCAAAGCAATGCTTTATAAATTGCTTTGTTTTCTTGCTATTTTTGGCAGTTAAGGTTGACTTTTCTTCTTGGTCGGAATTGGGTTTTCAGTTGGAGAGATAAGGTGTTTTCCTTGCTTTAAAAGATTTTTTTTTGCTTTTTTTAGAGGCTTGACAGTTGATGCATGCAAAAAGTGTGACTTTCAACTTTTATGCTGACTTGTTGCACAGTTTTTGGGACCTTTTCCTTGAGCTTTTTTCAAGAGCTCGGATTAGGGTTTGGAAGATATATCTTTGGAGAAAACTTAGGTTTTTCTAGTTCAGTCTATTTTTGCTCTTACACATTTTTGAGCTGAAACTGTTTTGTACTCAGTGAGATTATTTTTTGGCATACTCCTACAGTGAATAAAAAAAGCATCATTCCTATCTATCATTTTGTGTCCATTTATAGTTACAGTTTGATGTTTATCTTGTGATTTCAATTTAAGAAGTCCTTGTTATGTCCTAGGCTATAGTTTGATGCAAAAAAGTGCAGTGATACACGTTGCATGTCATGTTTTAAACATACCTTCATGCAAAGTACTTATGTAAGAATTGTTCTTGAGAGGTTGTGAAATATTTTTTGGTTTTTGAGCACTGTTTGTGAGGAAAATCTAGAATAGTCATTAGTTTAACATCCAATATTAAAAAGTATTTCAATATCATAAGTTTTAAGTTTTCTATTTTCTCTCTATCCTTTTCCCAAGAAGATTTTAGAATAGTATCATTATACGGAGAACCAGCTTGCTCTGGAGATTCTCTTTCCTCATAGATCACCCACGTCTAGAAAGAGTTTCAATGTTGCAACAAATAGTCTGATTTTTGTAAATCTGACGGGGTGCATATCTGATTGCTAACACATATCATTACAAAGCATTGTCATACATCCACCCATACATCTATCATTATCATTATCATATCATATACTTGCATTCACAAAATCCAACATCATAAACCATTCATGCATTCATTTATCACAAATATTTGCATCAAGAAAAATTCCAAAAATGAAGCATCATCCATGATAACATCATCATTCATTAATTCATTATCATACATCGAAGTCATAATAAATTTATTCTTTCATTCATACATAAACCATTCATATATACATTCATCATAACAATTGTCATAGTAACATCGTAATCCATGCATCATCATAATTCATTCGCATTCATACATTTCGGTCATATATGTGCATTCAAAAAATACCAAAAATACAGAAAAGTGCATTGCATTCCATTGAAATAATAACATTCATTGCATATAAAAGCATAATCCATATCACATTAGAGCATAACATAAATTCATCCGTACGTTTGCATTCATTCATATATTCCATACATTTACACTTATCATATTCAACAACAATTCATTCATTTAGCATGCATTAGAAATCATAAAACATTCACATCCACGCATAAAATCATATATTTGCATTCCATAATAAGCCATTTTCACATTTGTTCATTCATCCACATCATCAATATATACATGTGAAAAATACAAAAATATAGTGCATATCATATCTTTTACATAATTGCATCCATCTCATATCATCATAAATGCATCATCCATAAACACATTGAATCATACATCATCATGCATCCATACATAAAACATGGCATAATCATATAAGGCATCGCATAACATATACCATAACACATAAAAATAATAGACATCCATCATAAAAATCCATCATAAAATCATAAAAACATCATAGATCACTAATTGTCACTGCATCTCATATATAGCCTCAAAATAATAATGTCAAAGTGTACAATGATGTCAAGAAATGAGAAATGATACAACATAAAAAATGTGGCAACATGAGGTCTCTGAATCAGTATACAATGTCTCAATTATATATCAAGAGTGACTGTGGGGTCCTGAGGTATTGCCCCCGGTTGTCACAGGCTTCTCTGATCCTCCTACACCTCATGCCCCTGATGGACCCGCTCCTAGAGCTTTGCCTGGTGGGCCCCCTAGAAGTGGCTATGTGACACCCCTACTAGTGGTCCTCGACTGTGTCCGCTTTGATCGTGACTGAGCGTAGCTAACCCGTTGCTCTGTAGGAACTGCCTCATAGTATTTGCCTCTGTAATACTCTGCCTCCTTGGAAGACTCACAAAGGTCCCTGATTAGATCCCTTGTGCTACTTCCCTCAACTACTCTCTAGATCCTATCGGCTATAGCCACTACTTGCTCCCCCTGTTGTTGAGCTGTATCTCTCTCTATTGTCAATATGGAAATTTGGGCTTGTGCTTGCCCTTGTACCTGTAATTATGCTTGGGCCTGGGCTAACTAACCCTACAATGTCTGGATTTTCCCTTATAGAGTGGTAATATGTCCCTGGGCCTAAACCAGTTATGCCTGTAAAGTAGTGATTTATGCCTGCTACTATCGAGAAGGCACCCCAATCTATACATATTGTTGTGGTGCAACCACCAAGGATCTCCTCCTCCAAGGTATCATCACATCCTGAAAAACAAAGGGTGATCTGTCTCTGCCACCTCCTTCATCCCCATCTCCGACGTTATCTCCTCTGTCATCCCCACCCTCAGCTCTCCCATCCTCCTCTCCATCACCCCTGCCTGTCCTTTGTTTGGGTGCCCTCTCCCCATCATAATCCAAGGTCGGTACTGACTCATTTGGGCTGGACAGTCTAGGAAATGGGTGTGTAAAAAAATACTACGAATACTCATCTAACATAATGGTATTTTTGATCTCAGGATGGTAGTCCCATGCCACTGGATGTAAAGCATAGTACTCCTGATAAACCACATCATATAATAGCAGGGGCCCCCAATCTGATATATCCTGATGTTTGTAGGCATAGTGGGCCACTCCTTGTGGCATACCTTGTATCCTACCATACTGTCTGTGTACTCAGCCCACAAGAAATCTCTTGATGATGAATCATGTCCACCCAATCAAAAATTTAGTGGTGCATACATAGGGTATCTCTAGGTGATCCTCGGCCCACTGCTCAAAATCCAGGTATGACCACCATGTAACTATATCAAGGTCATCCAACACTCATCTCCAATACTCTAGTTTCCCAACTGATGCTAGAAAACTGGCCCGCTGTATCCATAAACATAAGGCCTCCCAAGCGACCGATATCTATTAGCAACTGATTGGGTAACTACTATATGCTCCCACACCCAAATCTGAAGTAATGTAACCTTGGTTGATAGGCTGGAAGCTCCAAGGTAGACTACCTGATGTAAATCATGATAAAGATGGGCGAGCATGCATGAAACCCAAGCTTATCGGGTCCCCTGTAATATCATATGCTCCAGTGTCCAACCCCAGCCCACATAAAGTCCCTTCGACCTACGGTCGAGACATAGGAAACCACCCACAAATCCAGCAAGAACAAACGGTAATGGGGCATAGCTCTCAAATAACTCCTGCCATGACAACTCATACCCACTGATCTGGTCATCATGAAATTTTTTGCGTAAGGCATCTGTGTCTCCCTCCTCGGTGACATCATACACAACAACCTCTCCAACCATGAGAATCTGAAGAATTTGATATACATCCTCTAGCATGACAGTCATCTTTCTAGTCACCAAGTGGAAAGTGTTGTGGTCGCTATGCCACCTCTCTGCTAGTTCTGTCAATAATGCCTGATTAATCCTAACCTGGGGCATGTGAATAAGGTAGTACAATCCACATCTCTCAATCACATCCATGTCGGCTTGTACCAGCTATGGGATCATATCCCATGTCTTTAGGAATCACTTCTGAGACATCAAAACCCCTAAATCACTCTCCTATCAATCATAAAAAAATCACAAAATCAACAATCAATCAATCAATCAATCTATCAATTGAACCTCACCTATCATGAGGTCAATCTATCAACCTATCATTGATCCTCACCTATCATGAGGTCAATCATCGAATTTCGCTTATCATGAGATCGATCATCTTCTAATCTATCAACATCATCAATCAACATCAACTCAAAAGCTGACACGATCAAAATCTATCAACAAGGAGAAACATAAAAAATTCTTAATTTTGGCATGGATGCGCCAAAACAATGCTTCTATGCGCTAAAACACAGATGCGCTAGAAAACTTGATCTATGCGCCACAATAGTGCATCTATGCACTAATTCTATGAATGTGCCAAAGTTTGTCACCGATGCGCCATAACAAGCCATCGATGCACCAATTCTATGGATGTGCTACTCCATCACATGGATGCACAACTTTATCTAGTCTAAGACCTAATCATTGATGCGCTAAAACCATAAACTGATGCACTACATCGGGTCATGGATGTGCTAAATATCTACATCTATGTGCTACATCGAGTCATGGATGGGCTAAATCTCTACATCTATGCGCTAAAATAGGTGACCTATGCGCTATTCTATCCTCTAGATGCGCTAAAACTTTTGGCGTAAAATTTTAAAATTTCAAAAAGCGGGAAAAAGCATTTCAAAATTCACAAAGAGAGGTTTTTTGAAGTTCATACCGAAGGTCTGCATGCTGTCGAGCGATTGTGCTGCCTCACACATTTGAATCGACGAGTCTAGATCGGGATCACCATTTTTCTCTGAATGCTCAAACTTGCTCAATCTAAAAAGAATAAAATGGTAAATGTACAAATGAGCTTATTTTTCACTTTTTACCTATTAAAAGGGTTATTTAAGATGGGTAACTAAGTGGCATGGATTTATTTTATTTTTCAAAGGGCCTAAATTCATAAATTCAACGTTTGGGGCAGATTGCACAACAAGTTTTGGGAGATAAATTGTTGAAACGTGTTGAAGCTTTCAAAATCATCAAATCATCAAAATTTTCTAAAAATTCTAGCAAATCGTAAAATTCAAAAATTCACCAATTTATCTCCCGAGGGGGCATCTATCAATCATCACTGAAAAATCAGCGTCTGAGGTAGGTTGAAATTTTTATCATGACGGTTTGACAAATTTTCTTTGAAGCAATGCGTCTGTGCACATCACTTCAAAGAGGGAAAAAATGTATACACATAAAAATGGTCTGGAGCACAAATTAATTAAATACTAGTTATTTAATTAATAAATCCTAACTCTTGCAGTAATATAAATAAATTGAAATTTATTTATATAGTTCATCCCTTAATTCTTCTATTTCAAAAATCATTATCCTCTTAAATTAATTAAATGTACAAATTAAATAATTTGTCATTTAGTTAATTTCCCTCCTTCATTTAAATTTGAATTTTTAATTCAAATTTGTTACATTTCTCCATATTTCTCTAACTTCCTCCAACTCACCCTCCACATCATCACATGTCACATGATTTCTTTTATTTCTAATTTCTAAATTAGAAATATTCTTCTAACCTCCTAACCTCCTTGGAGACACATGGCGCCTCTTTCTAATTGATGCTCTTTGACACTTGGAAGACTTGCCCTTCCAAATGGAGCAGCCTCCACGAAATCCTCCAACCTCTTTGTGCTCCATACGTGATGTCCCAGGACCACGATCTTAACCGTCCATCTTTGCCACCTCATCCCAGGCTTGGAAAAATCTATAAATAGAAGGAAATTCTACAGCTTTTCAAGGAGGATTTGATCACAAACTTATGTTGGAGAAATCATATTGGAAATTGAGAGCATTTTGAGAGCATTTTAGTTATCATTTGGCATTTTAGTTCATATTAGTATTATCATGACAATTTTAGTTTTAGCATCTTAATTTGTTGCATTTTCCTACATCATTTCATTTAGAATTACATCTTCAATCACAACAATCATCTTAGCATCATTTTAAATACAACAACATTACATCATAGATCATTTAGCATTGCAATCAAAAATACCAAAATCATGTAGATGTAGGCATTTAGCTTTACATTTCATATAGCATCTCGTTTATTAGGTTGCCATCTTTTAGATTCACATGCAATACACAAATCTGAGAGTATGGATTGAGAGATCACTAAGAATAGAGAGCAATGAGATGATTTGAGAGGATAGTCATAGCACTTCAATTTGTTATTTCAATTCCTTTTATGTAAAATGTCTTCATTGATGTGTGTTTAGTTTTACTAATTACTCCACTATTTTACACCACACAAGAATTATTCAAAGTTAATCTCGCACTTAACATTATAATTGTTTATTCAATTATAATATTGCTCTTATAATTGTCCATATTATTCTTGGGTATTAATGTCACCCCTATTATTCTCCAAACTAATAACTCTCTTTTAATGCCACTATTTAAATTATATTTTCAATATCACATAGCCTATTATATCCTTTATTGATGCTTTGATATTGTAATTGGTTATTTTATTTCCTTGGGGTTAAAGAATATATTACCATTATTTCATTAGTTGTTACTAATATTTATGGGGCCATTGTGTTGGTAAATCTAAATTTTACCACCTATTTTTATAAAATCAATATATAGTTATTATGAATTTAATGTATATTTAAATTTACAACTTAAGTAATTAACACCATAAAGTTACCATGGAGATATTACTATATGTATTCACTATATGTTATTACTAATTGTAAAACTTACACTATTCATTAAAAATTCTAACAACATAATAATAACTTATTTATTAACGTATTTGTTTATGAAAATACTTGCTCCAAACCAACTGTGATAATAACATCAAAATGATATCTACATAAGTTCAAAAATAATTTTACTTTCATTAACATATTAATTTAGGATGCTTCACAAATTTTAAAACTATTCTTAATATCTTAATTGTCATTATTTTAAACCTCAATTTACCTCACTAATATTACTTCCATCTAAATGATAAAAATAATAATATCATTAACTAACCCATGTTAAAAATAGTAAATTCTAGTTCTATTTTTAATCTCAATTTACCCCACTAATATTAGTCCCATCTAAATAATAAAAATAATAATATCACTAACTAACTCCTATAAAAAATAACAATATTAATATTTACTCATAAATTTACCTCTTAATAATAACAATAATAATATTTACTTGCCTATTACAATAGTAATATTTTTTTCTACTAAATCAACCAACAATAATGTTAATATTTTTTGTGTTGTAAAATATTAATTCAGTGCAATTCCCCAAATAATAATAATATTTTCTTATGCTATATTTCCTTCCTTCCATAATATTACTAGCCACATAATCCTCCAATGTTTCTAATCTCATTTAGTTTAATTTCAAATACAATATTTATTATAAATTCATCACTAATTAAAAGATCATCTTATTATTAATTTCATTATTAAGGATAGTGAATTCACTTGCTACTATTATCAAGTGCAACAATAACACTCATATAAGGATATAACATATATAGATTGAGTGGGTATATTTATATACATAAAGATATATATTTACATTTTTACTATTTATTTTACTTTGATATTAACATAATAATAATAATTTTTTCTTCTTACTAATGTATTTAACATTTAAAATACTTTAATTCTACGTAACTGCGCACTCTATCCAGTAAATACATATTTGCCTTTTATTAGTTCCTGCCCATAAGGTTTACTATTGCATCTGTTGCATTTTCTTTTCAAATACTCGCTTGGCCAATGAAATTGTAGTGTTTAAAATATTATTGTCTTTTTCCTATAGTCGGGATTTAAGCACATATTTTTTGTGCTTTAAAATTACACTTTATCTATTTTTCTATTGGTTGGAGTAGGCCGATTTTTCATTTTCGTTTAAGTAAATTAGGAAAATATGGGGACATTATACATTGTGGCAAATATTTGAACATTATACATAGTGGCAAATATTTAATCGGGGGAGGCAAATCATGTGAGTTTTGGTGGCGTGCCGGTGGGTACTGAAGTAGTGAATGCAAGTTTAATGCATTAAATGCAAGCTATGCAAAATGTGTTGGACAACTGGCCGGTACAGAAGTAGTGAATGCATAGTTAATTCAAGAAATTTTAGGTGAGTGTTGGGTTTTATTTGTGCTTATTCTTGTTTGTTTATTGTTTGTTGAGAAGCTTTATGTTTTTAGCTCTAGTCTGCCATTTTTTATGTTTGCTATTTTTTGGAGTGCTTGAATGGGGGAGGAGCCATTAGAACGGTGTAGTACTGGTGAGTGGCTCGTTTGTTGTTTGTGATACTTGAAAACTAGAAGTATTTTTCGCTGTTTTCGGGAAAAGTGAATGGTTTGAGCAAGGTCATATCGATTGTGGAGGCTTTGAATGCATTAACTATGTGTTAATTGCTTGAGCGACCAACAGTCTATTAGGAAAGCTTGCAAAATTTGTATTTAATATTTGAATGTTTGCAAAAATTTGTGACACTAGTATTTTTGTTGCAAATTTTATCCTATGCTTTTGTGTTTCATGCTTATGAACAATGTATTGTATGTGATGGAGTGTGCTTATTTGTCTAATTTATTCATGAAAAAGGAAGCAAAACTTTCAATTGAAGATGGAGGCAAAGATCTACATGGCTGCAAACACACTTTGTTGTTGAACAAGGATCTAGAAGGTCAGATTCTTGTATCATTCTTCCCCTTTGTTTGCAATGAATTCAGTGAAAAATAAAGGAGAAGCCTGGTTCAAGAATCTGACTTATCGAATAAATAGATGAGCATAGTGAATGATATGCCATGTAATTCATAAACATGAAACTATTTTTTGGCCAAAAGCAAGTTACAATTGTAGTCATTGAATTTTCTTTTGAAATAGTTGCTTGGGTAGTCAAATTGTATTGTTTAAAATATTCTTCTTTTTACTATAGCTGGTATTTAAGGACATATTTTTGGTGTTTGAAAATTATGTTTTATCTTTTTCTATTGGTTGGAGTAGGTCTATTATTCACTACCGTTTAAGTAAATTAGGAAAATAGGGGGACAATATGTATCACTGAAAATATTAATCAGTGGATGCAAATTGTGGGAGCTTTGGCAGCGAGCTAATGCGCAATGAAGCATTGAATGCATGTTTAATTCATTAAATACAATTTTTTCGAGATTTTTTGGAGAGGTGGTGGGTATGGAAGTAGTGAATGCATAGTTAATTAATGAAATCTTAGTCGAGTGTTGGATTTTATTTTTGCTAATAGTTGGTGTGTACAAAAGTAGTGAATGCATATTTACTTCATGAAATGTCAGGCAAGTGCTAGGTTTTATTTGTGCTTATTGTTTGTTGAGAAGCTTGTGTGTTTTTTAGCTCAGTGTTTCCATCTTCAATGTTAGTTATTGTTGATAGCTTTGAGCAAGTGAATGCTTTGAGAAAGGTGTTGTCGACTATAGAGGAATTGGAAGAATTCACTATATATTCATTACTTGGGTGGCTAATAGTCTATGAGAAAATCTTGGAAAATTTGTATTTGATGTCTAGGTGTTTGCAAAAAATTATTGCGCTGGTCTATTTTTGCCTAAATTCAGTCATGTGCCCCTAGTCCTGATTTGCTTGTAAGCAAAATTACAAAGTAGAAGTACTTGATCAATTTTGCAGATATGTGTAATGCATCATAAAGTAGTGAATGCATGGTTAATGCATTAAATACCGTGTCAATGGTAGCACAATTGTTGTATTTGTCTTTGATATGGTGAACTGGTGAGACAATTTTAATAATCTAAATATATATAATTTTGTTTCTAGAGTGAGTTTTGTTTATGCAATTTTCCCAGTAAAGCAATGTTTTCAAAGCCTAGGGTTAGATTGCTAAATAGGTGTAAATGGGAAGGCTTGTGTATGCTTGGACGTTCTACATACCTGATGCATGTGAGCTACTTGCATGAATGGTAAGAATGGTGGGGATGTTATGTGTAGACATGTGAAAACGTTGACTTGAAACAAATTTGTGACTAGGTTGATGCATTGGGCTATGATCTGTAAATTCTGTGAAGAACACTTTGTAAATGATTTGTATGTCTTAGTAGACTTTGTAGTCTGTGAGTGCTTCTAATTTAAGCAAGACGTAGACAAGTCTGTCAATGCAACTATATTCATTACAAAGTTACTTAAGTGGTTGTCCTTGTTCTCATATCGGTGCTTGTGTTTTGTTGTGACTAGAAGTATTGTTTGTTGTAATATGGCCTAATTGTACAAATGTATATAGTAGATGGCATATGCTATGTAACCAAGTTACATGAAACCGTTGGAACTAAGGAGCAGGTCACTATAGCAATGGTTTCATTTACAATTCAGGGATAGTAAACATTTTATCTTTTTTTCTATTGGTTGGAGTAGGTCTATTATTCATTTTTGTTAAACTAAATTAGGAAAATAGGAAAACATTATTTATTTTGAATTTTTTTAGTTGTTGCATGTAAATTGTGTTAGCTTTAGTGGTGGGGTGGTGGATACTAGAGCAGTCAATACATGTTTAATGTATTAAATGATATGACTAGTGGGTTAGAAACAATAGTTTGTTAGATGCAAATTGTGCGAGATTTGTAGGTGGGCTTGTGGGTGCGTAAGCTGAGAATGCATGGAATCCCATGGAATCCTAGGGAAGCGGTCGGTTTTATTTGTGTTGATTTTGGTATGTTTCTTGTTTGTTGAGAAACTTGTGTGTTTTTAGCTCTCAATTCCCTTGTTTCATGTTTTCTAAGTCTGTGAGACCCTTCAATGGTGGAGGAGCTATGGAGTTTTGTTGAAGTGATTTTCCCAATAGCTTTGTTTTTAGTGGCTAGATCAGTAAGCATTAAAATTCACTTTGTAACAAAAGATAGGAAATTCATTGAACATTTTGAGCAAAGGAATGACGTCGATAAATGCGTTGAGATACATGTTCTTCCAATATGTCTAAGAATTATGTATTAGAAGAGTTTTGAACAATGAGGGAGAACGTTGGTTGAAGAGTCTGATTTTTTAAATAGACAAATGGGCATAGTGGATGACATGGCATGTAATTCATAAATGTGAAACTATATTTTACCCAAAAGCATGTTACTCTTGCAATCAGGAATATGCATAGTTGCAATTATGGGATATGCAATTCATTGGTTATATATTTGCTAATTTTTTTAATTCCCTTAGTGTTGGTTTGTGCTTATTGGAATTTGTTTATTGTTTGTTGAGAAGCTTATGTGGTTTTAGCTCTAGGTTGCTATCTTCAATGTTTTCTATTCTCTACAATACTTGAATGGGGGAGGAGTGATAAGAGCAGTGTACTACTAGTGAGTGGTTGATCTTGTTGTTTGTGATACTTGATAACTACAAGTATTACTTGTTGTTGCAGGGAAAGCTAAATGGTTCATTGCTTTTGTGCCAACAAGCTCTTTGTCAAGGGTTGTGCAATTTTCACTTGATGATTAAATATTTTCTAATTTACTTAAACAAAAATGAATAGTAGACCTACTGGAATTTAATGCAATAGATGTAGATTGATTGACAAGAGTTCCATTTCCAATGCACATCATACAATTGCAATAGTGACGTGCTTTGGTTGCAACATTAAATTTCCTTTGAGAAAAATGCCATGCACGTGAAGTGCATGATGGTTGTAAAGCTCACACAATTTGCATTCAATTCTTAATGTTAGCATTCTTATTTGTGGTACTTGCTTGGTCAATGAAATTTAATTGCTTTGCAGAAGGACTACTACTCATTTTAGTTTCAATAAATTAGGAGAATACGGGAACATTATATACTTGGGACTTATGAACATATTCTCCATTTTTAGAAACTATTATTTATTTATTTTTCTATTGGTATAGCTATACTCAAGGTTTAAATATTAATTAGTTTATTTTCAAGTATTTATCCACTTACATCATTAAAAAGTCCCACCAAAAAACAAGCTTCTCAACAAACAATAAACAAACAAGAATAAGCAGAAACTAGTACTTGGTTCATATCTTATGAATTAAGTTTGTGAAGTTTGTATTTAATGCATTAAACATGAATTCACTACTTCATTACCCACTAGACCGCTACCAAAACTTGCACAATTTGTATCACGCAAATAAATATTTTCCACAATGTATAATGCCCCCTATTTTCCTAATTCACTTGAACAAAAATTAAAAATCGACCTAGTCCAACCAATAGAAAAAGAGATAGACCATAATTTCCAAGCACAAAAAATATGAACTAAACTTCTGAACAAATAATAAATAAATGAGAATAATAAAAAACCAACATTTGATTCATATTTCATGAATAAACTATGTGAATTTCACATTTAATGCATTGGACATGTATTCACTACTTCAGTACCCACCAGCCCATCGCCAAAATTAGCACAATTTGCATACACGAATTAAATATTTTCCATAATGTATAATGTCCCTCTATTTTCATAATCTATTTAAACTATCTTAGAAGTAAAATCAACAATTGCAATAGTAACTTGTTGTAACTGTATTCATTCTACGAAGTCACTTGAGTGGTAGCCCTTGTCTTGATATCAATATTTTTTCCTTCTGTGACTACAAGAATTGTTTACTGTTATAAATCCAAATTGTATATTTGGCTACAGTAGATGGAATATGACATGGACCAGTTGAAGCTAATTAACAGGTTACTATTGCAATAGTTCCATTTTCAATAAAGAAATAGTAAACAATTTATTTGTTTTCCTATTCGTTGGAGTAGGCCTATTATTAATTTTTGTTAAACTAAATTAGGAATTTAGGAGGACACTAGACATTAAATACAAAACCATGCAAGCTTCTATAGTAGGTTGATAGCTACCCAAACAATCAATACATACATAATACATTGAATTCCCGCATATTCAATAAAACCTTGCTCAAGGTATTCAGTTTTTCCTGTTTCAATTCTCATTTGTTACAATTATTATATTGGTTGGAGGAGGCCTATTTTTCATTTTTGTTAAAGTAAATTAGAAAATATAAGGACACTATATATTTTGCAAATATTAAATCGCTAAATGCAAATTTTGTCACCTTGATAGTGGGGTAATAGATACTTAAGCAATCAATGCATGTTTAATGCATTGAATGGTATGACAAGCGGATCAGAGTCAATAGTCTATTCAATTCAAATAGCATAGGTAATGCATTCAACTTTTTTAGCATACAAACAACAACAACAAGCATGTTAAGCAACATGGTATGCTACTACTAGTGATAGGGACCAATCCCAATATCTTTTACTCTGTTGTTACTAGATAAAGCAATACTCTTCTAGATTTTTGACCAAGATCTTCTTCCTTGTGAAAGCATAGAATGCATTAACTGTGAATTCATCGCTTGGATAGGCATTAGCCTACTAGCAAAATATTTTAAATAATACAATTTCATTAGACAAGCAACTATTTTAAAAGTGAACTAAACAATCTCACTAGGAACTTGTTGCAATTGTATTCATTATACAAAGTCAGTTAAATGGATACCCTTGTCTTGGTATCAATATTTCTATTTTGGTGCAACTAGAAATATTATTTGTTGTTCTAAGGTCTAATTGTACAAATATGTATAGTGGATAATGAATGACATGAAACAGTTGAAGCCAAGCAATAGATTACAATTGCAATGGTTTTATTTGTGATTGAGAGATATTAAAAAATTATTATTCTTTTCTATTGCTTCAAGTAGGCCTATTATTCATTTTTGTTAAAGAAAATTGCGAAAATAGGACATTATATATTTTGCAAATATTTAATGTCTGAATGCAAATTGTCCCACCCTTGGAAAAAATATGGTAGATGTTGAACCAATCAATGCATGTTTAATGCATTAAATGGTATGAATGATAGATCATAAACAATATTCAATTGTTTGTCAATTGTGCAAGGCAATATGTTATTCATATACATGAAACAAAGAAGCATATGTTAAAATTTGCAAAAAAAAAGAGACCAACGCAATAATTTTTTGTAAACATCTAGACATCAAATGTAAATTTTGCAAGCTTTTCTGCAATAAATACATAGCCAATGCGTTGAATGCCTCCACAGTCAACAAGACCTTGCTTAAAGCATTGGCATTTTCCTATGACAATTCTCATTTGTTACAATAGTTACCTACTCTTTGGATTTAACTATTCCATGTTCATGGGTTTCATAGCATATGCCATCTACTGTACCCACTTGTCCCCCTATCCCTTGTAACAACAACTAGTGTTTCTATCTAACAAGCATCATAAACATACAAATAAACTGCTCCCTGGTAGTCAATTGTTTGTAGAATTACAAACATGGGAAGCTAAAAAACACAAACTTTTGAACAACCAATGAACAAACAAGAATTAGCACAAATAAAATGGAGCACTCGCTTGAGGTTTTATTAATTAACTATGTGTTTACTACTTGTGTACCCACTAGCTATTATTCAATGGATTGAACATGCATTCACTGTTTCATGATTAAATATTTTATAGAATATATAATGTCCCCTTATTTTTCTGATTTACTTAAACGAAAGTGAATAATAGACTCACTCCAGCCAATAGAGAAAGTAATAAAATAAAATTTTCAAACGTCAAAAATATATCCTTAAATCCCAATTATAGGAAAAACACAAAAAAACTGCATTCAATAGAATTTGATTAGCCAAACAATTATTTCAAAAGAAAATTCAATAATGATCCTTTAATCTTCTAGTGTTCCCCATTTTATTATAATAAGTCTTTGAACACTATGTCTTCTTCCCCCACTATTTCACCGCTCTTTTGAAAAGTTTAAGAGCATCAAGCAACTATTTCAAAAGAAAATTCAACAAATGCAATTCTAAACTTTCCTATCGACACAAATCTATAATGTCTTCCTAGTGTCATAATTTTGTTAAATGAAAATAAAAAATAGACCTAATGCACTAATGATACAGTTGTTGTTATAGTGTGAAGGAGTCAACTGGAAAAGCTCGTGTAATTTGCATCAGTGATAAAATATTTTTCAAGATATAATGTCCTATTTTCCTAGTTTACTTAAACAAAAATGAATAATAGACCTGCTTCAACCAATAGCAAAAGAAATAGATCATGGTTTTCAAACATGAAAAATATGTCCATGGATCCCAAGTATATAATGTTCTTGTATTTTTCTAATTTTCTAAAACTAGGATTATTAATAGACCTACTCCAAAACAATCAAAACTCAATTAGCCAAGTGAATATTACAATTGCAAATGAGATAATTAAAAAGCATTGAGCCAATTTTCAGTGACAAAGCTCACACTGTTTGGATTTAATTCTTTAATATTTGGAAAAATTTATTGTGTGTTGTTGTGTTTCATGGTTATGAATAACATGTTCTATGTCATGGAATGTGCTCATTTTTTTGAATTGTACTTGTAACAAGAACCATTGCTTGCAATTGAAGTGGAGGACAAAGATCTATATTGGTGAAATTAAACTTGGCTCTTTAACAATAAGCTACAAGGTCAGATTCTCGTATCATTCTCCCACTTTGTTTGCAATGAAATTTAATTCTTCCAATGCGTGTAACAATTATGTATTGGAAGAGTTGTGAACAATAAAGGAGAACGTTGGTTCAAGAATCTGAATTTTGAAAGAGACAAATGGGCATAGTGTATGACATGACATGTAATTCATAAACATGAAATATTTTATTGTTGTATAGCAGGTTGCTTTTGCAATCATAAATATGCATAATTGCAATTGTGGGGTTTGCAATTCATTTGTTAAATATTTTCTAGAATTCATAGTGTCTTCTTACTCTCCTATTTTATTTAAACGAATATCAATAATAGACCTAGTGTATTCCTTGTGCAACTTGCATCCAACGATTAAATATTTGCAAAAATATATAGTGTCCTATTTTCCTATACTACTTAAACAAAAATAAATAGTAGACCTACTGTAAAGAAATTACATATAATTGGGCAAGCAAGTATTCCAATTGCAAATGAAAAAAATAAAAGTTAAATGCACATTGTGTCAGCTTTACTATTCTCATGCACTTGATGCGCTTGGCATTTTGGTCAAAGGAAAGTTACTACTGCAACCAGGGCAAGCCGTTATTGAAATTGTAAAATGTACAATGGATATGCTATGATTGTTGATCAATCTATAGCTCTTGCATTAAATGTGTCCATGGTTGGTAAGACGTTGTGCAAAGTAGTATATAGTTTTCTCCTTTGTAACTCTCATTTGTTTACTATGTCTAGATCCCAAAGGAAACAATGGCATATGTAACCTGTTTCTTAGTTTCACAAAGAAATGAGAATAAGCATAAAAAAACCAAGCACATGCCTGACATTTCATGAATTGACTATGCATTCAGTGCTTGTGTACCCAGTAGGCTTTCAACACATCTTGCACAATTTGAATTTAATGCATTAAACATGCATTAAACATAAGATTTATAGAATATAGAAGGCATATAAAATACATAGGACATATAAAATATAAATATTAGTAGTACATAAAAAATTGAGAAGCATTTTATGTTTTCTAATACCATATTGTTATGTTCAATTATATTAATATTTTTGAATATTTTAACCGTAACTATTTTTTTAAATATTTAAATTAAATCCATTTAGTTAAATAAACTAACTATAAATAATTCTATTTACCGTGAATTTAAAAAAGAACATATAGCCAATGGAAAATAAGCCACAAAAAGTAAAGTTCATAGGAATAATAACTTTATAGTTGAAGTGAAGGTTTAAATATTAATTAATTGTTTTGAAAGTATTAATCCACTTTCATCATCATGAAGCACTACCAAAAACAATATGCCGAGAATAGTGGTATGAAGAAATCCCAACACCTCTTAATGTGTAAATGGTCAACAGATGCTTCTTTATGCCTCAGTGCACTGCATAGCTTCTAGGCATCGACTAAGTGCATAGATAGTGAGAATGGAAAGAGTGTTACATGTAAACATGTGAGAATATAGAATGGAAACAAATTTTTACTTTGATTAATGCATAAGGATATGGTTTACAAATTTTGTCAGAAACATTGAGGCAAAGTGAAATGTTTTATTGTCTAGACAATAGAGGACATTTGTAGAAGAACAACTGAATTTTGGAGAATGTCATGGTGGTGAGTTGTTATTGCTTTGTAAAGTATCAGAGATTGAATGTAGAAGAACTTTCACTATTTAGTAAAACATAATTTAAAAATCCTACCAAAGTAACTACAACAACAATTGAAATGCATATGGTGTGTATCTGATAAACATGAAATAATAAAAGCCAATAATTGTAAACATGTGATATGCAATTCATATGCATTGTTTTGCATAACATGCTAATCATATTTTATTATAAGAAAATGAAGGGAATTTTTTTTTTTGAGAATCCTCTTCCATTTGCTTTTGGAAATAAATTATCCTAGAAATAACTAAATGGTGCATAGATTATAGCAATCTACTAATGCGAATATCAAATGCACATTCAATAATTTGCTTAAATTTATAGCAAAGTGGACAAATGATATGTTTTTGCAAACATTAAGGCATTAAATACAAATTTTGTGAGCTCTTCTAATAGAGAACTAGCCACTCAAGAAAATTATGTGAACTTTGACAGCAAAGTGTTACATACTAGGTCAGTCAATGCATGTTTAATGGATTAAATGGTCTAACTGTTGGATCAAAAACACTAGTCTATTAAATGTAAATTGTGGAAGATAAAATTTTACAAACATGTAGACATTAATCACAAATTATGTGACCTTTTCCAATAGGTTGGTAGCTACAGAAGCAATGAATACATAGGCAATGCATTGAATGTCTCCATAGTTAGCAAGATCTTGCTCAAAGATCTTGTTGTCAACTATGGAGGAATTCAATGCATTTCCTACGTATCCATTGCTTCAGTAGGTACAAGCCTATTAGGAAAGCTTGGAAAATTTGTAGTCAATGCCTGAATGACTTGGAAAAATATCGTTGTGATCTATTTTTTTGGCAAAGTTTATCATGTGTTTCTATGTATCATGTTATCTTCCACAACATGCATTTAGAAAATTATTCTTTTTGGTTTTCCAGTCATATTATTTAATGAATTTAACATGTATTGACTGTGTCGCTAATAGTAGCCTCTTATTGTTGTAATTTAGTCTAACAAAAATGAATACACTCCAACCAATAGAAAAAGAGATAAATTGTTTATTATCTCTGAATTGCAAATGAAACCATTGCAATAGTAATCTCCTCCTTGGCTTCAAGTATTCCATGTATCTTGGTTACATAGCACATGCCATGGACTATACCGATTTTTACACTTAAGCATTGGAACAGTAAAATGAAAATAGCATAAGAAATGCATTAAACTTCTTTAGCAAACAAATGACATCAACAAGCATGTAAAAAAAATGATATGTTGGTATTAGTTATAGGAACCAATACCAATATTTCTTAGTTTGTTGTTGCTAGCTAGATCAATACTCTTCCAGATCTTTGAGCAAGTTCATGTTCGTTGTCCATACATATAATGCATTGAATGTCAATTCATTGCTTTGACAGGCATTAGCCTACCAACAAAGTATTTTAAGCGATACAATTTCATTGTATAAGAAACTATTTCAAAAAAATGAATTCAATGATTGTAATAGTAACTTGTTGCAATTGTAGTCATTTTAGAAACTCATGTGAATGGTTGTGCTTGTCCAGGTGATATCAGTACTTCAGTTCTATTGCAACTAGATACATTCTTTGCTATTATAAGTCCCAATTGTGCAAGTAGGTATAGGAAATGACAAATGACATGAAACAGTAGAATCCAATAACTATGTTACTATTGCAATCACTCCATTTTCAATTGAGAAGTAATCAACAATTTATCTTCTTTTCCATTGGTTGGAGTAGGCCTATTATTTATTTTTATTAAAGTTGATTATGAAAATAAGAGGACATATATATTTTGCAAATAATTAATCACCCTTGTTTGTTGCAGTGGTCACCTACTGCTTTGCTTCAATTGTTTCATGTTTATGCATTGTATAACATATTTCAATTAATGTACTCACTTGTAACATTCACATTTGTAATAACAAGCAATGTTTCTAGCCATCAAGTACTACAAAGACACAGGGGAGCCACTTGCTAGAAGCGCATTGTGCTTATGGCTTATCTCGTGCTCAAGTGCTCAACAGACTAATGAAAATTGAAAGGTAATGCGTAAAGCTAAAAAACAAATAAGGTTTCCAACAAAAAATGAATAGAGGAGAATAAGCATAGATAAAAGCTAGCATTCCTCTAGAGTTTCATGAATTGACTATGCTTTTACTGCTTCCATACCCTCCGTACCCTCCGACCCTCCTACACTTTTTTCAAAATTCACATTTAATGCATTGAACATGTATTAAATGCTTGATGATGAAATTTGTAAAAAAAAAGGATTTTGCAATCAATTCTTCTAAACATTTAGACATTAAATATGAACCTAGGGATCTTTGCCTCTAGACTAATTGCCACACAAGCAATAAAAAGATAGTTGATGCATTCAATGCTTTCGTATTTGCTAGGATCTTGGTCAAACCATTCAATTTACTCTGTAGCAACAAGTGATAGTTCTAATTACCAACTATGAGAAATATATTTACAAGTCACTCAAAATAAAAGCTTTCTATGTATCCCTCTCACCGCATTCAAGCTCTGCACATGATAGAAAATATCAGAGAGAAGAACTGGGAGCTAAAAATATAGAAGGTTTTGAGCAAGCAATAAATAGACAAGAATAAGCACAAATAAAACCCAGTCCTTGCCTCAAATTTCATAAATTAACTATGCATTCAATAATTTTGTACCCACCAGCCCTCCAAAACATCTCCCACAGTTTTCTTTACAAGATTTTCTGGTACATTGGTAGCCACTCATGCAATTAACACATAGTTAATGCATTCAATGCCCCCATAGTCCAAAAGACCTTGCTCAAACTATTCAACTTTCCTTGTAACACCTAGCAATACTTCTAGCTATCAAGTATAAAAACTAGAGAGCACAGTGCATGAAATATGATTCATTTTTCATAAACATGAACCACAAAAACAATGATAAAGTTTGCAAAAAACAAGATCAAGCTTCTAAATTTTTGTAAACATTTAGACATTAAATGAAAAAAATTCAATGCCTCCACAGTTGCTATTTAATCATTGGATGCAAATGGCACAAGCTTTGGCAGTGGTCTGGTTGACATTACAACAATGAATGCATAATTTCATGAATTAACTATGCATTGAGTGTGTATGCACTTGTGAGCTCTCCAACACATCTGTAAAAGTTTGAATTTAATGCATTTAACATGCATCCATTGTTTCATTATTCAACAATTCACTAACAAAGCTTCTACAATTTGCATTGACTATCAGAATATATAATGTCTCCCCATTTTCCTAATTTACAAAACTTGATCAAGTGTCAACTGGATCTTTGGACAATTTACATTCAATGCTTAAGTATTTTTAAAACTTTATCATTTTTTCAATTTTTCTACCTTTATTTTATCTATTTTCTTATTCAAACCATAGTAATATATTTTGATTAGCCAACTAAGTCTATAAAATACAAACAAAGTGACTGCAATAGTATTGGTTTAATGCTTACTGCATTGATTCAACATTGATTTCTTTATGTTTATGAATTACATATAACATGTCATCGACTATGCTCATTTGTCTAATATGCTTTTAAAATAGGAGTGATTGCTTACGAATTAAGTGGCAGATAAAAAGATACATTATTGCAAATATAGTTGATAGTTGAACAAGAAAATAGAAGGTCAGATTCTTAGATCATTGTTCTTTCTTTTCTTTTCTTTTTTTCTATTTGTAATGAAAAAATTAACATTTATGCAAAATATCATCTTTGTTGCTTTGCATTTATGTACGAAATATGTAGAATTTGTCATATATACCTATTAATTCCAATTAGCATTTCCAACAATCTAGTACTGTATGCATTCTAAATGGAAATAAGATTTTAGAATATAGGAATGATAGACGTTGATAAATATGAATATGCAAAATACTCACAAGTCAATAATATAGACAATGTACTAAAAAACAATGGGCTATGTCGAGTAAGCACATTTAAGTACAATGTTGGAGACTTCTTGTTTGACTTGTTAGAAGTATTTTTGAACAATTAGTACACATCAATTGAGCTACGAAGAGGAATAGTAGAGTACTTCTTAAGTTTCTTTGCAAAACGAGATAAAGATGCAATTAGATCATATAACATTGCACTAGACCCTGAAAGCCTATATAGACTGCACTAAGTGCATGATCGGGACACAAATCTATGTAGGATGCGCCTTTCCACAAAACCAGATGTTGGGAACAATGAAATTGGTTTGTGGGGAGACGTATTTTGTATTCAGTGGCTATCCAAGTGGCTTAATATAGAGATATGTGTTTGGTCAACTACATCGGGGAAAAATTACTTGCACTTTAACAATCTACCTAGTTTTCCATCATATTCCATTTTGTTCTATGATGCAACACCTCAAAGTGAGCATTTTGAACCGCTTCTAAGAATTGAGCCACACAATCCAAATGACCACCAACCAATAAGGTTAAATCAACTTAAAAAACTCATTAGAAATAATACACAATATCAAACTACCAATGACAACAAAAATAAAAAGATAGACAATAACAAAAGCAATTCCATTCATACAATTAAACAAAAGTATCTCAATCATAACCCTATTGTAAGACTGTAGCACCTTAAGATATTTATTAGAAATAACAATAAACAAAATCAACCTATACCTATGAAATCAAATAAGGGAAAATAACTATCAACAATACAACTTTACGAAAAAATAATTCAAGATACACCAAAATATACATGCACAATCTACCAAATGTTATATTTTGGCAAAGATGCCAGAATATTAAAATACAAGGAAAAGGAAATATATAATGAACTAGTACATTCAACATCCATAACATTGACAAATTGCATATGTTGTATATGCTACTCCACACTAAAAAAATTCACAATACCAAAGTATCCATGCCACACAAAATACGAACTAATAAACCATTGTCATATATAAAACTTCTCTCCCAACTAGAAGAATGACTTGTGTCACTTAGAATTGCATTTGCACAAATCTGGGAACTAGGGTACAAAAGATCTCAAATAGGTCTAATAGGCTCCATCTTTAATGTCCCTGTTGACATTAGCATTATACAAAAAGCATTACCACTATCAACTAACAACACAAAAAAATTGTTGTTTCACTCAAAAGATGATTGGAATACAAAAATTAATTTCAAAAAGGCATGGTACAACCCAATCTTGTCATGGAAGCTTTGGCTCAGTTGTCAAAAATGACACTATACAAAATGCAAAATGTCTAGATAAACAAAGGTTGGAAACATTTTTCGCATACCAATGATGAACTTGAAGAAAATACCGAGCCTATGACAATTGAAACTGAGTTAGATAGTGACACAGAACATGGGAATCTATCTAAAACCTTGGTCCATGGATTCATTGAATCCAGAAGTATACATAGCATGCAAGACAAAATCATTGAAGTTACACCTGCAGAAAAAAACTATCCAGTTGGAATCTTTAATGACAAATACGTTGAGGAGATGAATTTCCCAACATTATTCTTTGGCAAGCCACATTGCACAATGGGATGTTCTACAATCAAACAAAAATTTTCAATCAAACAAAAATTTTGTATCACACAACTAACATATTTTTCAAAACTATCAAGATACTAATACTAAAAGTCTTGTCTACAATGTCCATAAGAATACAAAAGGGCCAACTAAAAGGACGTAAGCTACTTTCCAAGGACATCAAACACAAACCAAACCTTGAAAAAATTCTAAAATCAAATATTAGGTATGTTGACTTCAAAAGAATAAGAATATCCCTAGTAATACACAACAACTTAAGAAAAATGTTTTTGCAATGATACAACAGCTAGGACCACCAACATTCTTCCTCACTTTTAATAGTGTTGAACAAAATTGGGATCCTTTAATAAAAATGCTACAAGAATTACACAATCAACATCAATTAGGTCAAAGAGAACAAGAGTTAATTGCTCAAATGAGCATTGAGAAATTTGAACTGATCAAAAAGGATCCTATTACTTGTGTACGGTACTATAGACATAGAATAAATGCAATGAAAAAAATAATGCTTATAGATGACTCTATCTTTGGAAATTTTATTGATTACTTTTCTAAGTCTGAGTTCCAAAATCGAGGAAATGGGCATGATCATATGCTAATATGGGTGAAAAATGCACCAATCTACACAGAAAACAATAACATAGACATTGTAGCTTTTATCGACAAGTACATTTACTTGTAGCACTGATCATTTGCAACCTGACTTGGCTAGTTTACAAAGGCACCACCACACAAAGAGATGCAACAGACCAAGGAAAACACTTTGCAGATATAATTTCCCTTTTCCACCGATGCAAAAGACACAAATACTTTTACCAGTACTAGAAAAGACTGAAACAATAACTTCAAATGTTGTCAACGTTTACTCGATACTATAAAAAGCTAATTATGACAAAGAATACACTTTAAAAATGTTTTTAAATGACATAAACCTAACTGAAACTAATTATATAGTAGCTTTGAGCTCTACACCAAACAAGCCAACACTTTTCTTACAAAGAAAACCATCAAAAATATGGAACAACAGTTTTGCAAGGAAAATTCCACACCTTTGGAAGGCCAATACAAATGCTCAATTCGTGTTCAATGCATATGCCACAACAATGTATTGTAGCTCTTACATTGAAAAAGTAGACAAGTCAATGAAATATGCATTCAAAAGAATATGTAAGGACCAACAACAAACACATATTGATGCAATAAAAATGATAGGTAAACTTGGAAATGCATTGTTGAACTTGCAACAAATGTCAGCACAATAAGCTGCTCATATTGTTTTATCGCTTCCATTGAACTTTAGTTCAAGAAAATGAATTTTCATTGACACGTGGTCCTATAGTACATTTATTCTAAAATCTATCAAAAAATTAAAAAATAAACCAGATGAATCAAAGAACATACTCTCAAAATCTATAGTGGACTATTATTTAATATGTTCTCAAACATTAATAGACATATGTCTTGCAAAGTTTGTTTCAAGTTACAATAAAAATGGAGCTATAGTTGGGCCAAAAAATAAACCAAGTGTAATACGTTTTATTAACTTTAACAAGCATTTTTATCTAGAGAATCATTGTAGAGAGAAATTAATGCTTTATGTATCGTTTACAATGAACGAGAGTACACTGAAACAAAAGTTTGACTCATGGGAACATGCATACATGCACCACGAAAAAACCATTATCAAAACTCGTGCAAAGTTTACTCACAATACAAGTTCTAAATGGGGTGACATAAAAAAAAGAACTCAAGGATGTTAAGTCCCTTGACGATGGAAAGGATGATAAGTCATTGATAACAAGAAAAGCTAGCCAAATAGAACAATATGGCATTCAAATAGATCTTCCAAATATAGGATGCATAAAACCAAATACAATGCCACACAATGCATTTGAAATTGCTAGACATCCATAGACAATTGAAAACAAAAAATATTACAAACTAAGGAAAATGTTGAACAAAGAACAACAATCAATTGTTAAAGATGTTATAATGAAAAAGATGAAAAAAATTGACAAGCCTTTGCATCCGTTCTTGACTGGTGGAGCTGGAATTGGTAAAAATTTCACTGCAAAATCCATATAGCAAGCTCTAATTCACATTTATAGAAAGTATATTGACAATAATACAGAAAAACCAAAGGGCTTATTAACTGTGTATACAGGTAAAGAAACTTACAATCTAGGTGGAGTCACATTACATTCAACATTTCACATACCATTTAATACATTAGATTTTCTGCCCTTGGATTTTGAAGCACTAGACATTATGTCCAAGCACTATGAACAATTGCATGTGTTCCTTATAGATTAAATCTCACTAGTAGGCTCAACATTTCTAAGCTACATTGATAAACAATTATGAGACATAATTCAAATGCCTACAATGTACTTTGGAAACCTTGATACAATTTTCTATGGTGATCTATACCAAGCACAACCAGTCCTTGACTCCATTGTATTTGAGCATAAACCTACTATAACTGAATTAATTCCTTATAGTTTTTGGAAAGACAATGTAAAATACTACTCATTGGTCACAACTATGAGACAAAAGGATGAAAATTTTATTGAAATCCTTAATAGAATACAAATAGGCTTACAAAAAAATGATGACATAGGCTATCTTAACCAGTTTTTCTTCCGTTCTGCACCTTTGGATCCAACATTTCCATACTTGTTCTATAGAAAAGCTGATGTGGACACACACAACCATAAAATGCTATTGTTCATCCCCAGCTAGATGATCTAGTGCTAAATGCAATAGACGAACATGAGGAAAACTGTAATGAAATACGACTTTATAGTCATACAACCACTCTTCCATCTCAAATATACTTGAAACAAGATATCCTTGTTGAAATCTATGCAAGTAATTACAATACACAAGATGGCCTAGCAAATGGTTCTGTCGGAATATTTAAAGCATAAACAACATATAATGGCATTGATATTGTTTGGATTAATTTTAGCGATCCAACAATTGGACAACAAAAACACACAAAACTAGTGCAATACTACATTGGACCAATCAACAAGGAATGGGTTCCTATATTGCGTATTGCTAGAGCCATACAAAAAAATTCAACGAACAAGAAAAATACAATTAGAAAATAATTCCCAATACAATTAGCTTGTGCACGGACCATCCATCGATCACAAGGACTAACAGTGCAAGCTTTGGCTTTTGACCCAACAGGTATAAGGCAACATGGCTTAACTTATACAACACTATCACAAACAAAGACAATGAACTCATTATTCCTGCTAAAACCTTTAACTACAAAAAACTTTAAAGTCAAGGACAAGATACATCTAGAAATGCATTGTCTGCAATCAACTGCACAATGGCAACTTGATATTCAAGGTACATGTCCACATGATACATCACAAATTCTTCTATGCACACTAAACACTCATACATTACATCCACATGTACATGACATTTCCAATGACTATGCAATACAATTTAACATTTTGTGTTTGCAAGAAGTACACATGCATATCTTACAACCTAATATATTATCATAATATTTTAATACCTTTGGTATGATATGATACATGACATAACAAAATTTACCAAATTTTTTTTGTTCATATCAAGAGAAAAAGAACACAACTCCACAAATATTGAAGCCATCACAGTCAGAATACTGGAACACACCAATGAACTTATTATTTGTAATATTTATGCAAGGCCCGCTACTCCCATACAAGAAATAATCACAATTCTTTAAGCTGTAATTGCATATGTAGATACAAAAAACATATTGTACATTGTAGGAGACTTTAATATTGACATGTGCTTAGAAAGCAAGAGCAAAAGAACACTCCAAAATTTTATGGAAACTAACAAAATTCATTTTTTGCTAAACAAATCACATAGTTTACACAAGCCTCTCATTGACCATATTTGGTCAAATTCAATCACAAGTGTATGCAATATTTATAGATCAAAGGCATATTGGACTGACCACTTTCCTATTTTCCTAAAATTCCACCTTGCCCATTGAATCGGTTCAACATTATAACATACATAACCATATATCAACAATACATTCTTCAATGGTTTTTCCACTACTATATCACTACCTTTTAGGAAAATCATGGATGAACCAAAAATACCACACCAAAAAGCACAAGACATGGACGAAGACACAAGAAAATGGTAAACAAATTATCTTATTTACCTATCACATGCATTCTTGTATTTTCCAAATATAATATTTACATTTCTCTTGATGTTTGCAAAACAAAAGTCAAAAAAACCATATCAATTGAAAAAGGAAAATGCAAAAAAAGTTGGTGACACATTCCAAGGTGATGTCCTTATTGTTTACAAAGAAAAATTGGACAAATTCAATGGAACACGTGAAGTAATACGTGTAGAGCTCACGGATATTAAAGCATTAACGACAATTACACTAAATATCAATGGATACCTTGTACAAGAGCATGAACACAAAATAGTTCCAAGATTGGGGGTTTCAATATCAAGCTTCCAAATTCCACCTAGAACAAATTATGATAGAGGAGACTATGATTGCATACTAATATTGATTGACACAAGCATAGTTGAAAGCATACCTCACTTTTCTATGGAATACTTCTTCATTCCAGATACGACTATTAGCCAGCTAGTAGCAGCTACAAATAATTATCCAATTGGTACAATAGGTGCTTTGGTTGTTGGTGCTAAAAAAGTAGGCAACCAATATGCAATTGATATCAAAGATGGCAATGCATAATCTGATAGAGCACAGGTAGAAATGTCTTCCTAGCATATGCCACTAATCCATTTTAACTTTTTTTTATAACATTGTGGTCTTTAATAAAATTTATTTGTAACAAAGACTAACTTGTTGGTGTAATTAATTATTTAATTACATTGTAATAAGTTTACTTAGGTAATAATTAGTTTACTTAATTAATAAGTAAACTTTATTTATTTGAGCTAATTTTAGTTCAAAATTAGGTTTTACCTTTAGGGTTATGCATACATTGCTTTTATAAAGCAATTCATCTCTTGTAATTTCTTAATTCCTGAATACAATTCATTTGCACATCATAATGAAAATTGCTCTTGATTTTTTTGTTTTTCTCTTGTGGAAGGTATTTTTTAGTTTGCATGTCTAATCTTGGTTTCTAACATGGTATCAAAGCCTTGATTTGCAGCCCCTTCTCAGTTTTTGGAGAAATTCATTGCAGAGCAATTTTGGGGATCCTCGAGGGTTTCATACCTTGAGATTATTTCTAGAGAATTTTAGATCAGATTGGCCATCTCCATTGGATTCAAAGTACTGGAAAAAGTTAGGATTGGCTTTTGTTTCATTGATTTTCATCACTGTTTTCCAGATTAGCAAGGGTTTCAAGTCTAGCGTTTTTTGTGCAACATTTGGGGGTAGCAGATTTTTTTGGGCATTTTGGGAAAAAATGAAGGTCACCATCATGTTCGTAGCGACCAAAAATCCTAGGAATGGCTGTCGTTTGCTTGATTTTGGAGCTATTGAAAAAAAAGGCAAAAAAAGTTTGCTAGGGAAGTCGTACGACCTCCCCAGCACGTAGTTCGAGGCAAATTTTAAAAAAAATATAAAAAATGCTTTAAAAAAAGTATTGCCCATGCAAAAAGTAGTGCCACCAAGTGGCCATTGCTCAACCACCAAGCGTCCACCGCAACGTCGCCCAACAACCATCGCCACCCAACCTGTCGTCGGCTTGCGTTAGCCCCCACGGGCCCTCCAGGGCCAACTATTGGTCACGTGGGTGACCAGGCGCTAAGCGCCCAACCCCCTGACGACCACTTCAGCCCTAGTCCACGGTCACATGGGTGACCAAGGGCTCCAACCCAACCCCCAACCACCAGCCCCCTGGTCCACCCAGGCAACTAGGGGCTTATTTTTTTTAGCCCCCAGGGCTGCCTGTAGGCCAGATTGGCCAAATTGGAACAGTTTCACGAAATCGGGCGTAACTTTTGCATACGGTGTCTATTTTTCACAAATGAGATACTGTTGGAAAGCTGGTTCTGAGATTGTTCCAGTGGTGTAGGAATTTTTTTCATATTTTGCTCTAATTTTATTTTGTAGGCCTCTGAAGTCAGAAGTAGCTATTTTCAGTCCGGGAGGCATAACTTTTGACTCAGGTGTCGGTTTTTTGTGATTCTTGCGGCATCGAAAAGCTGACTCAGTCCTCTTCATAGATATCAGACCTGATTTTTCCAAAAAAAATACGAGGTATCTAATTTTTTTGTCAGATCTCAGTTTTTCCTTTCTTGGTTATTTTCTTGGGAAACGTGCAATTTAGGCTATTTCTTTGAGATCAAAGAGAAATTTTTTTGCATTGAAAGTATATACGGCTGTTTTTTTATTATCATGGATTCAAATAATATTGCATCCCTTACTCCATTCAAATAATTTGGTTGGAAAAAACAAATGGAGATTCATTTGATGCATAAAGGGTTGTACAGAGTGACCATGGGTACAAAAGATGAACCTACAGGTGTTGTTGAAAACATAAAATGGTTTAATAGGTGTGATGAAGCTTTTGGTATATTATGTTTGTCTATTTCTCCTGATCTTATTTTCATGTTGAGTCTTGCACTACACCACATCAGATTTGGACTACTTTAGGGTCATTTTTTGGGAAGCAAGATACTATGAGAGAATTCCAATTGGAGAATGAGCTTATTGGCTTAAATCCTAGGGATTTTGATAGAATCCAATATTTCTTCACAAAATGCAAGTCTCTTAGAAGCAATACTCTCAATTGATATTGTCCATTCTTTCTAAGCTTGGATCGGATTATTTAGTTTTTGTATCTACCTTTTATGTCACTAGGGATGCTCTTGGTACTCGGATTACTATGCCATCTCTTGATGACTTTGCTTCATCTCTCACTTGAGAGAAAGCTAAGTTGGCTAGCATGGGAAATTTGAAACCTTCTACATCGCAGGCACTTATTACATCTCAGGGGCACACAGATCATAAGGCTTCCAATGGAAAGGGAAAGAAACAAAAACAAAAGGATTCCAAATCTCATGAGAAGCAAAAGGAGTCCTCAGATTCATCCTCCTCTTCAAAGGGGAAATAATCTAAGAAGGAGAAGGTTACATGTGCATATTGCAAGAGGGAAGGACATGCAGAACATAGTTGCTATAAGAAGGACATTGATGAGTTGAAGAATCTTCTTCAAAAACATTAGATTGATTTGCCTTCTAGGATGTCTGCATCATCTCCTTCTCCTCGTTCTTCTTCTTCATGACAGTCTGACAAGGGCACAACTGGTTTTCATACTTCATCAAATATGTAGGGACATGATCTTTGTGCTTATTCAGGTCATGGATCAGGGAGATGGTTTCTAGATTCAGGAGCATCTCATCATATGGAATCTTCATAGTCTATGTTCACTTCTTTTGAACCTTGCACTATGTCTCCTATTTTGATGGGAAACAATACATACATGAGTGTTACAAGGAAGGGGTCTATTAGTTTTGGGGACAACACTTTTTAGGATGTCTTGTGTGTTCTAATTTGACGAACAACCTTCTTTCCATATATCATATCACACATGGAGGCAATGGGAGATCTGTGGAGTTCACACCTAATTCAGTTATCATCAGAGACTTGGAGAGTAGAGCGGTTATTGCTATTGGGGTGGTGTATCACTCATCTCAGTTGTATTCCTTTACAGATTTTGCTTCTGGTGGTGCTTTTGTTCCTACAATTGTTCCGTACACTTCTAGTGTGAATCATCATTTAAAGGAGACATTTAGCTTCTTGAACATTGGTGTTCTCACTTTAGATCCAGTTCTAGAGCCATCCATTCCATCTCCTCCACCTACTATTGCAGTCGTTGATACTTCTATGGCTACATATGTAGTTTCTTATGTTTCCATGCATTAGGACCTAGTTGATCATTCATCTTTGGAGGTTTCTCTTGAGTCTTCACCTACATTGAATTCTTCATTGGTTGAGGTCACACCTGATTTTATGGAGACATCTTGGGATTCACCTAATTCACCTTCATAGATTGCATTCATGAGGCTTCTTCCCTCTCACTTCTTTCAGGAGATGCGGTTTCTTCAATCTTTTTGGAGCTACTTCATTATGGGGGGATATGTGGTCTCTTTATTCCTCTCTTCTGGGGGGTTATTTCATGTATCTTCGTGATGGATGGTGTCCTTGAGGGGTCTTATGGAGTCCTCCATCTTTCATCACTTAGTTGTTTTTTCATCCTAGTTTTTGGGGAGGAGTTTTATCCCATATGGTTTTCTCCTTTACCCCGTTTTGGTTTAGTTTGCATTGCATTTGTACATGGGTACCTAACATGGACTAGTTTCTGGGACCCATTCATGCATTCTTGCATTCATCCTAGCATTAGGTGCATGCTTTTTTTGTCTCCCTAAGTTGCACTTAAGGGTGGGTATTGGTGTAATTAATTATTTAATTACACTATATTAAGTTTACTTAGGTAGTAATTAGTTTACTTAATTAATAAGTAAGCTTTATTTAGTTGAGCTAATTTTAGTTCAAAATTAGGTTCTACCTTTATGGTTATGCATATATTGCTTAATTTATAAAGCAATTCATCTCTTGTAATTTCCTAGTTCTTGAATACAATTCATTTGCACATCTTAATGCAAATTGCTCTTGCTTTTTCTGTTTTTCTCTTGTGGAAGGTATTTTTTGGTTTGCATGTCTGATCTTGGTTTCTAACATAGCTTTCTCATTGGCATGCAGCTGTAACTACGCCCATCTTATGAACAACAATACTTGCAAATAGAGGAACTGTTACATAGAAACAAAACCCCAAATTTTCTTTTCAAAAATATTCTAAAAAACATTGATAAAAAAAAACATGTTCCACATGGGTTGATCAACATTTATTTGCAAATTAAATAACAAGAGAACATTGGAGAAGTTAGCTTCTTTGTTGCGATCAACATTTAAGGTGACTTTTTAAAAAAAATCATATTTTCATTTATTTTTTTTGAAATTGCCCCTCCTAACTGTCTATGTTCATATGTTTCGGGTTTTAGGCGCATTAAAAGAAACATACACACTTTCTAATCCATTTGAAGCTTTTTCCCCCAACTACAAATATAAATTCAAGTCTTACGACATGCTCCAATAGGAAACTGCTCATTGCAGCCAGTGTGACAAGGAAGTGAGCTACACATAATCACTTCATCCTAAAGCTATCATAACAACAAATGACAAGCAAACAATCCATTGTTCAATCCGAAGCAATGTCGTGCGACAATTGTTGCCTGCCCTTTAAGACATGAAATATTAAAACTATACCAAGGACACATCAACGGTTATATTTGCATTACAAGACTTTGTCACCAAAGGCCATTTACCTAACTGAATGAATGGTGTATGCCACAACGAGGTAAAACACACTACCAATACAAATACTTCTTTTTCTCTTGAATTTCCAAAAAAATGTTTAAAATTATAACAAAATAATTGCATAATGAGATTGTAGACAATGAAGAAACATAAACAAGTCAAAGGCTACCTGCCATTGCATCAATCTATAGTTTTCCTTCTTTTGTCATGCTTTTTCTCATGGATTTTTTCGCATATATCACTACATCTCATGTTCTTTGACTTAAAACTTCTTGCTACTTTTATTCTACAGTCGACATCTTTTCCCTTTATATGCTAGACAATACTTTATTTTATCTTATGTTCCCATTTAAATGGTTTAAACTCTGGTGTTATACTCTTTTACTGTGCAATATATTAGCAATATAAAGCATACATGTTTTTAAAAGTCAAGTCGCTACTTCAATTATTGCATTTCAATTTGACATATTTGGTTGGGCAATAAAATTTATTCAGCAAATTTTATAATCTGTTTCTATTTTGCTTATTTTCTTGCACAAAGAAGACTAGTAGACCTGCTCCATGTAATACAAAAAAAATACATGAATGATAGATTTCACACATAAAAGATTTAGTTCATACTTGATTGAGTTCCCTTTGAGCTGCTATCTTGCTTACTTGGTTTCTGTGATAAATCACTAAGCAACAACATCCACATTATAACAAACATAGAAAATGCAGTAGGCATGTTTACTATTGCATTTGCTAAATTTTCTTTTCAAATAGTTGCTTGATCAATGAAATTGAATTGTTTAAAATATTTTGGTCTTTTTGCTATAGTTGGAATTTATGGACATATTTTCTAGATTTGAAAATTATAATTTATCTCTTTTTCTATTGCTTGGAGTAGGTCTATCATTCATTTTCGTTTAAGTAAATAAGGAAAATAGGGAGACATTATATATTGTGTCAAATATTCAATTAGTCCATGTAATATGTACAAGGGAAGAGGACCCAAAAGTTCATTGACAAACATGATATGTTGCTATTAATCAAAGGCACCATTGATAAACGAGAATGCTTGTGTATGCTTTGACGTCCTGCAAAGATCATACAAATGAACAAGATGCACAAATACTGAGAATAGTATGACTCTTACATGTAAACTTGTCACAATATACAGTTGGATATGCAAATCTTGTGAACAAGATTTTATAAATATTATGTTCAATGCATTAAATGCAAATTGTGCAAGATGTGTTGGAAGCCTACTAGGTACACAAGCACTAAATGCATAGTCAATTCATGAAATGTCAGGGATGTGCTTGGTTTTTTAACTGCTTGTTCTCATTCCATTATAATTTTTTGTTTTTCGACATTATATATTTTCTGTTTCTGATACTTAATAACTACAACTATTGCTCGTTGTTACAAGAAAAACTAAATCATTCATTGCTTCTGCTCCACCCAACCCTTTGTCAAACATTGTGCAATTTTCATTGAGCGATAAAATATTTGCCAATATATACAATGTCCTATTTTTCTAATTTACTTAGACAAAAATGAATAGTACACCTACTGGCATTTTATGCAATAGTTATGGATTGGTTGAAAAATATGCCATATGCAATGCACATCATACAATTGTAATACTGAGCTCCTGTGAGAAACACAATATGCTAAGCCTAGTGGTACACAACAATCCCAATAGCTCGTAATATGTCAATAGTAAACAAGTGTATCTAGGAACGCTTGTCTATGCTTTGTTGTGCTCCACACCTTCTAGATATGAACAACTACTGCTTAATGTACATTTGATTCAAACAAACTCATAATTATAGGAAAAAAATTGCATACGAATTGGATATGAAATGATTTCAATTGTCCACATCTCTCACTACATCACCATTGCAACTTGCTTATGGTCATAGATCGCACATATTCAAACAATTGGCATAATTTTTACACAAATTCATAGAACCAAAATTCATTACAAACAAAAGAGGAAAAACATCTGAAACTCTGACCTCCCAAGTTCCTCTACAAGAATCAAGTATATTTGAAGTTGTGTAGGTCTTTATCTTCACTCCAATTCCAAAAAAACATTCCTATTATAAGGACACTTTGAAGAAACAACCACAATCAAAACCATTTAGTTTTCTATACGTTGCCTATTTCTTGGCTTTTATTGTTTCATGTTTGTGACATGAATACCATATGCATCTCACTTGTTATTACAGTTACTTTGCTAGGATTTGTAAAATAGGCTTCACCAAATACTAAAAGTTCTTCTACATTCAATCTCTCATACTTTACAAAGCAACAACAAATCACCTCTATGGCACTCTCCAAAATTCAATTGTTCTTCTGCAAATTTCCTCTATCTTGTAAACAATAAAAAAATTCTCTCTTACTCAATGTTCCTCACAAAATTTGCAGACCACATTCTTATGCATTAATCAAAGGAAAAATTAGTTCCCATTCTCAATTGTCACACGTTTACATGTAACAAAATTGCCATTCTCGACATCTATGCACTCAGTTGACGTCTGGAAGCTATGTAACACAATTACACATAGAAAAGCATACCCATTTACACCTGTTCACCATTTACATATTACGAGGTATTAGAATTCCTCCATACCACTAGCCTCAGTGTATTGTTTTTAGCGAGATTTCTCATTGATGAAAGTGGATTAATATTTGCAAAACAACTGATTAATACTTTAACCTCCACTTTAGCTATAAACCTATTATTCATATGAAATTTACGTGCTATGGCCTATTTTCCATTTGCATATGTTCTTTTCTAAATTTACAATGTATAAAATTCTTTATAATTAGTTTATTTAACTAATTGAATTTAATTTACAAAAATAAAAAAAATAGACATGATTAAATTATTCAAAAACATTAATATTAATTGAACATAATAATATGGTATTAAAAAAGATAAAGTACTTTTCAATTTTTAACTTATTGCTAATATTTTTTTCATGTCTTTACTAGTATATTTAATTTAAATGTCTTGTATATATAATGAATTAAAATACTTTTACATTTTTAATATCTCCATTTTCTAAAATTCTTTCAAATTCTCTACTTATCACTAATGTTTAGATTACCTATGTGTTACATATCTACTCGAAACGATTAATATGTTAACAAATAAATATGTTCACTAACTAGTTTTCTAAATATCACCTTCTTTGCTTCAAAAAACATGACAATTGCTTTACCCTATTTGCTATTACTACCTTAAGAAATTAAGTCTCCACCTTCACACTGAATCAATTTGAATTAATAAATTAATTTTATAGAGCACTTGTTCTTCTTGTTTATATGCTAAAAAAGTTTAATGCATTCCCTATGTTATTTAAATTTAATACATTATTGTTTCTGATTTCTATTTTCTAAAATACATTTAAATTTTCTACTTATCATTAATATTTAGATTTCCCATGTGTTGCATATCTAGTCTAAATAATTAATATGTTAACAAATAAATATGTTTACTAAATAGTTTTCTAAATATTGCCTTTTTTGCTTCCCAAAACATGACAATTGCTTTACCCAAATCTCTATTACTACCTTCACAAATTAAGTCTCCACCTTCACACTAAATCAATTTAAACTCCTAAATTAATTTTATAGAATGCTTGTTGTTGTTCTTTGTACGCTAAATTTTTTTAATGCATTCCATATGTTATTGTTTAATGCATAGAACATGCATTGATTTCTTGACTATCTACTGCCTCATTGTCAAATATGGCATGATTCAGATTTAGCGATTAAGTATTTGCAAAATATATAGTGTCCTTCGTTTTGATAATCTACTTTAAAAAAAATCAATAATAGACCCACTCCAATCAATAGAAAATTTTGAACAAAACTAAAATTTACATCCATTGCATTTGCTTTCCAAATAGTCTCTTGCCGAATGAAATTGTAGAGTTTAAAATATTTGTCTTTTTCTTATAGTCCAGATTTAAGCAGATATTTTTGGTGCATGAAAATTATGGTCTATTTCTTTTCTTATTGGTCAGAGTAGGCCAATTTTTCATTTTTGTTTAAGTAAATTGGGAAAAAAGGGAGATATTATACATTGTGGCAAATATTTTAACAGTACACATAGTTACAAATAATTAGTTCAGGGAGGAAAATCGCGCAAGTTTTGGCGGTAAGCTAGTGGGTACTCAAGAAATCAATGCATGTTTACTGCATTAAATGGAAAGTTACTTCGCGATATGTGTTGGATAGCTGGCAGAAAGACAAGCAGAGAATGCATAGTTAACTCATTCTACTTATTCTCCTTTGTTAACTCTCCAACTTCACATTAAATCAATTTAAATTCCTAAATTACTTTTATACAATGCTTGTTGTTGTTTGTATGCTTAAAAAGTATAATGTATTCCCTTTGTTATTGTTTAATGCATAACACACGCATTGACTACTTCAATATCTATTACCTCACTATCCAAGATAGCATGATTTACATTTAGCGATTAAATAAATCAAAATATATGGTGTCCTTCAATTTTGCTATTTTGCTTTAACAAAAATGAATAGTGCAGCCACTCCAACCAATAGAACATTTCAAATACATATAAAACTAAATTTTCAAACATAACCTAAAAGCTACTTGCTATGCGACAGGAACACAATGCACTGCGTCACTTGTTTGTTTTTACCAAACTCCAAGGAATCTTGCCAATATTACGCAAAATAAATTTCATTTACCTTAGTGGCACTTAAAGCTAAAGGTATTATTATTTAATAGAGCAACTATACAGATAATTTTATGTGGCCAATAGTTAATGGTGATATTGAAACTAATCTTGTACATCGTCAAATATGAAAAAATTGGAGGAAAGCAATTAAGCGCACGAGATAACTATATATTTTAACTTCATAGTTTTAGCCGGTGATAATAATTTTTGGTTCTCTAGATTCATTATTGCTGAGATTTCTTGATACCACCGCCCATGTAAATCCCACCCCCTTCACTATTATTTATATTATTGCTATTAATAGGTGTTTTTACCAACCACTACATGATTTAGAAGCAACATGAATATGGTTGATACTATTCAAAATATACTTATTTAATAATCACTCCCCTCCCAACTATGATCAAACTTATATAAAAGAAGAAAGTAACTTTTTTTTAATTTCATCTAGCCTAAAAAGAAAAGAGTTGCAAAGCGCTAGGATTACCAAAGCTTCCCTGGCAATGCAAGGCACCAATTTTATTAGAAGATTAATCTTTACTTGGTAAAGGTTATTGTTTAATTGTAATTATTTATTAACTTGTAGGAATATTCTAAAGGAATCCCTACAAGTCATTTGTCTTTTTGTCTTCTCACACATGTGTGAGGATGACTCATTTGATTTTTAATTCCTTTATTAAGGAATATTTGTAGCCACCTCCTTAAGATGTTTTTGACACATTTCACACACATAGATGAATGGTGACATTCATTGAGTTGGGAGTTACATTCTAACTCCTCTTCTCACCTCTATTTCTTGAGGTGCCTCTCCTCTCATTCTTCATATTCAAGCATGCAAGCTTAAGGCTTAAGCTCTCTCTCTCTCTCTCTCTCTCTCTCTCTCTCTCTCTTTGTATCATTCTTAGGAATTTTGCCTCCATTCATAATATTGGGGTTTTTTCTTGTTTTTTTCCCCTTATCAAATTATTGTCTCTTTTACATTTGGCGGTGCTTGATTTTGCTCTTCAATTTCTTGGTAATCTCTTTCCTTCAAACAATTCTCATTAGATAGTACTTTCCATTGCTCATTTATTTTTCCTTTCATGGTATCAAAGCTTGGTATTACTAATCTTTTGTGAGCTACATTTTTGAAGGTTTACCAAGTTTTTTAAGCACAGCATTGGAGGCACTTTGAAAGAGGAGAAGAAGAGCCAAAAGTATAACTTGCTTCTTGTTTGATATTTGTTTTTCTAGCCTAGTTCTTATTTTGCAGGAATTACAACTTTCTATTGTTTCAGATTCTAAATAATTTAAAAGAAAAATCTATTTGCAATTTTTTATAGAAGACCCAGGAAGGGTTTATTTTATTTTCTAACTTTCAATTAAAAGTTTTCTAACCCTTGTGCAGATTTCTTATCTAAATATTTCTAAGTTTTTCAAATTTCAAATATGTGCAATATATTTGAATGCATGCTTTATTTTTTGCATAAAAATTTAAAAACCCTCTAATAAAGGGTTATTTTTCAATTTTTTTAGAACAAATCATTAGTTTGTGATCTTTTTGCAATATTAGGCTAAATCTGTAAGAAATCACTATATTTTACATTTTGTAAAAAAATCAATTTTTTTTAGGGATCTAAGCCTAGTTCAAAAATCTCCATATTTGCATGTTCAAATTTCTATAAAAAAAACAATTTCTCTAATTTTTTTTGGGTTTTTTTAGGGATCTAAGCCTAGTTCGAAAATTCTTTTTAGAAAAAGGCTAATCTGTTATTTTGCAAATCTGTAAATTTTTTTTCCATATTTGCATGTTCAAATTTCTGTAAAAAAAAACCTCTACAATTTATTCATATATGTAATACTAAATCTATACAAAATTCATTATTTTTTCTTTTAAATATGTATAACAAATTAAATTTAGAAAGAATAATTTGTTTTCTTTAAAAAAATATTTCATTGTTATAACCTTTATTGTTTTAATAATAATAAATACAAAAACAATAATAAAATAGGGCTTCGGCCCTCCTCTGCAGTTTTCTTCCCTCGCCTCTTGCTGCTCTGCAACCTTCTGTGGCCTCTTACCCATTGATTCTTTTTGGGTGCCGCACCCCTCTTCCTATAAGCATTCTTTTAAAAAAATATCTTCATTTTAAATTCCTTCCCACCCATTTCATTTTTTTTTCCCGCTCATGCCTTTTCTTTCAAATTGCATTCAATTTATTTTAAATAGACCTTTCATATTGTATAAGAAAGTAAATTCAAGTTTGTACCTTTTTGTCCTCCTTATTCTTTTTCATATGCAAAGGCTCAAGTTATGCACTTACTTTTGTTGATAATTATTCTAGAAGAACTTGGATATATTTTCTTCATAGTAAGGATCAAGTTCTTGATATATTTTCTTAATTTCATAGATTTGTTCAAAGGCAATCTGGTTTTAAACTTAAAATTCTTAGAATTGATAATGGAAAAGAATATGTGAACAATTCTTTTAATAGTTATTTGAAATCATTTGGTATTAAGCATGAGCTAACTATTCCCTATACACCTCAACAAAATGGTGTAGCGGAAAGGAAGCATAAAACTATTGTTGAAATGGCTAGATGTATGTTACATTCTAAAAATATGTCTTATAAATTTTGGGCAGAAGCTATGTTTTGTGCTACTTACATTATTAATAGGAATCCTACTAAAGCTTTAAAGGATATAACTCCTAAAGAAGCTTGGTCTGGTAGGAAGCCCAATCTTAAGCATTTAAGAATTTTTGGTTCAATTGCTTATGTTCACAAACCTAAACAAAAGAGGCAAAAATTAGATCCTAAATCTTCTTATCATATTTTTGTTGGTTATGATGAACATTCTAAAGCTTATATAGTTTATAATCCTCTTACTAACAAAGTTAAAGTTGCTAGAGATGTATGCATTGTTGAAAATGGTGTTCATGATTGTTCTAAAGTGCATGATATTGGATCTTCTCAAAATAAAATTATTGTGGAGGATAATCCTCAAGTTGAATCTTCTCTTAACCCTCCTAATGCATCTTTTACTCATAGTGATAGTGATGATGAAAATGTTGAAATTTATCCCAATGATTATTCTTCTAGTGATGATACTCCTACATCTAAAAGAAAGTCTAAATGGTTTAAAAAATGTATGCAAGAAAGTGAGGATATTTTAGCTAGAATGAATAAATCTAAGACTAGAAAGACAAATTATTGTAATTATGCTTTGATGTCTCATATTATGAATTCAAATGATCCTCAAACTTATGAACAAGCTAAAGATCAACCTCATTGGAAAAAGGCTATGCAAGAAGAATATGATACTTTACTTGCTAATAATACTTGGGATTTAGTTCCTTTACCTCAAGATAAGAATCTTGTTTCATGCAAATGGTTGTATAAAACTAAGGTTAATGCATATAATGAAGTTAGCAAGTTTAAGGCTAGATTAGTTGCTAGGGGCTTCTCTCAAGTTGAAGGTTTAGATTATAATGAAAATTTTGCTCCAGTAGCTAAAATGTCTAGTATTAAATTAGTGCTTGCTTTAGCTTCTCATATGCATTAGCTTATTCATCAAATGGATGTTAAAAGTGTATTTTTAAATGGTGATTTACATGAAGAAACTTATATGTCTCAACCTTTGGGTTTCACTAAGAAAGGTAATGAACATATTGTTTGCAAATTGAAGAAATCAATTTATGGCTTAAAACAATCTCCTAGAGAATGGTATTCCAAAATTAATGCTTTCTTTCTATCTCAAGGTTTCATTAGAAGTAAAAATTATCCAAATTTATATATTAAGCATAATAAAAATGATATTGTGATTATTATTCTATATGTCGATGATTTAATTATTACCTCAAGTTCTAACAATTTGATTAGTGATGTTAAGTCTCAACTCCATCAACAATTTCAAATGACTAATTTAGACTTATTATATTATTTTTGGGGTATGAAAATTTGGCAAACACCTAAAGGTATTTTTCTTTCTCAACATAAATATGCTCAAGATCTCTTAGATAGATATAAAATGAATGATGCAAAGTGTGTTTCTACTCCTTATGAATTAGGAACTAAATTAATGGTTGATATGGAAACTCCTTTTGTTGATCCTACTTTATATAGGCAATTAGTAGGAAGTTTAAATTATCTAACTCTTATTAAATCTGATATTTCTTATAGTGTTGGATTGGTTTCTAGATTTATGTCTAAACCGCAACAAACTTATTTTAAAGTTACAAAAAGAATTTTGAGATATGTTAAAGGTACTCTTAATCTTGGTCTCTTTTATGATGCAAATTGTGATTTTTCTTTAAAGGGTTATACTGATTCAGATTTAGGAGGTGATCCCAATGATGGGAGACCCACTTGTGGTTATTGTTTCTTTGTTGGATCAAGTGAAATCTCATGGAATAGTGTAACACCCGCCACAAGACCCAAGAGGACAACACTCAAACTAAGCAAAAAAAAATGACACAATTTTTTTTAAAAGCAATAAAAGCGTAACAAGGTTACAAAATGAACTTTAGCTCGTATTTACATAAGTCCTCTAAGGTCCATGACTACGTTACTAAAAACCCATAAAACAATTTGACAATAATTAAAACTCATTGCGCTAAACCATCTCAACTAATAAGATATTCATCCATTACATGCCACTTAAAATGTATTTTAAAAGCCATTCAATTTACTACAACATCAAATTTCCCATTAACATAAAAGAGAGTATATCGATAAGATGGTAAGATAATATAATGTGAATGAAAATCATCTCTACACATACATAAATTAGACTATATCATCACATAACAGTTTTCCGACATCATAACGCTCTAAGAAGTTCCTTAAGATAAGATATCCTGAGTAGTGACTTCTCAAGATACCTAAACCCGAAGAAGTCACTCACAAGATATCAAATATCGAGCACTTCTCGATTCAAACAATGTCCTCAAGGTTCACTGATAAGGCTCAATGATACAATTCACATCAAAATTAAAAAATATATCTCTAATTCTATAATCAGAATTAATATCATTAATCTTGATAAGTCAACCCTAGTTTCTATTTAAATCAATTTCATATCTTAATCCATTACAAAAGAAATTTCAACCTACTTCATAATGTTACATCATATCATTGTAAGTAACTTTGTCATCATGAATTGAAGTGAAAAGAGTACATCAAGTATAATACATGATACTTATGTGATGATACAATACAAGTACAAGAGTAATGATCCAGATGTTGGTACAATGCAAAGGTCTTCAATCCAGGAGAAGTAACCACAAACATGAACAAGAGAGGGAACCCAATGGATTACAAGGCACGTTCCTCCCGACCATATGGAACCCTAAGGACCACCCCCCGTGCTAGGAGATAGCAAAAGGGTCCCACCAATATAAATACAAGGGGACAAACCACCGACACAACAAGGCTATAAGGATATCAACAACAAGTGAAATAAAACACCACACGACAGTGATATAGTATCCAGAGACGCACATAAACATCATATGGAAGACCAATCATGACTTAACTAGGTTGTAGTATAAGAGAGTTCCATCTCATGGTTCAAGCATGGGTTGTCTTGACAGTCCTTCTTTAGACGACCCCCATCTATGGTTGTCCTAATATTCATACATTCGATGCCGACCCCATAGGGTAACACATGTGAGACCAATTATCCTTTCGTGGAGACAAGAAAATTGGTCTTTCCGACCAGTCCTTCTCGACCCATCCTTACTTTGAACGAGCATTAAAGGTGTGGAAGAGGCATCATATTATCTTAAGTAAAGTGAATTATCTACCCAATCCTCTATTTAATTCATTATGTTATCGCTTGATTAGGAAACTCCCACATGGGTTATCCTAGATGCCACTTTGTGCGCTGGCCCCCACTGAGAGCCACTCCCCCTTCTACAACAAGAAAACCAACTGAAAAAATAGGGTAAACTAATAAGCACAAATCCCATAACCGTGTGAACATACATGAAGGTGAGACATGAATCATCCTGTGCAAGACTCAACTATGGATCAAGTAAACAATGCATGGCTGGTTTCCCCACTAAAACACATAGCAATATCACATCAACCCAAATCCAAAATTCAAAACAAACATTAAGCCAAAATGTTATTAATCAGAACCTCTGAAAAGATTCCACTATTCATTTCACACAAGGACTTGGACACTGACAATAACCCACAGTCAATCACTATCTTTCACATCATACAATGACTCACTTTAAAGACATATTTGGCATATGCAAGATAAATTTACAAGGAAATAATTACCTTTCTTTTAAGCATTTTTTTTTAAAAACAAGAATAATTCATTAATCCATGTAAATTAATCTTCTACTTATATAATTCAAACCTTTCCTATATAGTTCTCTCTTAATTTAATTTATAGCTCTTATATTATCATCTAATAATTAAGGCATCATTATTTCCCATTATTCTCATCACATTATAATCAACACATATAAATTATTTACCTAAACACTTCCACACATACACATATACGCATATATATAGATAAACATTGCGTTGATAATGAAATAATGAATTGAAATACAACAAGAATCCCATTATTCTCATATCAAACATAAACATTGACATACCCATTGATATATATACATGTATATATATAAGTAATATCGATACCCAAAACATATAAAGACCGAATTTCACATGATAAAGACAGTGAAAAATGCATGGAATACCATGAAATTGTAGCTACATTCAAAAAGCTAAATACAACGAACCTTGCATGAAGTTAGATGTTGATTCTTAACACAATTGAAGGCTGAAGTTTGCAAAACCTAAATCTGGCCGACTTCACTAAGTTATCATCTACAAAATCTCCTCCAAACTTAAAGAGAACAACAATACGAGTTCAACATGGTATTCGCACTTTGTTTACATAAATGAAGGATAACCAAGAAAACATATCAAGATTGCCGAATCGTCCAGATAGATAAAGGTGCACGAAAACTTACAGATTCTAGCCAGTGCACAAGTGTCAAATTTGAATTTCACTTAAGGGATCTGAATGCCAACACCGCTCCACTTACCTATAGGCATCGACGAATCTAGGAGAAAACACAAATGATAAGGAATTTAAGTCATATCGAATATAAGGATAAGACGTCTGTTAGCATGTATCACAACTAACTCAAGATCCCCATATAAGATTCGACCCAAGTTAAGCCATGAGAAAAAAATGTTAAACTAGGATTGTATGGCGTCACTATGAATTCTTCTCCAATTTACAGAGAACATAGAGGTATGCATGCATAGAAATACAAATTATTGTATTCAGACTAGCAAGGCAGAGTATTGAGTTGGCATAACACTATTTTTTTTAATGCATACACTAGAATAAGTAAGGTTTTGAATTGATAAAGAAAAGATTGAGAAGATTCAATAAGAAACAAGGATCTAGATAGTTGGTCGGCCCCAAAACTCAGTGGGAACAACTAACGCCGAGCCATGATGTGTTTAAGAGAATAACAAGGGAAAATAAAGTTTCAAACTATCATTTAACAGGCTAAATAAGATTCTTGACAGAGCGAAACAACAAACTCAGTCATACCACACTAATAATTCTGAATAAACAAGAACAATTTGAAGGCAACGAACAGAGGGCAGAGGTTTGCCCTTAAAAGAAATGCTTAAGGTATTAAGGTCATAGTTGGGGAAATTACAGAGTAAAAATTAGAAGAGTACACACATAATTTTAGCAATTATCATTTTGCTTCAAGCAGCACAATCACACAGTAATTATTTTCTAAACAACATCAACATAGGGAAGAAATCATGGAACTTGGATAATTTTGAATCACCGAGCTAAAAGAGTTGTCGGGTTGAATTCTAGATGTAGCTTCAACTTCTTTCCAAGAGCATCAAATTCCTGACAAATCTCTATTCCAGTGCAAGCCTCCCAATAATATAACCCCCAACCTCCAATCTACAGTATTAAATTTTCAAGAACCAAAAAAACAAAAAATTCCCTTCTTGTAGTTAACTACAACTAATTTATTAATTCCTTCTCTATAGGAAAAAAAAAGGCATGAACAAAAATAAAAACAACTTCAGTATAAATTATGCACAGAAAAACAAGAGTTTAACACATACAACATTAACCTAGAAATTTTATATCATATTGATTTTCAAAAAAAATCTATCATCACAAAGCTGCTGCTCATCATTTCTACATTCACGCTTCTGCAAATTATATTCACACTTCTTTACTATATTGTTTTTCACACAGAGCTTTGGCTCTTTTCTTCTTTGCTCTTGAGAGCTTTCTTTTTCACTATATTCAACGTTTTCTACCCTCAACAATATACATCCCCATCACCATATATGAAAGTCACGAAAAGAACAAATTAATTACAATATTAAAGGCTAATGAATGAGCCAAGTTGCCATCGTCCAAAACATAATAAAAATTTGTCCTTATACAATAAATATCCGCCAGCACATACGCCACCAACAACCACCGCCAGAAGGACGCCAATCTGCGCTACCGCGGATGAAAGGGAAAGCAATGGAGGTAACACGGTGAACACCGCTCTACCACGACGGGTACGAAGGAAGACTGCGGGGTAGCGGTGGCAATCAAACAACAAGCCCATGTTACCGCAGTCAGTGAACAAGACGCTCGCGGTGTGGCGGTGGTTACCTCGCCACCGCAAGCAGTTAGCAGAGAGACCACGAGACAATGGCAACGGCTTCCTGACGGTTAGGAAACGGTCCAGTCAAAGAGCGTTGACGGTCACCGTGCCACCACACACGGTCAGAAGGGTAACTGCGGGACGACGGTAATAACGGATTGGCGGTTAACCGCATTGCCGCAGACATCATGCGTTTAGTGCGTGGTAACAAGGTGGATTGCAAGAACGACAACCACCAGATCGCGGACAAGAGAGAGAAGGGCCGCAGTAGCCCGGTATACACCACTGAACCGCAAGCAAAAGAGAAGGATGACGTGGGGGTGCGGTCGAGGCAGGAAAGACTCGGGTGGGAGATGGGTGAATTCCCAACACTCCCCCATGAACACAGCTTCCGCCCACATTGACGCCCAGTCGATTTCTGTATGGATGAACTTATCTCTGCCCAGTGCCTTAGTGAGAATGTCCACAACCTATTCCTCTGAACTACAAAATTCCAATTTGATTTCACCATTGTTGATCAGCTTCCCTTAATTTTGACTTCTGCCAGCACGTTGCTCAATAAAATACTCTGAATGCTTGAGCATTGTCCATGTTCTCCAAATTTTCTTCTTTTCAATTTGAATTAAAAATTCTGCAAATCATTTTCTTTCTTTTCCTATAAACTTCAATTTCTGATGTATTTCCCTTGTTTTTAAATTTAACAACTACAGCCTTGCGTTGTCATTCCATTCCTTCTTCCATCACTGATTTCCTTTCATCTTAACAATCATTCTAATATTCTTTCTCTTTACAACTCTGGACTCTTGAGAGTCGAAATAATTCATCATGCTTACTTTTTGTTGACTGACTGCAAACTCTTCTTGATCAGTTGTGGCTGATTTAAATTTATTTCTTTTTCTAGAAATTCACTGAACTTGCTCTTTCTTCACTTCCGTCAATTGCATTCTTTCATTGAGGTGGTTTCATATTTCCACAAACTAATTGTAGTGATTTCATTCATCACTTCCCATAGTGGCACTTTGCTAGTGCTAGAGAAACTTGACTTCAGTTTTATCTTTTTGACTTGGTTCTGCCTTCAGAATACTGTTGTATCCCATTGTGTTATTTCTTTCTCCAAAAAAATGTTTCACTTTCCTCCAATCATTGTAGTTGAATTCTGACATCCTCTTTCTCTTTGTTCTGTAAATCAGACCAACATCTCAAAAAAAAAAACCTCTTCTTCCAAATGAAATTCTTTCCATTGTGGCCGCTGCCATACAACTCATGACACTTTCTATCAGCTATAACCTTTTAAACTTTTCTTCAATCAAGACAATTTTTCTAATTTCTGAAACTTGCAAACTTCCATTTATCGTCACATCTCATTTTCTTCATACAAAAAAAATTATAATTGTTGCAAGACATTGAGAGCTACAGCTCTGACTCTTTCCCAGTACTATTGACTGTCTTTCAAAATTTACCCAAGATAGTGATCCTTAATAGTTGCGGCTATGATCTTTGTTTTATCCATTCATATTATGTCTTCCCTCCAATGCACAAACAAAATTTTATTACAATCTTCCTTGACATATGATCTTCTGCTTAATCAGACTTGGAAACCCTTGTGGCTTCATCTTACACTACCTTGTTCTTGTGAATACATCAAAAACTGTAAAACCTTATTTCAAAACTCTCAATAATGATACAATTCACTTGACTCTTTCAACTGTAACAACAGTTTCAACATATTTTGTATCAATTCTTCAAAACATTAGAATGAAATTTTCATCTTCACTATTTGTAAGTGACTCATTAAACTACAATTTCTTTCTACTCAAAACATTTTCAATTTCTTTTGAACATTCAAACTTTTCAGAATTTTTATGAACTTTCACATATGAACACTTTTATAGTCTTTTGAACATACCAGTTAGCTTCTGCCAACCTGAATCACAAATCCATCCACAGTCCATCTTTATGCATTTTGAAGCAGATTCATTCTTTGACACCTTATTCCAACACATTCTCTCACAGTGATTTTTTGAACCACACACCGTGCAAGGGTGTAAATCCCAACACTTATCCTCGGTGTGACCTTTTCTATGACAGTGTGTACACTCAACAATCTTCATTTCTCTAACAAACTTACCTACACTTGTAGTAGCATTTCCTTTTCTTGGGACATAACTGAGACCTTCATGCTTCGGCTTCATTGTAGCCTCAATCGGCTCTATCATTCCTTGCTCTTGTTTGCCTAGACCTTGTCTTGTATAACCCATTCTTTTCATAATTTTTAACCCTGCATCCTCTTCAAAACAACTAGCATCTTTTGCAGATTCTGACACATGATCACAGCTAGCCATATTTTCAAATTCATCAACATGTTCATCTTGACACTTTTATCACCAACATTTTCAAAAGAAACAGATTTTTCAAATGAAATACACAAATCTGTTGTGTCACATGAGACATCACAAACTGAAAATTTTGTTTTCACACAATCATTACATGCTCTTAATTTATCATTTTCTTCTTCCAATTTTGTGATTTCCTTTAGTTGTAAACAGTTTTCCTCTTCTACCCTTTTCAAGATTTCTTCCAAATCTTCATTCTTTTTCTCTATTTCATCAAACTGCTTTGCTCTCTGTTCTAATTCCTCATGTCTTTTCTTACACTCTTCAAAGGATTTCAACCTTTCTTCTAACTCTCCATTTCTAGCTCTAAATTTTCTCAATTCTTTCTCAAGACCATCATTTTTATCTAACAGTATACACTTCTTTTTCAACAGCTCTTGTATTCTTTCAATAAAACACCCATTGTCCTTTTTAACAATACCCAGTTCATCTTTAAGCAAAATTAATTCTTCTTCTAAATCATCTTTTGCAGATGACAAATTTTCATTCTCTTTCTTAACCATTTTTCGTACTTTCCCCATTTGTAAAGGAAGTTTCAACTTACCTCACTCAAAACTTGTGTCAGTGATATATCAGCTTCGTTGAGCTTTTGATCTTCTTCAGCCTCTTTTTTTCACTTGTTCAACAACTGGGTCTGCAACACTTTGTATGATGTAGAAACTGATGTTCTGGTGAGTCTTTTTCCTTCAACACAACTTTTTTTTTTTTAACTCCCAGCATCTGTCTTCACAAATTTGAAACACCTCCTTGTAACAACTTCTTCTTGTGGGCTTTTGCATAGCCTCTTTTGTAACAACTATCTCTTCTTTGTCTTCAAAATACAGCTCTTCTTAACAATTTTCTTCAAACATTCTTCTTTCTTCTAATATACTTAGCCTCCTGTTTACTTTTTTCAGCAACTAGTTAGAAAAACACTTCCTAAGCTTCAAACACATTCTAAATCTCCCTGTCAGCTAAACTGACTTCATTTTTTTTGCAAACATTCAAACTTTTCTGATATCTTCCTTTCTAGGAATGGATTCTCACTTACTCAAAGATTTATACAATTAACAATTTCTTTTCTACTAACAATGCACTTATGGCTTCCTAATGCAATGAACTCCTTTTCTTTTAAAAAACTTCTTTGCATATTAATTCTTTTCACAAATTTCTGGTTTTCAAATTTGCAGAAAAAATATTTCTAGACATTCTATGACTCTCTCAAACTAGCTAATAATTGCTTCACATAGATTCACCACAAAATCTCTACTCCCAGTGAGCCTGACCAATATGGCTCTGATACCACTTTGTAGGAAAACATAAGGCATGAACAAAAATAAAAACAACTTCAGTCTAAATTATGCACAGAAAAACAAGAGTTTAACACATACAATATTAACCCAGAAATTTTATGTTATATTGATTTTCAAAAAAATTCTATCATCACAAAGTTGTTGCTCATCATTTCTACATTCATGTTTCTGCAAATTATATTCACACTTCTTTACTATATTTGCTTTTCACATAGAGCTTCGGCTCTTTTCTTCTCTGCTCTTGAGAGCCTTCTTTTTCACTATATTCAACGTTTTCTACCCTCAGCAATATACATCCCCATCACCATATATGAAATTCACAAAAATAACAAATTAATTACAATATTAAAGGCTAATGAATAAGCCAAGTTGCCATCGTCCAAAACATAATAAAAACTTTTCCTTATACAATAAATATCCGCCAGCACATACGCTACCAAAAATCGCCGCCAGAAGGATGCCAACCTGCGCTACCGCGAATGAAAGGGAAAGCAATGGCAGTAACACAGTGAACACCACTCTACCGCGACGGGTACGAAGGAAGACCGCGGAGCAACGGTGGCAGTCAAACTCGGACATCAAACAGCGAGCCCGCGTTACCGCGATCAGTGAACAAGACAGTCGCGGTGCGGCAATGGTTACCTCGCCACCGCGAGCAGTTAGCAAAGAGACCACGGGGCAACGGTAACGACTTCCTGACGGTTAGGAAACGGTCCAGTCAAAGAGCGTCGACGGTCATCGTGCCACCACACACGGTCAGAAGGGTAACCACGGGACGGCGGTAACAACGGATTGGTGGTTAACCACATTGCCGTAGGCATCATGCGGTTAGTGTGTAGTAATGAGGTGGACTGCAAGAACGACAACCACCAGAATGCGAACAGGAGAGAGAAGGGCCACGGTAGCCCAGTATACACTGTTGAACTGCAAGCATAAGAGAAGGATGGCGTGGGGGCGTGGTAGAGGCAGGAAAGACTCGGGCGGGAGATGGGTGAATTCCCAACATTCCCCCTTTTCGTAACTGCCTTCTCTTTTTTTTAATTAATTTGTTTTTCTTTTAAAATTTTGTCTCCATTAATTTATTATTTTGCAATCTCCATCATGCTTAATAATTTGTGCATAGAAATTCAATTTAATTATAAGATATTTAATTTATTACTTAATCTTTTCATTTTACATTGAATGCACCAAAAAACTAATTAACATATTTATTAAATAATTCCTTTCTTGAGTCACAATTTTCAATTTATTTAAATCTGACATATATTAATAAAAATTTATTTATTAAAATTATAATTTATAACAATTCATTTATTTAAACTATCCAATACCTTTTAAAACGCAATTCTATTTTATTTATAGTAAAATCTATCAAGGCATCAAACAAGCAAATACTCAAATGAACTGAATACCTAAGGTACCTGACCACAAAACAAAACAGAGGGTAAAACAACAACAACAACGACAATCAACTCAGATAGACCACATGAACGAGGAATGACAAATGGACACTCACCCTCGTCAAGGACGATGGCTCAATATGAGGAACCTGATGCTATCTCCAGATCAACAACCTCCATTGGGTATGAGGCACGTTCAAACCTAGAAATTCAGGTGGAGTTGATGTTTGGTACCTACAACCTGCATAAAATCACATGGTCAAATATGTGCATAGGGAAAACAGTCAATCACACTGTGAAGGGAAAGTCGTAGTGTTGCAGGGCACTCACAAGTGAGTGATGCAACCTTTTTCCCCTTCACCCATACATCGACACATAGTAACTAATATCAAATCCCGATAAAAAACACATCACATTCATATCCATGATATCTCATATAAACAAATAAGCTAATCGAATAAGTATGGTATCATCATAACATCAGATATAATAGTGTCATCATAACCGAGCATCAAAGTGTCATAATCAACTAAGTAACATCAAACCGTATTATCAAATAGTATAATAATGTCTAAATGCATCCAAGAAGTTGTTCAAAATAAAAGTAAACTAAAGGAAACTACAAATAGTAAGAAACAACAATCTACCTATCTTTGTTCTACAAAAGCTGAATATAAAAGTTGTACAAATGCATCTAAAGAAGCACTATGGTTAAGAAGATTACTTGAAGACTTGAGTCTACCTCAAGAGGATCCTACTCCTTTGTATTGTGATAATCAAAGTGCTATTGCTTTGGCAAAGAATCAAATTTTTCATGCAAGGACCAAGCACATTGCTCTCAACATCACTTTATTAAAGAGCACATTGAAGACAAACAAATTTATCTTTAGTATTGTAAAGGTGAAAATCAAGTGGTAGATATTCTCACCAAAGCTCTTTGTAAAGATAAAGTTCTCTTTCATTGTAAAAATATTGGATTACAACCCATTGAAGGTTTTGATGTAACCTCCCCAAGTAAAGTTTAAGGGGGGATGTTAGAAGATTAATCTTTACTTGGTAAAGGTTATTCTTTAATTGTAATTATTTATTAACTTGTAGGAATATTCCAAGGGAATCCCTACAAATCATTTGTCTTTTTTTCTTCTCACACATGTGTGAGGATGACTCATTTTATTTTTAATTCTTTTATTAAAGAATATTTGTAGCCACATCTTTAAGAGGTTCTTGACACATTACACACACATAGATGAATGGTGGCATTCATTGAGTTGAGAGTTACATTCTAACTCCTCTTCTCACCTCTATTTATTGAAGTTCCTCTCCTCTCATTCTTCATATCCAAGCATGCAAGCTTAAAGTTTAAGTGCTCTCTCTCTTTGTATCATTCTTAAGCATTTTGCCTCCATTCATAATATTGGAGTTTTTTTTGTTTTCCCTTATCAAATTCTTGTCTCCTTTGCATTTGGTGGTGCTTGATTTGGCTCTTCAATTTCTTGGTAATCTCTTTCCTTCAAACAATGCTCATTAGTTAGTACTTTTCATTGCTCATTTATTTTTCCTTTTAGATTTAAATATTTTGAAAAAACTATGCCTGACCTCAAATCTATTTAGGCGCCATAACCTCAAACTGTATTCATACCTCACTATTACATGTATAGAGCTTAGAGAAATAACATTGATGCTAAGGGAATGCACATTACGATTCCCACCTTGACATAATTTTATAAGCCTCTCACGAAAATTGTATTAATGAAAGCCAGTGGAGATTATTATCGGTTAAAATAGAGGCTGCAGTTCAAGCACCAAAAGCAATGTGCAGAAAAGAGTAATGCAGACCCAGCTAGTGGTTCTATTGAGATTAGTGTCTCAAAATTCCCAGCACCAGGCGTTAGCCTTTTGAGAGAGTCTAGAATCCTCCACATTGATTTTTCTATAGAAAAAAAAACAATTTCTCTTGAACTAAATGTAACTAATTATCCTTCAAATTAAATATATAGATATATTTAATTATCCTACACTTAATAAAGTAACGGTCTTAAGCCAAACTCCGAATTCAAAAGAATGGAGACCATGCCTACTATTACTGCGTTTAATGAAAAGAAAAGACAGGAGCTTAAGGATCTAGATAGCAGCAAGAAGGGGAAAATCTATAGAAGTGGGGCCATAAGATGATATGAACTCAACCGCTCCAACTTCATAGATCCGCTCAAAGCCATCTTGGAGTCTACGCTAGTCTAAAATTTTAATTATTTACTTGCCACTATTAAATCGAGTTATTTGAGGAGGAAAAAATCAGCAAGACTGTTAGTATTTTGGTCAAAATCCATAGCAGAAGATCCAGCATCGAAAAAAAATTGGAGATTTCTTAGCTTCTTTTTTGACTCTCGGTCCCATAGACTGTTTGGTCTCGTAAACAACATTAAAATCTCAATCAATCAATCAAAGCCGCGTAGGGGATCACAATTACCTCTAACAGTAAGGCGGATGACAGGTGACAAATTTTTAGGGAAAACAATTAAATAGCACAGTACGGATAACTTCTACACCCCACCCATTAAATAATTATCTTGCAGAGGAAGTCATCTGATGACTCTCATTTATTGTCGTTAGAGGCTGTGCAAGGATCATATTTACTACTCAGGCATTCATTCATTTACTCTTGACTGCAAAAAGGGATTTCAATTGGCAGGCTGGGGATTGTAGGTGAAGGCATTTAATGGGTTAAGGCGAGGCTCAAAATATTGGGAGAGCTTACATTTATACCTCCAACGACTTACATCATAGTTCTCAAATTCTTTGGAAACACGTTAGTCTGACAAGTGCACCCAAACTTTTGGTTAACCTTGGTTGCTTAAGAGCAGCAATACAACTAAGTCCCTCTCTCTTTTATTTCTTTTCTTCTGTCAATTTTTTTTTGTTCATACGCCACAAAATGACTGCACAAAGTTGAAGGGATAATGCAGAGATTGCAAGCATCACAGTAGGGATTACGGTTCCTTCATGGACGTGATATTTGGGTAGTTGCCATCGCTACAGAGCCCATAACATCTCTACGCCATCTATCTGTGAATGCCTATTCCCAATCTACAACTAAGTAGTGATATATTATGCCTAATTAAATCTTTAATAGCCATTTTAGTTTAAAATTTTGTTTTCATTTTCTAGATTTTGTAGACTCGGCCAGTGGGATATTGGCTATAGCTAATGTTCCAATTTTGACAAAATTTGAACTTGGAAAGTGTGTCATATATTGGTTTTTAGTTTGCTTTAAGTTTTTAGAATATGTGTCCCCTAATTCAGACTTGACGAGGAAAGCTATAGAAATCTCAGGCTATATATTGGTTTTTATTTTTGAAACACTCCAACACACTGGAAGCTTGAATCTTCTACCATCTTATTTGGGCACAAAATTCTAAGTTGGGAGGGGCTCAAGCAACCATTATTTAACAGAGATTTTAGTAATGTCTAAAGAGTTTGAAATATTGTGTTCTAGTTACCACTACGTTGTTATTTTATATAGATATTTGCTTAATGGCACCATTTTGGGTCCATAGTGAATTTCCAAAATAAATTATTGAATACATTTCACTTGTAGGCAAGGGAACAAATTGTATGTAGTTAGGGTTCTATGCAGAATAATATAGGGGAGAGGATCCGGTAGTTGTGCACCCTAACTTCGCGCTTTTAATTATCCTACGTGGAAATTTCAAATCACTCCCAATTTTTTACAGCAGCTTACTTGGTAAGTCCCCTACTTATAACTAAGGTTTCAAGGTCACATCATCAAATATGATGTCACATCAGCATGCTTTTTGTCAAGGTGTCCAAAAAGGCCCAAAAAAAAAGTGAGACCAATACTTGTGAACATGTTTTACTGAGCGCTGATGTGGAATCACATGATTGGTTGCTTTTTAGATCAAAGGAATATATTTTGTTTAATTATGGGTAGTCATCATCAACACTAACAACTTTAAAGTCGCAACTATTGGTCTAATAACTATAAAAATATTAGGCATTATATAAACAACTATTATCACAACTATTGAAACATGCTCAGGTATTGGGTCCTCTCCCCTAACGAACCAAGACTAAATTCTCAATGAAATAACAATTTTTTATTATTGCACAAAGAAAGTGTAGCAATAAAAAAGTATACTTCCAAACCTAAAAAAAATCATACAATCTTATGTATTTATACTCCCAACCTCGCACTCATATGGTATCAAATTGGGAGGTCAAATGAATTTAATTGTCCACTTCTCTGAATAATCAGAGGTTAATAAGAAAGGAAACTCAGACATATTTCACGTTTCTTCTCTTGCTACAATGTATGATGTGCGATTTTTTTTTTTTTTTGATCCTTCCAAGGCCCCTATTTTTCTTTGTTTTCCCAGTGAAAGGTATAAAAGTCCAGTTTCTTCTTTGTGTTTTAATGACACATTTTGTTTTATTTTAAAGCATGGCCCACGAAAAAAATAAACATAGAAGCTATATGGCAGAAGTGTTTATATATCTATATTTTTATTTTATTTTATTTTTCTTTTACAAAATTTATTTATTTATTTTATTTTTATTGCACAACCTACCTAAATTCCCTACTACAATTCATAATACCCATTTTGCATATAGTATGAAATGTTCAGCTTAAATTTTCAGATTTGCAACTAGATTTGTAGTTCATTCTTTGGAGACTTAATGCATACACATTCATTATTCAAAACCAAATTTGATTGATACAAATTTTCCAGTAAAACAAAACACATCAATGGGACTTGCTCTCCACCCTACTGTAATGGTGTCATGGAGCCTTGTGAGCTCTACTCATACCCCCGAGCAAGGAATTATTTTAGCTCCTTGATGATCAATGGAGTCTTTCTCATTTTTACAAAGGGATAAAACTAACATAGCATAAATTTCATGCATCTAGTTTCTGTACTTTCTAATTTCAATCATTATCCATACACTATTTCACCTTCTTACAACCAATAAACAAGGGTGAATGAAAATAGGAAGAACTTATCTCTTTTCTCTTAGGTGAAAGGACTGAACTCTTGTATCCTTCTTTCCTCCCCATGCCAAGTCATCTTGACCACTATCTTTCCCAAAGAGGGACTCCCCTCCTCTTCTCATTCTTTCTACAATCTCCACTCAAGTTCTCCATGAGGAGAAGTGGATAACACCCACTCATTCTTTCCTCCCAAAATATATAGGAGCCTCAAATTCAAACCCTACCTTTCTCTCAAAACTCGTCACCCCTCATTATGAGGTCTTTTTAGGGGTTAAATCACGTCCTAGGGGCACTATATCATGCCCATTTGGTCCCTACCTCTAAGGGATATACCCTAATGGTCTATTTTTGTACCCTAACCAAAAAAATTGACCAACAACTCTCTTTAAAAGCCCATTCAAGGGTCCATACGAGTTTCAAACTTAGCTAGGTTTCCCAAGACCTAATTCCCCATTTAAACCTTCCATCAATCACAATTAAATGCCCTCACAACTTTAATCTCCAAATACATTAACTCTACTCATTTTTAGGTCTCAAATGACGTCAAATTTATATCCTCAAGAAGTCCTTTGATTTTCTCTCGATGGTTCTCCCTCCTCATGCTAACACCGTTACCTTCCTGCACATTACCAACACGATCATAAGTAACAATTGTATATCACATTAATCTGATAGCGAAATGATGCAGGAGCATCCAGTGATGTAAGGGCAATCCTACATCACCAAAAAATATCTTTACTTGCATTTTGATTTTTGTAGATGTTGTTGCATTTCTGGATACCCTTTTCGTCGAAGAAGAAGTCCCAACTTTCATATCTGCTTTTCTTTTTTTTTTGCTCAATTGCTATATTTAGCAGGTGTGAACTTGAAGGCATGAGGAGACGAAAATTTATGGGAAGCTTCGGGACATTAAAATAAACACTTTGGCGAAAGAATCAAATCAAGATCATTCCCGGTTCAAAAGTTATTCAAGTTTTAGTTTCTGCTTTTTGCCCTATAAAATCTTGGAAGCTAATTTTGAGGTACTTAAAGGCTCTGGATGGGCCCGAAAATTGGCGAAAAATGAAAGTGGTTAGCCTTTGGGTCCCACTTTTAGATACTTCATTTTTGCAAGAGCTTTCTGAAAAGGTATTATGATTGAAGATCCAACGGTCAGATCTTAAGTTAGGGCTTCTGGAAGTTGGTGCATATTTAAAATGTTGTTTTTGGCTCCAAATGGAGAATGGGGGCTATTTATGGGTAGTTTCTGATTTTTGTGGGTAGTTTTTGGGGAAAGAAGATTGCATATTGCGAAAAAGGGAATTTTTGTATTTTTCTGTAATTTTGCATGTATTGCAGAACTTGAGGATTTGAGATCCTCTGCATGTAAGAATTTCATACTTTGAAATAATAAGATTCTCTGGTTTTCTATGTGATTTTATGTGTCTCAGGTTGCACCCTCCACAAAATATTCTAAACTTTAACTATATAAGGATCCATTTAAAATTTCAATTTGTATCTCATAGTATACAAGTGCACTCCACTGTCTTGGTGGTGACAATGAAACACAATATCAAAATAGAATGCAAGAGTATTGCCAAAAGATCACCTTATTTATCATCACAATATATTTAATCATCAATTCAAGAAAAAACATATAACAAATTAAGGTTGTATTAAGTACATACAGGGCAGGTTCTTACAAAAACAACAAAGTTTGACATTTCCAAAAGAGAACGAAGGTGATCATTTAATGATCAACCATGAGTCACCACACCACATTCTTGTTCACCAAATAAGACTATTTGGAGGAGAAGAAGTTTGTTTTTAACAAGACTAACTCATAATGTGATTGCCCTCAAAAACACATCTTTGTTATGGTAGTTAACCATTAAGCATAGCATCTTAAGTTAGTTTTTCTACTCTTGCTTCATAATTATTGCTTTGTATTTTAAAGACTAACTCCTCCCCCTATCCTTGAGGGAGAGTGGACAAATACTTTATGAATATGTTTTCAATCTTAGATGAATAAGACTCCTCACAAACCCTATATAGTGGGATTTGATATTGAGGAGTAAATCTAGTTGTTAGTAGTTGTTGATCATTATTTCTAGTCATTAGTTATTTTTTTGTTACCAGTTACAACAACAAATATGTGTTATTGAATAAGAAATCTTTAGTATATTCTTGTCATATTGTATGCAAGAGTTTAAATTTTTTATGCAATAAAGAGAATCAGTTGATATCATGAATTGTTGAATCAAGTAAGTAGGTGCTGAAAAATTATGTGGAAGTAGCAACTCAAGAAAGGGTCACTTGAGGTACTGCTAATCCACTTCATTTCCTGTTATTAGATTAATTGATTCATTGTTTAATTTAGTTAAGGTAGTTTCCGGTTATATACATGTGTTGTAATTTATGAATGTGGTTCTATAGTTTGGGTTGAATTTTGTAGCTTCATGTTGGTTTCATACTCTAGAGGAATTAGTTACATTTCAGTTTTAATAGTTACAATCTTGAGTAACAAGTACCCATAGCATAAGGTAGCAGTTTATATTTATTTACCTTGTTTTATAAATTAGCATTTCATTTCCTTTTCCAGCTTTTACAGTTTTTTGTACATGCGTAATTACCTATACTACATTGATATAGGATGTGTCTAGGATCCATAAATTCATACATTGCTCCAACATTGTCTAAATTTTACGATTCCCTGGTTGATGATTAAATGAAGCCTCTTGTGAAAGATGAACTATTCGATGAGGAATCCACCCTCTGAGTTATGTCTACCTAGTAGCACCAAGTTAATAAAAAATTAGAGAGTGTAGTGTAGAGAATTGTATACCTTAACAATTTCACATTATGTTTTATCCCCCTAAATTATTGGACTTAATTAATCTTCTAATTTTCTAAATTATGCATTCCAAAGCCTAATTTTTACTATTTCTTGAAGAAGGACAAGCATTAAACAAATGCATCCAATCATTAAATTGTCCCTGACTTTTAGGTGTCCTAGAAATTTGGGCCAAGACCCAGTTGCCCATGGGCGACTAAGTCTCCCTTAGTCAAAACCCAGATTTAAATATGTTGTTGGTGGTATTTTAACATCCAAAATTCAACTATGAAGTGTTAGCTTTTGGAATCTAATTTTTGAGAAATTGGATAAACACCTATAAATACCTAGTTATTTTATCATTTGAAATGGAACAAGCATTGAGTGAACATATATTGAGAAAATACTATTGTCAAGAGAAAGTAAAGAGTATCATTATCAGAGTTTATTACAACTCAAGATCCAACATCATGTCGATTTTTATGTGTGTTCATGTTCATGTTTTATGAAGGCTAACATTGTTGTAGGTCTCCGAGAATTCAAGGAAATCTATCAAGCAAGATAAAAACCATTGAAGTGATGTGAATGACTTTAGTTCTTCAAGGAATTCATTGAAGGGTGGTGAGTTACAACATTGTGTTCATGCATCATTTCCTCCCTTTCCATTATTGGTTTATCTTTAGCATTTCCATTATGGAAGTGGGAACACTTACACGGGGTTTGACTCAGTCAAGCCCCTATATGGCACAACATTTTCCCTCTTTATGAATGTGAAAGTTACAAGTTTGAAGAGGATTGAAGAGAGTTTGAAGGTCCATTTTACATTATTGTATTTGTTGTCATCAACCTTGTCAAGACATGGAAACTCACCTACATAATTTATTGAAAACATTTTGAAAAGTTTACAACCAAAAAATAGAAGCTCGGATCTAGCACTAGAGGACCCCAAAAGTTGAGCAAGACACCTTAACAAAGACTTAGTAGTCATTGGGCAGCCCCATCATTGTAGGAACAACTTGGCCATTTTTCTTAGTAGGTACACATCATTTTGTACTCTCTAGATCCACTTGCAAATTACTATTTCAATTTTTTTACTTTCAGTAAATTGCATTTATCATATTAGGTCATACAGTTTAATTAGGGCATTTATTTCAAATCATTTCCAATCCACCCCCATCCTAGAAAAGATGCAGATCCAGGTCTGATTGACTCACCTAAGAGGTTGTGAGTCAATCTATGCACCTTGTTGATTTACATCCTAATGAAATACTAGAAATGATGGCCCCATGACCTTAAGCTTTAGATATTAAATTTAATGTTCCCCACCATTTTTATGTTTCAGAGAGGCTCTACACCAATTATATATTTAAACAACAATAATTACAATTTTAAATATGAGAAAATGAGATCAACCTAAAACTTATGTTTACACATGATAATTTTTGGATGTTTATATGGTATAATTCACACCTTCAATAATATGATATTAAAATAAACCTAAATTTATAAATTTGGCCATGTTTCTTTATAAATTAATAATAATGTTGTGGGTATCCACTCACTATAATGCAGTCAAAATTACTAGTTTTTTAGCACATCTACAACTAGTTAAATATATATAATATTTGTATGATTATGGGTATATTGTATACCTTGTATATATATATATATACAATAAATTATCTTTTAATAATATAAGTATACAATGCAATAGATTTAGGGTTGACTTCTAATAATAAGAAAGAGTCAAAATTTATCTTTTATTGGCTTATATTCCTCAAGGAAATAACATTTTTACCTATTGTACTTTATACCTATTTTCAAACACACCGAGAACTCTACCTAGTAAACTCACAAATTTCTATCATAAAAAAAGCAATAAAAATGTCCATCTGATATATTGTTATCTCATTTGTTCTATTTCCTTCTTCTTATTCTTTTTCCCACTCTTCTTTTTTCTTGTAAAAATCCAATAAATCAAAGAAAAAAGTGTGTTTCTAATCCTCCAAGATTCCCTTATGAATCCATTTTTGCCTCTCTTCCACCTTCTCCTTCTATGGAACCTAATTACATGCAAAAATCCCTCATTTTTCCAATATCTAGAGTTATTTCTCTACTCCATAATCAGTTTTCTCTTTCATCTAATGCTAGTGAAGTAGTCAATGGAGTGGTGGAAAGATCAAAGAAGTTCATTAAATTCCAAGTACTTCTTATTGAAATTCCCATATTTATAATCATGTGGGGAATTTTAATTTTTAAAGTATTTTGAATTTAAAACACTCTCAAATAGTTAAAGTCTTAATTTTTAATCTATCTTAACACAAAAATAAAATTTCACTTAGAGAACAAATCTCTCTCTAACTACCAAGTTATTAACCATGGAATAAGGTGAACATGATATAGACGACAAGCAAAAACATGACAAAATAACAACATACTAATTATGCTACCAAAGAGGTAATCAAACAAAAGATGACTTTTGACACTTAAAACACTAATACCAACATAACTATCTTTGCATGTTCTAATATAGTTTCACAACTTTTATGATGAAATTTCATCTCTAAAAACATATGTAATATTATTGTGTGTGTGATTAAATTTTCTCTAAATGTATGATATGTTTGCCAATCACCTTGATCTATAAACCTCTCCCTAATGATCCTTTCCCTTGATTAGGAAGGGGGCTATCTATCATGCATCCACCCATTATCTCCAAATTAGTGATTTCATTACAACAATAATCGCATTTATACTAAATTTACCATAATCTAAATTAATAATCAATTTATGAGAATGAATGAGAGATAAAATCATATCAATTTTTTGAATCATTCAAAAACTACTATTTATATTTCATATACAATTGAATATGTATTACAATAATAATATAATAGAGACCATATCTTATTCCAAGAATCCATAAGAAAATCATGATTTTATTTGTATCGTCTAATTATCCAAAAATAATTAGTGCAAATATAACATAATTTAATTGTTAAAAGATGGGTTGTGGCATTTGATGGAGTTAAGAAACGTAAATTCACAATGCGCAAGTGGATGTAAGAATAGAGCCTTATTTCAATGAGCAAGTATATGTGCATAATTCTAAGTCTACAACTAGAAGATATCATTAATAAATTACGATAAATTTGCAATAAGAATTATCTTTATCAAGAATACGTGTGAATAGGTGTTAAAATTGATTTAAAAAGTTTTTACTTATAAAACCATTATTCACATAGGTATTGTATTGAATGCTTTTGGTTTTCAAATATTGATTTCCTTTTGCAAGGTTATGAATTACAATTTTATGATTTAAAGAAGGGAATCCTAATTTTATATGAAAGGAAAGAATGAGACCTACAAATTGTAGAAGCATGGAGCTAAAAGTGGAGGTTTGAAGGTATGTGTGCATGTAATGTAGGGACACACATAATCTTATAAATCTATTAGGTTTCATAAGATGTTGGGGATTGGGAGAAATTATACAATGCACAATTCTTGCATTATTAGAAGATAAATTTGCATCTTTGATGTGTATCTTACTAAGCTATACAGGGTGATAAAAAATAGAATCATTCATGCATATTCCAACTTAAAAATGATGTTCTTACTTGAAGATAAATTCCATTCATACTAATCTATAACTACATGAACATATGGTGAGCGAGATAAAAGTAGCATTTGGAAGGTTTACAAGTCTTGTGTATATGCAACATAAGTGTATGTATGATCTAAAGTGTATTGGTCATAATGATTTATATTTTATGGACTCAATGAAGGTAAGTGCTATAATTCTTGTAGTGCCCCTCAGCTTGCTTTTGTTTTGGATAGTTCCTTGGATGTACTTGGACCTATGATACTGTTTGATGACACTTGGATATTGCGATACTTTGATGTTTAATTATGACAATGCTTGATGACACTGTTATATCTGATGCTTTATGCTTATACCATGTTTAGTAGATCAGTTTAATTGTTCATGTGAGTTATCATGGATATGAATATTATGTGTTTATTGGATGTATGTCTATCATGATTTGATATCAATTTATTGTGAGTCGATGTATTGGTGAAGGGGAACAGGGTCACATCACTTTCCTGTGAGTGCCTTGCGATGTTGCGATTTTCCCTTCACGGTGTGATTGATTGTTTTTCTTTATACATGTTTGACCATGTGGTTTGCTGCAAGTTGTAGGTACCAGACATCAACTCCACCTAAATTGCCAAGTTTGAGCATGCCTTGTGACCAATGGAGATAGTTGACTTGGAGATAGCATCGGGTCCCCATGTTGAGCCATCATCCTTGTCGAGGATGAGTGTTTGTGTCACACCCCGTCTATAAGGTCATTTCATGTTGTGTTGCCGATGTTGTTATCATTTTTGTCTTTCGTTTCACAGTTTGGTTGGGTATTACTTGATTGCATGTTCATTGAGTGTTGTACATGATTGTGCCTTTGTTTGATTATTTCGTTAAATTAGAAATTATTGAAATTAAAGGCCTTGGAATAATTAAATAAAAGCTTGTATATGATTGAAGTATTGATTAAATAAATTATTAATAAAGTATTTATTTGATTTAAATAAATTAGAATTAATGGTTAAAAATGAAATATTTATATATATATATATATATATATTAAATTACGATAATATGTAAACAAAGTTGGAATTAAAGAATTAAATTAATAAATTAATATTTAATTATTCAATTCAATTGTGTGTAAATCATAAGATATGATTTAAAATTTATAAAAATAATAAGTTGAATAAATTGTGGATAGTGGGAAAAATATAAAAGAAAATAATTTAATTTATTTATAAGGTGGATGCAGTTACGAAAAAAATGAGGTAATTAATAAATTAGATGGATTTAACTAAAGAGGGGTTTTTTGGCTATTTTCTGAAAACTAATCTTGGAGCTCTGCCATGAATAATCTTTCATGTTCTTGAAAAAAATTCTTGAAAGTTTGGAAACTTGGAGATTGGGGATTTTTAGAGTGTGTGGAATCTCCGAAGGTGTGGAAAGCTAAGTTGTTGGGTTGCAGTAGGAGATTGGAATTGAGCTCTGCTTCCATCTTCAATCGACTGAACTCTATGTCTGCGTCTGTTTGTTCTAATATTGAAATAAATTTTGAAAAAAAGATTCCCGAAAAGAAATTCTAGGAATATCTCTATAATATATTTGTGTATTTTGAAAATCAGTATTTGATGTTTTCCTGAAGTTTTAGAAAATCCATTTCTTCTTATGATGGGTAGCATTCAATTAAGTCTTGAAATAGGGAAATACCATGTTGTTTATATTTACCTCCTTATTAGAGTGAATTTTTAAAGAATCTTGTGGTTTATGCACATTCTTCTGTCCCTTGAATTTATTTGTCCTAGATGAACTATGTAGTATCAACACCCTCTTCTTGATTTCAATTTTTTTTAATCTCTGTGCCAGATGAGCTTTGGGGTGTCAGCATCCCTTTCCTTATATGAATGTGTGCTTACATATATATTTCTCCAAACTGGAATCTGTATATTACCTTATGATTCTAATTAACCAGTGCCTTGGTCAATTCGTTGTAGGCAACATTCCTCCTTTGTGTATCTTTTTCTTTAAACTTAAACAACACATTTGAATGTTTATGTGTTTGGCTTATTAATTCGTACCCTATAGAATGTGCGTCCCCAATTCGTCTGGCATATTTGAAACTGGAGATCTATTTCTTTAATCACTATATTGTGATTTGAATCAAGCATACTCGATGGTTTTGTTCCTTATGTTCTTTGAACAACCAAAAACATTATTTAGTGAATTCTATCGATGCATATTGCATGGAATTACATTCGTTTGTCTCTTAGTACCGATAAAATTAAGTTCGGTCCGACATTCTTTTTTGCATTCAAACAATGTTTGAAAGGCGCCAAACTCTATTCTTATTGTTATCGATGAATGTTATGATATATATAGAGATTTTCATTCTTCTGTATAAGATTCATATTATTTTGTATAGTCGCTTCTTGGTGTCCTATGCCATGCATATGAAATGCATACTATAGTTACCTACATTCCATTTATTCACTATACTTTTATTTAAATAGTAATCGGCCTCTTACTTGTATTAAGTATGTCAATATATATATATATGGACATACAGTTATAATGTTATGTTATTCCAGATCCTTCATACCCTACTGTATTTAAATTATTATTTGGGGGATAGTATTATATTAGTAAATATGTACAAATATATAAACATATATATATATATATATATATATATGTACATATGCGAGTATATTTATGTATTCCTATATGTGTATTAAGTCATCTCACAAAAGAATAGTGTTGCCTCTATGTATTTGTATTTAAATAAATGAAACAAGAAACAATTGGTTAGAGAGATCATTCTATTTGTAATTTAACAAATGAATGTTAGTATATATGGAAAGAGATTAACTTTGGATTTGGAGGAATACTTGTAAACATGAAATGGTTGCATGTAACCCGCCCTTGATTTAATATTTCTATTATTACTTCAAGACATTTATGTGAAGCATGTGAATGATTGAGGTTTTGGGAACAAAATTATGGGTTTTGTTCAATGGTTAAGCCCTTGTGTAAAGTGGATATTAGGAGTCTTCCAAAGGCTAAGGGAAATGGTCTTTTTGACGGAATTCTTTGTTATCCGAGGAGATGATTGTCTTGTTTTGAATGAAGTATTTGATGGTTATTATCTTGTACTGTGTATTCACCTATGTGGTTGGAACTTGTGAGTGGGAAGGGTTATACCTCACCTTATTTTTTATATATTAATTATTTTTGTGATTGTGCAAGTGGCTTGCTTTGATTTTATTGGGTTCTCCTAGTTGTCAGTAGGGGAGTGGCTCTCAATGGGGGCAAACGCACAAAGTGGCACCTGGGTAACCCATGTGGGATTTTCGTAATTAAGTGATAACCTAAAATGAATTAGGGGGTTGGGTAGTAATTATACTAATCAATATAAGTGAATGCCTCACTCGTCACTCAAGTGCTCATATGGGCTTGAGATGAGTCGAGAAGGCCTAGAATGGAAACATCAAATACTTCATCCTCATGAGAGGTATGTTGATTATGCATAGGGTTGCATGAGGGGCTGAAGATTGATAGAGGCTACCAGGGTAACACAGGATGGGGGTTGGGGCCTAGAAAGATATGCTTGGGTAACCCATGAAAAACTATGTGATGAAACTCCTCCTACGGAAAGCTAGTATTCCCTTGTCTCTTGTTTTCCTTGATGTTTAAGTGGCTCTAGAAATGGTGTCATTGTCATGTGATATTACTGTGCTTGTTCCATGGAGTCATGTTAGCTCTTTGTCATCTTCTATTTCTTGACTGTTGTGGTGGGAGCCTTTTGCTATCTCCTAGCATGGGGTGTGGACCTTAGGGTTCCACATGGTTGGGTGGAATCTGAATTGTACTCCATTGGGTTCCCTCTCTTGTTCGTGTTCGTATTCATGGTGACTACTCCTTGATTTGAAGATTTCTGCACTTGTTCTAGTTTTGATGGATTGCATCTCATGTATTTGTATTATATCTATAATCTCTTATATCATGTATTATAATTTTGATGTACTCTCCTCACATGTGTTCAAGGAGATATTTCTATTCACGATGTAATGATGTAACATTGTGTAACTCCCCCGCCATGAAACCCTAGAGGACATGTTAACACCTAAAAATGGAATAATTTTTTTTTTGAAGTGTAATAAACACACTATTGCAAATGAAACATTAACACAATCTTACCTAAGTCCTCGAAGGCAGTGACTACGCTACTTAATTCCCATTTGTTAAACGAGTAAGAACTGAAAGTCATTACATTAATTAGATTCCATCTAAAATAAGAAGGTACTTTAACCATCACATTTACAAGATCAAATATGATACAACCATAACATATATTCCATAGATATCAATTGAATCAATCCATTTAATTACATATACAATAACATCTATTACATAGTTCATTACACACGAGGGTTCAACATCAATTTACATCAGTTGTCATCATTACATTGATACAAGTGAACAACAATGTCTCCTCAAATACATGTGAAGAGAGTACATCCAAGTATGTTACATAATACATCAGATTTATGGTTCGACACAAGTACATGAATAAAAATCCACATGAGCTAGTACGAATGCAAAAGCCTTCAATTCAGAAGAAGTCACCATACCCACGTACTCGATTCCAATTCTGATTCGGTAACTTAGTAATTCTAGCTATAACATGCCATTTCCAAGCCATTTAGGTCTGCTAAAATACCATTTGTCCACGTCAATCTTTAATAGAGGATAGGGAAAATCCCTTTTATCAAAACATATTTTGTATTTTTTGATAATATTTTTTTTGTAAATTTCATCATTAGACATCATATGCAAGCATTGCAGACATTGTTGATTAATGCTTCATCCTAGTTTGTGTGGATCTTTATGTGACATCTTTTTTTTGATTTGTAGTTCTAGGGATTAATTGGCCTTAGTTGGTGAGGCTACCAAAAAGGGACTTCAGCCTCATACGTTGAAACACCTCATTCATCAAGAACCAACTCAATCAACACAACAATGTCCACGGCAAGACTCAAACTAGACTCAAACTTGGTGTGTATTGCCAAACAGCTAATGGACACGATTACATCATATGCGATCTTGATGTGACATCATATTTATCTTTGAAAGAAATTTTTGGTGTTTTCTTTCTTATCTTTTTTTTTATTCAATACAAAACAACCATCTCAAGGATTATCAATGAATTCAATCAAGAAGAGAATTGCTCCCTAGCCTTTGGAAGACTTCCCATAACCATTTTACACAAAAGACTTCTACATTTGAACAATAACCAAAATCAGTTCCATGTCAAAATCAAACATAGTAATCAATAATAAAATCAACCAAATGGTGCATCCAAGGAAGATAATATTTGCACACTATCTACACTCATTACATAATCACTAACTTACTCAATTATTTAAAACAAGCATTCAAGTAACCAATAATTGTATAATAAAAAATCATTTATTACATGATTATGAATGAAATACACACACTTAACAAGGATCATCTAATTCTATTCCTTAATCCTCCTAAATATACTTAAATCCATTTATTTTCATTGCTATTCAATTTTCTAATTCATTTATCTGCATACTTAATTACTCATTCAATAATAACCTTCCAATTCAAAAACCCTAAGTAACCAAGACTAAGAAATGTAACATCACCTATCTAACTTAACAAACCCTATTTCTCAAATATATATAAAGCAATACAATTCACTCTAGTTAAAATATTCATTTACTAAATTCATCAAATACAATCTTTCGTTAAACTCACTTGAACAATTACTCCAAAAGTGACAACATTAATTAGATTTCTAATAAGTATTGTTAGCTAAGAAGTCAACCATTTACCTAGCAACCGCATATCTCAAATCAATGTTTATGAATGTGAGTTTATCAACTAATTGAAAACTCAGAAATAGCAAATTATAAAGCTACACAACTATTAAATACTCATGATAGAAACTCATCATAAACTGATTAACCAAGGCAATCTAAATCATTTATTTAAGTAAATCCTTTAGACGTCTAATTACGAAAAATCCAATTCCCATAAGCAAAATTAATCTATTACTATTATCATAACACAAAAATGCAAATCTATATAAATACACTATTAACACAATATAATTTCCATTACAATAAGATAATTTACCAAGTGATATATATATATATTTGATATACATATTTTTACACATACATCTATAAACATGCATATATCTACATATACATATATACACACATGAACACAAACATGCACACATAGATACACACACATATCATGTATGTCCATGTATATAGTTGTATTAGTGAGCTTTTCAGATTTACTTCGGTTCCCATTAGTTTTGGGTCCCAATGCAATCCTATCAAACTTTGAAGGATATAGCCTCTAGCAGAATAAAATAATGTTCATAAGTATGATAAGGAGAGGGAGTGATAATTTCAGTGTAGCAGCTTGCCTATGAGAAAATTGTCATACCAAGCAAAACATATTGCAGATATCAAGTCAAAATATGAGAAACACCAACAACAGAAGGAATGAGAAATGCTAAGTGAGAGATGAACCAATAAAGATGTTTAAATCACTAGTCAAGGTTAAGAATTTCAATAAATTTAGGAAAGTGTGAATTGGAATGAGAATGTACGGTTTGGAGATTCAAATCACAGGAAACTCTAACAAAAGGTGCACTCCCAATATTTATGATGGTTTCCCTTTCCCGTACATAAGGGAAACACTCGGAAGGAGATTACACATAATGTATTGCTAACTAAATTTGAGATCAAGTACATGATAGAAAGGCAATAGATACAAGGTTGATCTCAGCTCCACCATGTATATGTTTATGATTTAATCACTGTCCCAATCCAAAATATTATATTTTGCATATTATTATAGTTTATGATTTCAATTTTCAAGTAATCTCATAGGAAACAATGGTTTTAGTATATCTAACATCATAATTTAATAATCAATGACTACACAACACATAGGCTTCACTACAATAATGCAAAATTTAGGAAGAACAAAGGAAATTGATTATTAATGATGCCAGATAAAACTGTGGTGCCTATGGATCATATATGAATAAAGGTGGAGTATTTCTAGCAACACTTCTTTTTAGATGGGTCCTAAAATGGCGCAATGTAATGCCCCGCCAAGTAACCCTAAAGGAAGTTGTAATTAACGACTTAAGCGAACCAATTTTTTTTTTTAAAGTGCAATTAACATACACATTCACTTACTAATTGCAACAACCTCTAAGGCTACAAGGTTGGGATTACTTAAACCCACACAAACAACAACATAAAACCATAACATTTAATACTTTATGAAATAAGCATCATACAACATAACATATTAAGATAAACATCCAAGATACAATTTCATAATCATTTTAATCAAATAGTTACATCACTCATTCCCAGAATGAGGTAATAGTATAAATGTGTTACAATTACAGAATTCCACCTCATAAACATAAGAGGGATAAATAACTTATACAAAATGAAATATTACAATGCTTGAATTAAACACAAGAACCGCGAGCTGTCCATCTGGATATCTCGCCACCAAGTTCTAAAGACAAATGGGGACCCAACGGTGTATGGTGCATGTTCCACCCAACCAAGTGGTACCCAAAAGCCCACCCCCCATGCTAGGAGATAGTAACCACATAACATGGACAAAGATCTACAACCTCTAACCATAGGCAGACTCATACTGACATAACCAAACAAATGCAATAAACAAGAACAACTCTCACATCACTCACATAGGTCACATTGCTTCCAGACATAAAATAGATCAAGTATGTTCAGAGAACCATACACATAAAACATAAATACCAACTGTTGTCCTAGATAGAGTGTCATCGCATAGCTCATAATAAGTTACCCTCTACGGATCTTCCTAGACTCTGGTATTACTGGTGACCTCTATTGATCATCGGCCCTGATACCTACTAGTACAAAATCAAATACCTCTCGTACTGACAAGATAGATGACCTTGCTATTTCAGGCCTTCCCACTCACTCCAAGCCTAAACAAGAACTTGCGACTATGAGTGAGGCTAGAACTTATCTTTTTAGTGTGAAGTATTCCCTAAATTTTCAGTAAAATTTTAGTTATCACTTGATTAAACTCACTTCCAAAGGTTACCCAAATCTTACCTCTTATGAGCTCTAGCCCCTAATGGAAGTCACTCTTCTATTCGACAACACACACAAACAATATAATCACCAAGGGAATCACAAGTGCATACAACCTAGGTATTAGAACCACTCCATCTCAAGGAGGAAACAAGTAAAAGAACTCACTCCAAACATCTTGGAGGAAACAATCACATAGTCCACTCCTTCCAAAGGAGGCACAAAACATCCCCGTTCGTGGAAACCAGGTAAATTACTGTAAAGACACCATGCACTACCCAAGGGAAAAACAACTGGTTGACATAATGAATCTACAACCCTCATCCTCTAAGATCCTCTGGAAGACTTACAATATTGGACTAACACTCAATCCCATATCCCAAAATGCAACTTGACGACATAGCTACAAAAGCATTCAAGTCATAATTCAAATCTAATATTTGGACTTCTTAAATCCATACTCATTCAAAAGGTAATATTGACAAAGTCAAAGGCACGATGACTAGGTTAACTCAAATAATCATATAACCCTATTTCCATTTTCATTATAGGAAGTCTAAAACAATTAAACTCACTTTCCTTTACGAATACAGAGAAAATAAAAAATTTCAGGCAATCACGAGGAAATTACTATTTTTGGATATCCTAAATCCATTTCCCTATTTAATGCTTCTCATAGAAAATTAAATAATAACCTTTTTTTTAAAATACAGTGAAGGAAAACACCAATGTTATCAGAGACAAAACCTTGATAACTTTTAAATAACATTATAATTCTGCTGTAAATAATCTTCCAAATTTTCCATTTAAAAAAAACATATAATTTCTTCCATTAAAATAAATATCGTTCTCTATCTATCTAACCATGCACACTATTCATTTAAGTTAAAATCACTATCTAAAATATCTTGCATGCAACAAAAATGACCAAGAATAGAATATTAAATATATATACTTAAATATATGTACAACATACCATATATACATTAAATACACATATATATTATATATACTAAACTCTATATTAAAATATAACATACATTAACATTGATTTTAAAACTTCTATCTATTAAAAATAACCAGTATATTAAATTGATTAACTCAGAATAAATCCATACTTAATAACCTTTTTCCAATATAAAATATATATATTAAATATTATATATATAAATATAATATTAATATATACAATTTATATTAAACTAAAATCATGAAATACTTTTAAATTAAATCGATATGCAATTTTAAAAGAAATTAATTCGCATTAAATATTACAAAGGGGTGGATGGTACCGTCGATGCCCATTAACCAAAACCACCGACTATACACACAGTACAACGGCTGCAAGGAGTTGGGGAGGCCGCACTCCCCATGGGACAGTGCGTTCCCCAATGGGGTTGGCGCACTGCCTCATGGGCAACGCGTCCTTCCCAAGAAAGGTGGGCAGTGGGGTCATGACCACCGTCCACAGTACAAATAAAAAAAAATTAATAAAAACTTTTCACTGATACACAGTGCGAAAATTCGCACAAAAAATGCCTGAATAAAAATTCGCGTACGACGATTTTCAAAATAAGAACAAATAATTATTTAAATATATATATTATATATGTATGTATATATGCAATTATATATATATATATATATATATATATATATATAATTATTTGTTCTTTATATATATATAAAGAATTTTCAACCTGATAATGCAATTGAGATCATTTTTTAAAAATAACTATCTACAATAGAAGTTGTGCAAATTTTCCAGAGAATAACCAAATTTATAGAGGATATGAAAACTAATTCTTTTAACCATTTTCTCAAATTCATAACAATAAAAGAATAAATATAATAAAAGAAAACTAAATTATAGCCAAAAGTTTTCTAATCTTCTGGGTTTCTCCACCATAACTTTTCTACAGAAGTTTTTCTTTTGAAATAAATTTACTTATTTTCTACAGGGATTTAAATTTCCTACAACAATCTAAGGTTTGGTTTAACAACCTAAGCTACAATTTTCTCATCTGAAATTAAAACCTACATGATTTTTTAGCAATTTCCCTGAGGAATTTTCACAGGAAAAACAAAACTTCCAAGATCTAAATAATTAATTTCTATTCTCAAATAGTAATCTCTATTCCTAAATGAATTTAACAAGCAATTCTTTAATCACTACCAATTTAATTTAAACAATTCAAGAACAATAAACCACAGAATAAAACTTGGTGTTGAAACTACAGGAAAAGAAGATTTTGATGTAGAGCCTCCTCCAAAGATTCCACAATTTCTCTTCAACATTGTTGTGATTCCAAGCAAGCAAACAATCCAAAAGCACAACCAAACTTCAACAGAATTTTCCCAAATCAATTCTACAACCAAAAATTTCTTCAAACCATCCTCTGTGCAATTTTTCCAAAAATATCCTCTCACACCTGAAGAAGCTTTTTCCTCTCCAAAATTCTCTCCGTGAATGAATTTGCAACCAACTCTTCTAATTAATTAAACATGCACTTGTGGCATAAATCAAAAATATCCTCAACAACCAAATCCAATTTGCATGCAATATAAAAATTTAAAATATTATATTAACTCCAATATTTTGAAAACTAACTTCCCAATTAAAATTCAATTTCAAATTCTAATTTAATTTCACTAATTGAAATAAAATTTCAAAATGAATTAAATTCTTTTCTTTCTTTTAATTAACTTAACATCCCATTAATTAATTAATTTAATTATTTAATAACTAAATTCATCCCCATGGATTAAATTTAGTTAATTACATAAATTTAATTTAATTAATTAATTTAAATATAAACTTCTATCCACATTGCATAATTTAAATTAAATAACCATCAATGTGATTTAATGCAATAATTCTAAATACTTATTTCCAAATCAAGAATCCCTTCAGAATTAAATAACATTAAAACATGACAAATGACTCGACACAAACACAACTGATGACACACTATGGCTAGGGTGTAGACTTGACACAAGTTACCTAGCTACTATCTCTCGTCCAACTTAACCATTGGATCGACATGCTCAAACCTGTGAAACCAGGTGGAGTCGATGTCATGTACCTGCAAACCTGAAAACATAGTAACCAACATCATATAATATAGATAGGATAAAATACACACCGTGAAGAGGAAATCACAGAATCGCAGGGCACTCGCAAGCGAGTGATGCGAACCCGTCCCCTTCACCAATACACTCATCAAAACTGACACTTCCATCATAATCCAATAATCTCATAAGAAATTACATGTTATATCAACTAATCATCATTACACCAATTAAAGCACGTAAAACAAATCATCAAATAAACCACATCACACAATAATAGTTCGTCGCTCTATAAATAGTGATCAAATACACACACAGAATATAGTATCTGAATATCCAGAAATACAAATCAATGCAAAACAAGGACACACTGTCCAATCCATAAAGCAAAATAGAGGGGTGTTACATGCAACTTATGCTCTTTTCTAAAACATCCGCACAGAAGCGAGCAGGTGCGATGAGGTCCAAATGATAAAAATGATTGATGAAAGATAGAGGAATTAAAAAGATACCCTTAAGTAGTTGGATTGAAGGCCCTAAGATGGTACATGCTTTTTGTGTAGGAGAATGATCACATCCAAAAACAAAGGATATCTATGCAAAGACAGAGAAATTGGCTTGGCAAATGGAGACATCAGAGTATTTCCAAATTCAAGACTTTTACTCGATGTTGTGGAAGAGAAGAAAAAAGAATCCTTTGTCTACCACCAAAGTGAAAAGTTAGCAATAGCATTTGGTTTGTTAAACATGGCCCCTAGCACAACTATTATAGTTGTTACGAACCTCCGAGTATGCTTTGATTGTCACGCTGCATCTAAATTCATCTCCAAGATTGTTGCAAGAGATTGTTCTGAGAGGTGTGAACCATTTCTATCATTTTAAATAGATTTCTAAGGCTATAAAAGATAACTAGAAATAGGGGTGGTGGTGCATGCCAAAAGAACTGGCAGATAAAGAAAACAAAACAATTACTGCTGCAATATATAAAAGTTATTTGACCATCAATGATTTTAGAAGAGATTGTTCTGAGAGGTGTGAACCATTTCTATCATTTTAAATAGATTTCTAAGGCTATAAAAGATAACTAGAAATAGGGGTGGTGGTGCATGCCAAAAGAACTGGCAGATAAAGAAAACAAAACAATTACTGCTGCAATATATAAAAGTTATTTGACCATCAATGATTTTAGAAGAGATAAGGAATATAGTGCTCAGCTTAAACCCAAAATTTATCTACCGATTACCTCTATAGAATGGCAGCATCAAGAGACTCATATTGCATGTTTCAAGGTAACAAAACCAATGACTAACAAAGATAAGGAATTAATGACACAAATTTGAAGTTCTCAAAAGTATTTCAATAGCAAGATCAAGCCTCCTAAATCCGTCAAGACCTATAGATGGAATATACAAGTAAGAGTGACACCATTCAAGGATACACTATGCGTCTTCAACCTGAAGCCAAAATTCACACAATACTAGGCAAGAACAATCTATTAAAATGCAATTAATAGAGGTAGGCACTGGTTGGAGAAACAATCTATCAAAATGAGCAAATTGGAAAAGCTGGCCGAATTTCAAAAGCAACAAGGTAGTTTAAATTCAAGACTTTACAAAGAGACTCAAAGGAATCACTAAAGGAAAGAAATAGTTCCCCAATAAAAATGAAATAGATTTATTTGAAACTTTAAGAAAGAAATGAAATGTTGACTTATGCAGTACACACAAAACAATTTATAGAAAGAAGCCATTATCTTCTAGAAATTTCATTTGGTAATTACTCTAATTAAAGACTAAACAAGGGTAAGAGATAGAAGCAATGGAACCTAGTTTGTGTGAGTGATACAACTGAGAAGTGATGCTAGGATCAATCTCCACAATATGCAGCTTCAGCCTCTTCAAGAATTCAACCAACACTCCTGAAACCTAATTTCAAAATTTCCCCAAAACCAAAAAAGTGCTTCCAAGAATCAAGAACATTCACGAGAAAAATAATCAAGATTTGTTTTTCCAGAAAAAACTGCAAAAGCCTCCCCTCTCTTTTATTTGCCCTCTAACTAGTTTGTTTACCTTTCTTTTTAAACCCATTAATCCATGCATTCTTGATTTTAATTATTTTATGGATTTTTAAAATATTTAATTTCTTAATTTAATCTTTCATTTATTTCTATTTGCACAGTACAATAATTTGATATATAATTAAATCATCAATTTTAATTTATTCAAACTAAATAAACATTATTAATATTTTATTTAATCTATATTTCAAATGTACTTAAGCATCTATTTTAATTATCAAGCATGCCTTTAAACTTTAATAACTTAATTTTAATATAATAATCAATCAAATTAATAATCAACCCAATTTAAATCAAATGCACAACATACTAAGCAGTACTAGATCACATATTGAAATGAAGGTCAATACCAAGACAAAAGAGACAAACCAAATCACAATGAACAACCAGGGTGAAACGCGGAAGGGAACTACAAATTGTACCTATTGTAGAACTTTCTATTGTAAATAATAAAGTTAGTGAAATTGATTTGAATGGTAGCTATGGATGACTTGTTATGATTCATGATGTTACTTCTGATATTAGGGTTTAGAGATATATTTCTTTTAATTTTGTTAAGTAATGTTGCTAGTGAACCTTGAGAGCATCGTTAGAATCGAGAAGTACTCAAGATTTGATATCTTGAGGAGTGACTTATTAAGGTTTAGATATCTTGAGAAGTCACTACTTAGGATATCTTATCTTAAGGAATTTATTAGTGTGTCATGATGTCGAAATGTGGTTTGAGATGGCATAATCTAATTTATGTATACTTAGAGATGTTTATCATTCTTGTTATATTATCTTGCAAATTTATTGTGAGACTCTTTTGTTGTAATGGATAATAGGATGATGTTAGTTAACTAGATGAATTTTTAGAATACATTATTAGTGGAATGTTATGGATAATTCATATTGTTAGCTGGAATAGTTAATGCTATGAATTTTAATTCTTGTCAGTATGGTTCATAGGATTCTAGTAGTGTAGTCACAAACCTTAGAGGACTTAGGTTAGAATTTGAGTTAATGTTCATTTGTAACCTTTAACACGTTTTTACTTCTTTTTTTAAATTGTGTCATTTTTATGTGTAGTTGTGTGTGTTGTCCTCTAGGGTCCTAGGATGGAGCATTACACATGGTATCAGAGCCCAAGTTCTAACACTGGGTACTCTAGGTATATACGAGAGCCTATTAGGATGTCTTAGTAGCGTAGAATTCTGAAGTTTATGTTTTCCCTTGTTGACCTTGTCTAACACCCTGAACTTGTCCTTGGTGGTGTCTATGTACGATCATTCCTAGGGGTTGGGGTCAAGGTCAAGGACATGGTAGAGGTCATGGTGGTGGCCATGGGTCTAATCACCAGGATTCTCCTTAGAGTTCCCATGAGTTTGATCATGAGGAACAATAGAGTTCCCAAAATAATCATGGAGGTGGAGATCAAAATCTGGGTCAGTTGGGATTGGAGGGTGCATAGTTGTATCACTTACTTGAGGAGATTCTTAATCATCTTGGTCTGAGACCGTAGGGTGAGCAATTGATAGTTAGAGATAGGGAGAGGTCTCCTAAGAGAAAGGAGGTTACTACAGAGCATGAGGCAATTTTATCTAGACATATGAGAGATCTGTTGAGAGCTCATCCTCCTACATTTGATGGGACTAGTAGTGGTTTGGAGGCTGAGACATGGTTAATTGATCTAAATAGGTGTTTCACTATGCATCCATATGGTAGCAACACCAAGACTAGGTGTGCTATCATGCATCTCTGAGGTTTTGCTTCCACATGGTGGCATTTAGAGGAGTATAAATTCCATTTGGATATAGATTCAGTCTCATGGGAGATTTTCTTAGAGAGATTCAAAGATTAATTATTTTCTGATCATTGGCAGCAACGTCGTGCGCATGAGTTCCATGAGCTGAGGCAGATGGCGATGTCAGTTGAGTAGTATGAGCAGAGATTTTATGAGCTTAAGTAGTATGTTGGCATAGGTGATAATGAGGGTATGTTGGTACAACAATTTATCAAGGGCTTGAATGCCCATATTAGTGGGGGTGTTCGAGTGTTTGAGCCAAAAACTATGGAGACAGCTATGGAGAAAGTTGGATAGTTGAGGAGAATTTGGCTATGGCTTTAGGTGGTCATATAAATGTGTAGATTGGAACTGCACCTCTAGTAGGTTTCAGTTCTTGAGGTGGATAGACTCAGTCAGTAGGTCCTTCTAGGAGTCACTAGGCACCCTGTAAGGGTGGTCATCAGCAACTACACTCATAGTCAAAACATAAGAACTCTTAGTCTCAATAGGGTGACAAGTTTCAGTTTGGGAGATACAGGAATTGGAGGCAAATCAAGCGTTATCGCTTTCATCAACCAACCTAGAGTTCATAGTCTACAATTAATAGGGGCAGTGTTCAATAGTCTAGTACACCTCCAGGAGGTAGAGGTTTCATTAGAGGTACAAGGTGCTTCTCTTGTGGTCAGTAGGGTCACATTGCTAGACAGTGTCCTCAGAATGGTACATCTAGGTTTAGTCAGAGGTTGGTGGATTTAGAGCCGACAGTAGGAGATGTAAGAAGATCACACAAAGTATTTGTAGTGGTTGATAACCGCTAGGTCGAGCATTAGGGTAGAATGGTTGAGACTTTAAGTGTGTTACAGGGAAGTAGAGTCTCTATCCTCTTTGATTCAAGTGCATCAAATTCCTTTATTTCTCCTTCCATAGTAGCGCTATGTGGACTGGTGGCAGTGAAGCAGCATAATAGGTGGTAGGTCGAGTTGGCCTCTAGTGCTAAGGTTACAGCCGAGTCTCTTGGTCGTGGTTGTAGTTTGAGGACTGGATCTCTTTACACCACCGTAGACCTTCATGTTATACCCCTTGGGTCTTACAATATTGTATTGAGCATGGATTGGTTAGAGGCTCACAAAGTAGTCATAGATTGTCATCATAAGTCAGTGTAGTGTGTAAATAATTATGGTAGTGAGGTTGAGGTAGTGGATGTTCAAAGGCTCATTACCTTACGCATGGTCTCGGTTATGCAGTTGAGGAGGTGTATGCATCAGGGATGTCAGTTGTTTGTAGTGTTAGTTAATGATTTAGAGTTAGGAGAGAGCCGAGAGGTGTCTCTTGATAGTCACCCTATCTTGAGGTAGTATGTTGATGTCTTTCCTAGCGAGATTCCAAGGATGCCACCTACACGTGACATCAATTTTAAGATTGATCTTGTACCTGGAGATGAGCCTATCTCTCAAGCTCCATATTGGATGAACACTCAAGAGCTAAAGGAGATCTAGTTGCAGCTTGAGGAGTTGTTGGTAAAGGGGTTTATTCATCCTAATGTCTCTCCTTGGGAAGCACCAGTGATTTTTGTGAAGAAGGATGTATCCCTTCGATTATGCATTGACTATCGATAATTGAATAAGGTGATGGTGAGGAATAGGTATCCATTGTCGAGTATCGATGATCTATTTGATCAAATCAAAGGATCTAGGGTATGCTCGAAGATTGATCTTAAGTTAGGGTATCATCAGTTGTGCATCTTCAAGGGGATATCCATAAGGCCACATTTTGTTTTTGTTATGGTCATTATGAGTTTACTGTTATGTCGTTCGGCTTGACAAATGCACCATCAGTATTCATGATTTTGATGAATGGTGTGTTCTGTACTTACCTTGATATTTTTTTTTTGGTATTTATGGATGAAATTTTGATCTATTCAAGGACTGTAGAGGAGCATGAGGAGCATTTGTGTCAGGTGCTATAGTGTTCGAGGGAGAACCAATTGTATGTGAATGTAGAGAAATGTGAGTTTTTCTAGACAAAGATGAAGTATTTGGGTCATGTTATCTTTGGTGAGGGAATTTCTATGGATCCTTCAAAGATCCAAGCTATTATTGATTGGCTTGCACCCATTAATGTGGTAGAGGTTCATAGTTTCATGGGTTTGGAAGGTTATTACTGTCGTTTTGTATAGGGTTTTTTGAGGATATCCCACCCCATCACTTCTCTTCAGAGGAAAGAGAAGAAATTTATTTGGTCAGAGCGGTGCTAGGTAGCTTTTCAAACTCTCAAGGAGAGATTGACCAGTGCACCTATTTTAGCAGCTCTTGATCCTACTGGGGAATTTTTGGTTTTTTCATATGTGTCTTTGGAGGGTTTAGGAGCAGTGTTGATGCAGGATGGTCACGTGATTGCCTATTAGTCTCACAAACTCAAGGATCACGAGTTGAACTATCCCACTCATGATCTGGAGTTAGTTTTTGTGGTTCATGCTTTGACAAGATGGAGGCACTTTCTCTTGGGGCATTGGTTTGAGTTGCACAGTGATCATTGTAGCTTGCAGTACATCTTCACGCACCCTAATCTAAGTGCTAGGCAGAGACGGTGGATGGAATTCTTGTGTGAGTATGAGTTTGAGGTGAAGTATATTCAGGGAAAAGAAAATGTGGTGTTGGATGCTCTTAGTTGGTGGAGACATGAGCTTTCAGAAGTGACTCTTGGAGTGGAATTAAGGAGTCAGATCCTTTTAGGTCTTCCTTCAAATAGTTGGTATCAGGAGGTGAGGACTGAGGTGGAGTTAGGTAGAGTTTTAGAGGGAAAATTTGTAGGATATTCCCTTGAGTTAGATGGCCTTTTGTAACACTTTGGTTGTATTTGTGTTCCTTCCTCAGGAGATCTTTGTACTTTGATCATGTTAGAGGCACATTGGGCGCCCTATTCTTCTCATCTAGGTGTTAAAAATATGCACGTAGACCTTCGATAGCTATACTTTTGGGTTGGAATGAAGAAGGATATTGCTAATTTTGTGTCTAGATGTTTGGAGTGTCAGAGAGTAAAGTTAGAACATTAGCATCCTAAAGGCCTTTTGCGGCCCCATCTAGTTATCGAGTGGAAATGGGACATCATATCATTGGATTTCATCATTGGGTTGCCCATTTCTTCTCATCGACATGATGCCATTATGATCACTTTGGACAGGTTGATAAAGGTAGCACACTTTTCTCTTGATCAATCCTCATACAATGCTTCATTAGTGGCCAAAATTTTCATGAAGAATTTTTTTAGGTTGCACGATATTCCTCACAGGATTATATCATATAGAGATCTAGTGTTTATGTCAGCTCTTTGGATATCCCTGTAGCATGCATTGGGGACTCAGTTCAACTTATCATCCAAAGAATGATGGGTAGACCAAGAGGGTCAGTTAGATCCTCCTTCAGATGTACGTTATGGATCAACAGTCATGGTGGGAGGATTACCTATATCTGGTGGAGTTTGCATAAAATAATAGCTATCATAGTTCTATTGGCATTCCTCCCTTTGAGGCATTTTATGTTCATCCTTGTCGAACCCCATTGAGTTGGGATCATTTGGAGGACAGAGTTCTTCTTGGTCCAGAGATGCTTTAAGAGATGGAGTAGCAAGTGTTTTGCATTAGAGAGCATTTGGTGGCAGCCCAAGATAGACAAAAGAAATATGCAGATGCTCATAGGGTTGACCATCAATTCTCAGTTGGTGACCAAGTGTTCTTGCAGGTGTGTTCGCAAAAGAGTCCAATCCGTTATGGAAAAGGCTCTAAGCTCACACCACACTTTGTTAGGCCTTTTGAGGAGTTGGAGAGGATTGGTCCAGTAGCTTACCATCTTTCTTTACCACCCAGTCTCTTGTGCATTCATGATGTGTTTCATGTTTCTATTCTCAGACCTTATTATCCATATATATCTCATATCTTTGATTGGAATGCATTACAAGTAGAGGAAGGGCAACTAGATTTGGAGCTTGTGGGTGCAATTCAACATAGACAACGCACTCTCAAGGGATGAGACATTGGGCAGGTTAGGGTCCAGTGGGATCTGAATGATGAGTCTTCTACGACATGGGAGGATGCTTCCAAGATGAGGGAATTATACCTGTATCTGTTTGCAGGCTTCTAGGAGTAAGCCTAGTCCTAGGGGGGGGATGTAGTGCCCCTCAGTTTTCTTTTGTTTTGGATAGTTACTTGGATGTACTTGGACCTATGATACTATTTGATGACACTTGGATATTGCGATACTTTGATGTTTAGTTATGATAATGCTTGATGACACTGTTATATCTGAAGCTTTATGCTTATGCCATTTTTAGTAGATCAGTTTAATTGTTCATGTGAGTTATCATGGATATGAATATTATGTGTTTATTGGATGTATGTCTATCATGATTTGATATCGATTTATTGTGTCGATGTATTGGTGAAGGGGAACAGGGTCGCTTCACTCGCTTGCAAGTGCCCTGTGATGTTGTGATTTTCCCTTCACAGTGTGATTGATTGTTTGTCTTTATACACATTCGACCATGTGATTTGCTGCAAGTTGTAGGTACCAGTAATTTACTCCACCTGAATTGCTAGGTTTGAGCGTACCTTATGCCCAATGGAGATAGTTGACTTGGAGATAGCATTAGGTCCCCATGTTGAGCCATCATCCCCATCGAGGATGAGTGTCTGTGTCACACCCCATCTATAAGGTCAGTTTTTGTTGTGTTACCGATGTTGTTTTCATTTTGTCTTATGTTTCACAATTTGGTCAGGTATTACTTGATTGCATGTTCATTGAGTGTTGTACATGATTGTGCCTTTGTTTGATTAATTAATGGTTAACAATGAAATATTTATATAAATATATTAAATTATGATAATATGTAAACAAAGTTGGAATTAAAAAATTAAATTAATATTTAATTATTTAATTCAATTGTGTGTAAATCGTAATATATCATTTAAAAATTATAAAATAATAACAAGTTGAATAAATTATGGATAGTGGGAAAAATATAAAAGAAAACAATTTAATTTATTTATAGGGTGGATAAAGTTACGGAAAAAAGGAGGTAATTAATAAATAAGTTGGAGTTAACTAAGAGAGGGGCTTTCTGGTTATTTTCTAAAAACTAATCTTGGAGCTCTGTCATGAATAATCTTTCATGTTCTTGAATTTTTTTCTTGGAAGTTTGGAAACTTGGAGATTGGGGACTTTTACAGTGTGTGGAATCTCTGAAGGTGTGGAAAGCTGAGTTGTTGGGTTGCAATAGGATACTAGAATTGAGCTCTGTTTCCGTCTTCAATTGGCTAAATGATTTTATCCAGATTCCATTGCTTCTTAACTATGCCTCTCTTTGTTATAATATTGAAATAAATTTTAAAGGAAAGATTCCTGGAGAGGAATTTTGGAAATATCTCTGTAAAATATTTGTGTGTATTCTGCAAATCAGTATTTGATGGTTTCCTAATGTTTTAGAAAATCCATTTCTTCTTATTGTGCATAACATTCAATTAAGTCTTGAAATGGGAAAATACCCTATTGTTTCTATTCACCTCCTTATTAGAGTGAATTTTTAAAGAATCTTGTGGGTTCTACACATTATTTTGTCCCTTGCATTTATCTATGCCTGTTGAACCATGTAGCATTGACACCCTCTTCTTGCTTTCAATTTTTGTTTATCTTTGTCCCAGATGAGCTTTGGGGTGTCGGTGTCCCTTTCCTTATATGAGTGTGTGCTTACATATATATTTATCCAAACTGGAATTTGTATATTACCTTATGATTCTAATTAACCAACGCCTTGGTCAATTCGTTGTAGGCAGTGTTCCTCCTTTGTGTATCTTTTTCTTTAAAATTGAACAACACATTTGAATGTTTATGTGTTTGGCTTATTAAGTCGTACCCTATAGAATGTGCATCCCCAATTCGCCTGGCATGTCTGAAATTGGAGATTTATTTCTTTAATCATTATATTATGATTTGAATCAAGCATACTCGATGGTTTTGCTCCTCATGTTCTTTGAACAGCCGAAAACCTTATTTAGTGAATTCTATCGATGCATATTGCATGGCATTACAGTCGCTTATCTCTTAGTACCGATGAACTTAAGTTCGGTTCCACATTCTTTTCTGCATTCAAATAATGTTTGAAAGGCTCTGAACTCTATTCTTATTATTATCGATATTGTATGTTATATATATATATATAGATTCGTATTCTTTTGTATAGTCGCTTCTTGTCATCCCATGCCATGCATATAAAATGCATACTATAATTACCTACATTCCATTTATTTTTTGTACTTTTGTTTAAATAGTAATCGGCCTCTTACTTGTATTAAGTATGTCGATATATATATGTGTGTGTGGACATACAATTATAATGTTTTGTTATTCCATATCTTTCATACCCTATTGTATTTAAATTATTATTTGGAAGATAGTATTATATTAGTGAATGTGTATTATGTCATCTCGCAAAAGAATAGTGTTGCCTCTATGTATTTGTATTTAAATAAATAAAACAAGAAACAAATGGTTAGAGAGATCGTTCTATTTGTAATTTAACAAATGAATGTTAGTGTCTATGGAAAGAGATTAACTTTGGATTTGGAGGAATACTTGTAAATATGAAATGGTTGTGTGTTACCCACCCTTGATTTCATATTTCTATTATTATTTCAAGATGTTGATGTGAAACATGTGAATGATTGTGGTTTTGGGAACGTAATTGTGGGTTTTGTTCAATGGTTAATCCCTCATGTAAAGTGAATATTAGGGGTCTTCTAGAGGCTAATGGAAATGTTATTTCTGATGGAATTCTTTGTTATCCAAGGAGATGATTGCCTTATTTTGAATAAAGTATTTGATGGTTATTATCTTGTGTTGTTTATTCACTTATGTGGTTGGAACTTGTGAGCAGGAAGGGTTATACCTTGCGTTATTATTTATATTAATGAGTTTTTTAATTGTGCAAGTGGCTTGATTTGATTTTATTGGGTTCTCCTAGTTATTAGTAGGGGAGTGGCTCTCAATGGGGGTCGACGCACAAAGTGGTGCCTAAGTACCCATGTGGGAGTTTCATAATTAAGTGATAACCTAAAATGAATTAGGGGGTTGGGTAGTAATTACTCTAGTCAAGATAAGTGAATGCCTCACTCATGGCTCAAGTGCTCGTATAGGCTTGAGATGGGTCGAGAAGGCCTGGAATGGAAACATCAACTACTTTTTCCTCGCGAGAGGTATGTTGATTCCACATAGGGTTGCATGAGGGGCCAAAGATTGGTAGAGGCTACCAAGGTAACCCAGGATGGGGGCTGGGGCATAGGAAGATCTGCCTGGGTAACCCATGAAAAACTATGTGATGACACTCCTACGACAAGCTAGTATCCCCTTGTCTCGTGTTCTCCTTGATGTTTAAGTGCCTCTGAAAGTGGTGTCATTGTCATGTGATATTATTGTGCTTGTTCCATGGAGTCATATTAGCTCTGTGTCATCTTTTTTTTCTTGACTGTTGTGGTGGGGCCCTTTCGCTATCTGCTAGCACGGGGGGTGGACCTTATGGTTCCACATGGTCAGGTGGAATGTGCATTTTACTCCATTGGGTTCCCTCTCTTGTTCATGTTCATTTTTTTGGTGGCTACTCCTAGATTTGAAGATTTATGCACTTGTTCTAGTTTTGATGGATTGCATCTCATGTATTTGTATTATATCTATAATCTCTTGTATAATGTATTATACTTATGATGTACTCTCCTCACATGTGTTTAGGGAGATATTTCTATTCATTATGTAATGATGTAACATTGTACCTATTATGGAACTTTCTATTGTAAATAATAAAGTTAGTGAAATTGATTTGAATGGTAGCTATGGATGACTTGTTATGATTCATGATGTTACTTATGATATTAGGGTTTAGAGATATATGTTTTAATTTTGTTGAGTAATGTTTTCAGTGAACCTTTAGAGCATCATTGGAATCGAGAAGTACTCAAGATTTGATATCTTGAGGAGTGACTTCTCAGGGTTTAGATATCTTGAGAAGTCACTACTTAGGCTATCTTATCTTAAGGAATTTCTTAGTGCATCATGATGTCAAAATGCGGTTTGAGATGGCATAATCTAATTTATGTATATTTAGAGATGTTTATCATTCTTGTTATATTCTCTTGCAAAGTTATCGTGGGACTCTTTTGTTGTAATGGATAATAGGATGATGTTAGTTAACTAGATAAATTTTAATATACATTATTATAAGTGGCATGTTATGGATAATTCATATTGTTAGATGGAATAGTTAATGCTATGAATTTTAATTATTGTTAGTATGGTTCATGGGATTCTAGTAGCATAGCTACAAACCTTAGAGGACTTAGGTTAGAATTTGAGTTAATGTTCATTTGTAACCTTTAACATGTTTTTACTTTTTTAAAAATTATATATCAGTGTTGTTTTTATGTGTAGTTGTGTGTGTTTTCTTCTAGGGTCTTGTGGCGGGGCGTTACAATTCCAATATATTTGATTTGGTTTTTATTGGTATTTCATTTTTTTACTATGTATTTGGGATACATAAATAATGCTCGAGTATGTTGCATTGAGTGTAAACCACTTACAAGTGTTGATTTTCAAAAAACTAGAAGGGGGATAAATCGCTTACCAGTCCTTTTCATCTTGTTAAAATATTTGAATCCATAATACTTAAAGATTTGGTTGGGAAAGATATCTCCAAATGATTAGCTAAAAAATATTAGAAGTAGAGAGGGATCTTCAGAGTAACACTTGGTGCAACAATAGTTTCAGTAACTGGATCTTTGATTTTTTTCCAGATTTGAGTAATTAAAATTTGTAACCCTTGAAAAATCCACATTTTTCTCTAGAAATTTTAGATAGAGAATTAAAATGGGATCAAGCCCCCAAGAAACTTCTAAGAAGGAAGAAAATCTAGTCAACTTTCCTAGGCTCGCCCAAAACTCCAAAAAAAAAATAGCATAAATTATAGGTTGATTCCACTTAGTCCAACACTGCCTCCAAATTACCAATGAGAAGGGGCATTAAGAGAAGAGGCACACAAAATTTTATTCACTATTATCACATAAAACACACTTCAATGGACCTTGAAATCCTCTCTTTCTGATATTGTCCCAAGTAAGACACTTATTTTGACACACTAACTGGAGAAGCATAATATAGTTTTGCTTGTTATGCTTATTCCATATTTTCTTCAACTAAGAGAAATTCGTTCTCACACCCTTCTTTTTCTCTAAAAATTGATAGCCAAGAGCAATAGTATATGTCACTTTAGGATTATGTCCCCATTCTATAATATCATATCCATCTAGAGATCAGCAAGTTCTAGCCATAATAGAAGATATATGTAGGAGTAAATGATGATTCCCTACACCCCCAAGAACAATTTCTAGACCAAAATATCTTCCACAAGAGAGAAAATGGAAAGACTATATTGTATTATGAATACAAGATTGATTGATTACCAATGTACATAAGAAGCCTTTCTTACAGAGGCAAGGTGTGATGAAGTACCAACATTAAATGAGTGTCATAATTAAATAACAAAGCCAACATTAAAAGACCCTAGGACTCTAATATTTAATCAAAGATAAAAAGATAAAATATTATCTATGCATTAATTATTCCTACGACCTAAGTAAACTTAACATGTAAATAAGACCCACTAATTAACTAGTTTGGTAGTGAAACTTAGGGAGAATCTTATTATGTAAACTATGCAAAGATGACTATGAAGATGGTTCTTGGCTATGAGGCCATGTTAGGTACCCATGTACAAATGAAAATGTAATCTCTCACAAATGGAGAAAAGTAGAAAACCCAATGGTAAAAAATCCTCTCCAAAAGAGAGAAACAAAACAAACAAGATAATATATGGAGGACTCAATGATTCCCCCTAAAGACTACAACTAATAGGACAAAATCAAGGGTAGATAATAAAAAAGATTTAATATTAGTAACTAAATTCAGCCTGGTCTAAGTATCAATTTGAGGGTGTAAACTTGCGAAAGTTTTCATGACTATATGCACAAGGATTGTAGGTAGTGAAGTGAGTGTGGATGAAATGCAGCTAAAAACATTCATTAAAATTACTAAAAGCATTTTGATATAAAAATTGTTGCAACAGTCTACTACAGGAACTATGCAGATTGTTGTGTCTAAATGCTACATGAACTGCAAACATAAATATAATTTTAAACAAATAAGAATGATCAAAATGACAAATTATAAACTATTACAAATCATTACATTTAAATTTTATATGAAACTAATTCAACAAGAGAGAATTTACGAATAAAATAATATTAAAAATAAAATTAGTAAAAAATAGAGAACAAAGTCACCTTCATTTGTGAGAGTGGGTCCTCCTCTCCTTCCACAAGGTGATTAAAATGTAAGTACAAAATGTATATTAGAAACACCATATGTTCATTTCAATGAAACACATTAAAATATTTTATTTTTTTGTTACATTGCTATGATACTTTCATGCCACTCCTATGCTATTACATTGATGCCTTCTTCTATATTCCACACAACTCTTATACTTTATGTACTATTTACACTCTTTTCCACTCCCTCTCTCACACCATTTTTTTCTCTATATAATGAATACAATGTGCATTTTTCTAAGTTATTTCATACTCTCACACCCTTCCTCTCATTTTATGGTTAAAAACTTATGAATTACATTTGGCAACTTTATTTGTTGATAACAAATCAACCTGAAATAGAGGAGTTTGTTTTGATTATACGGGAAAAACGGGTTTTGAAGGGACTCGAGACCCTTTACATCATGAGATGCAAAATGTTGATTAGAAGATAAGCCTGTAGAAACTAGCAACAAACCAATGCTAAGAAACAAAGACAAACAGAGTGTTGAACCAAAGATTAAATAGTAAACCAACAACAACACTCAAAAGAAACAAAACAATAAAACAACAAAAAGCCAACTGAGACCCAGCAGAAATAAAATAGTTGAACAAAAGATCCTAAAACTATTTCATACTACTTAAGGTGTTGGCCACCTCAAGATCCTAGCTCCTGTGGAGATCAATCATATCCAGCAACTTCTTCTCAGCTTCAAAGGATCTTTTCTAATCGACCGACCCTTTACCAGCAAGGCCTTTGGTATCATTTTTTCCTCCCTTCTTTCCCTTACCCTTAGTCGTATGCTCCTTCTCCATTAACTCAGAGAAGTACAGTTGATCCTCTCTTAATTCACTAATCATTTTGAACAAGACTTCCAAGGAGTCCGCACTATTTTTAACAAAAATATGGTGTGCATTCAGTAGATTTTTGGTGTCTTCATTGGTGCTCACAACCTTGACTTCCAACCCAACCAACCACTCATCACACAAAGATTTGAAATCCTGAAATGAACCCTCTAGGTCCATAATTTTGTCAATTAGAATGTGTGACATTGAGCTTTTCAGCATATTATTCAAGTTCTCCTTCAAACCCCTAATTTTAATGTTAACTTTATTGAACTCCTAAAGTGTCTACTTAGCTAATTTAAAAGTTCTAGTGGCCCCAGCCATTTCCATGTCCAACAGTTCAAACATTGAGGGAGACTCATCATTTAAATAAGAAAATTCCTCAAAGATGGGATCTACCTTCAGGGGTTCCAATTTAGCATTCATTGTCTCAGAATCTTTCTCACCTTGACCCTTATTTTCATTCTACAGAGCATCATTGGTTAAGTTCTGAATCAATGAGTCCTCAATATCCACCACCTTATCACCAGTAGCCTTCTCCTCATCTGGCACCTTGGCATCCTTAGCAAGAACATTTGAGACCTGGTTTTTTAGCTTAGCAATTTGTTTGGATGACCTCCTTGGCTGGTCCTTGGCCTCTGAGCTTGGCATATTTTCCTATAAACCCTCCTTATTTCCTCCATAATCAATTTCACCCTAGCCAACAGACAACTCCACCTTCCTGGGAGAGGAATCATCTGACCCCACCTCTGTATCCTCACTATCAGAGAGAGTAAGGTACTTAGGAGCACAACTATTTTTAAGGAAACTCTTCCTCCTTTTTTTCAAGGAGGTGGCCTCAAGGGATGGAGGAACCTCCTCATCCTCTTTTTCCCACTCTTCATCTTCGGCATTTCTAGTACCTGAACTGGAAGAATCAAAACCATCACTTAGAGTCTTCTTCATACCCATAATAGCAGAGGCAAGGAGAAGAGACTTAAAATGATCCATGATTAAAAGAATGGGACCCTCATGGAGGACCAAAGCCTTCCTATTTTTTAAATGTGCATACACCAAAATCTCCATGGATGAAAGTAGAAAAAATGAAAAAAAGAAACAAACAATCCATGTCTGGAGTGATTTAAGAGGGTGAAATGGTAACCCAAAATAGTTGTAAACCTGCCTTCCAATGTCACATAACAAATTATTATCTCGGCCACCTCCACCCAAATCTTATTGAGAGACTTGCACTCGTAGCCCTAGCTCTCCATCTTTATCAACTTCTTCCTCTCATCATCTTTGAAGAAATGGGCCATCGCATTCTCATTACTTTTCTTATCCTTGTAAAACTTACAACCAATCATCGACATCCTCGTCACAGAAGCAATCAACTCCTCATTCACCTCAACTTCCATACCCTTTATCTAAAGCTTTTGGTTATGCCAACAAGAAAAAAACTCCTCCGAAGCATTTGGGTCATGCCCATGCAAGCATTCCAAAAATGACATAAAATTCTTGTGACGTAAAATCTTCCATAGTTTCTTTTTCTTCCTTGCGCAAGAGTGCAGCTCAATTCTACTTCTATCTCACCCATTCCTTCAGACACCAGAAGAGGTAAACCCTTGCGAAAATCACTCAAATGAATGCCAACAATCCAAAAGAAACCCACAAAGCCTATGAGTTAGAATAAGGTACTTAGGCTTAAATACCGCCACCACATAATCTCATCCCACACCATAATTTCTCATTAAATTCATAGCTCTCTCATGAATGATCAATCCCTCCTCCCATGCATAGAACTCATTTAGTCTGACAACCTCGTTGGCAAAAAAATCTTCCAAAGAGTTTCCCCTTTGAAAGATGTGAGATACATGGGTCTCTTCACAAGCACTTAACATCATTATACTATCTTTAATTAATTGCTCCACATTCCAACTTGGCATATGGGTGCCACGTAGATAATTAACTATGTTTAAAGAATTGCCTTCAACCCATAATTTGGTGTATCCCCTGTCCATGACAAATTTATGCTTGTAAACATACCCTCCACCTCGACACACTGATTGGTCTAATTTCCCAACGGGAGTGCCACCATGCCTAAGAGTCTATCATCGTCATTCCTCAACACCCCCCACAACCTACGAGCCTAGGGTTACCCTTCGCTGCCCCATCAAAATTTACTTTAACCCACCCTGGAGGAGGTGGTTTCCACTTAGTATTCAATCTTTCATTCAAATTGGATTTCAGGTTCATGGAAGGAATGGAGGGAATCTTCCAGTTGGAAATCACCAAAAGATCATAACCAACCAGACATGCAATAGGATCACAGCGGGGAGAGTCAAGATTAATGATAGCAAAATTATACAATATCGCCCAACGAATCTTGATGTAGAGACTAACAACTTTAGACTTAGAATCATGAAATATTCTATTATTTAATTCTTTCCAAAGACCCCACACAATGTGTGGGGCAATGAGATCCCAAAGCCCATAGAGAACAAGAGAAGTGGAGGGGCAGTTCTATTGGTCAAAAAATTTGTTAGGGGAATCCTAAAAGACCTAAACTAGATTCCAAAAACCAATAAATTTACTCCAAAGAAGAGAGGAGAAATTATAACCAATGAAAATATGGAAAGCATTCTCAGCATCGGCTTCACAAAGAACACATCTATTAGGAAAATCAAAACCCCTTTTACAAAGATTATCTTGAGTTAAGATTTTACCCTGCATAAGCAACCAAAAGAAAACATTCACCTTGGGAATCAGCTTCTTTTTCCATAAGCTTCCCCAAAAATGAATAGAATTAGGCTTATCCAACAAGCTAATAAGGGTTGAAGAAACTAAAAAACTACCATTAGCATAAGGGGCCCAAACAACTTTGTTCGGCCTGGGATAGATGGGGATTCAAACATTGCATAAAAATTCCTTAAGAACCTTCTTGAATAGAGGATTTTGTTACAATAATAAATAAAATGGATTACTAATTTTTGTGTGAGGTCATTCTTCTCCATATAATTATAAAATTGAATATTAATCAATTATAACAAAATAACTCAAGTATTTCAAGGAAAATGATTCAATAATATTTATAGTTGGAATTAATTTGCTAGAGTGCATTGGAAGGTAACAAGAAATTTACATGATTTATTTTCTTAACATAATGGAAGAAAATAATAGTGAATACAATTTAATGTTTGTTATTCACATATTTTATCTAGAACTAAATTAATATTACTTATATATATTTAATAATATGCATGATATGAAAATGGAATATGAGAATGGATGTGAGGGCATATGAAAAAGGTTAAAATATGACATAAAATGGAATTTGAATGGCTCTCATCAATAATCATCATGTATATATAATGAATATCTCCCCATAAGAGGGGAAAAGAGAGACAAGATAATCCCCCCATAATGAAGAAGCTCCAAAGTTGATGAAGAATTCCTAAAAACAAAAGATGATCCAATGCCTACAAGCAACATATCTTCCCTTAGGAAGAAAAAATCCATAGGAAAGAAGAATCCACTCCATATCAAACTGAAAGGAGGAAGGATGAAGTCTCAACATGTGTGCCTCTAAAAATTGAGTAGGATTATCCAAGAATAAATAAGCCACAACATAATCATGATCAAACTCAACCAAGAAACGTGACAAACCATGTGGATGAGTAAACTCATGAATGTCAATCTCCAAATATAAAGATAATGAATAAAATTTGTGCTAAAACTATCATCAAAGAGGAGAGAAACCCCCTCGAGTGTGTCCTCCAAATCTGCAGTATGAGATTCCACAAACAAGTTATAAATCTTTGTCAAATATTCATCCCACAAAGCAAGATTTGAAAAACTATGATCATCCTATTGAATAGAAGCACCACTAGTTGAACAAGCGGGAGGTGGAGTAGTAGGAAGCTTAGTATTGGTCTATAGAATACCAAGGTTTAGATGACCAAACTTCTCCTCACAAACATGATTCACACTTGATGAATGAGTGTGAAATGAAGTCAAAGGAACATTATCTTCAACTAAAGAAAAATATGAAAAGGAATACAAATGAGATGAATGATCAAACATCTCAATAATAATGATATCTCTAGTATCCAAATCCCTTATGTACTCTATCAGGAGTGAACTCAATATTTTTACCTTTTCCATAATGAATAATTTGATAAATAGAAAGAAGATTGGATGTCAAGGAACACAAAGTACATCATTAAAATTTCCTTAGCTCATATCAATAGAAACCTTCCCACATACCTTCAAATATTTATTGTTACCCATCAAAATATTAAGTGAATCACAAGGCTCAAAAGAAGAGAACATTCTCATAGATGATGTCATATGATGTGATGCCCTTGAATCAAGAAGCCATCTACTAGATTCAAGACTTGTAGAAGCCAAGAGTGCTTGTCCTTTCTTTTTTTGTAGCCCAATTGTAGATCTTGTATGCCCTAACTAAGATGATGAAGTTGTTGTCGATGAAGATGTTGCAGAAAAAAAAGACACTAATGAGGGTAGGATAATATTATTCTTTTGAAGAAGGTGTGTGAGTTTATTAATCTTCTTGTCATAACATCTATTCTCATCGTGGCCTGATCATTTACAATATGCACATTTCAACTTCTTATTTTTAGACGATTCCTCTTTAGAAGAGGAAGTGGAATCAAGAGTCCTTCATGAAGGTGAATCCTTGCATTGCTCATTTAACTTGGATTCCTTATGTTGCTTCTTACCTTTTCCACCTAAAGCATTTGGATATTTTATGAGAAGAGCATAAGATTTGGAAGACTTAAATGTACCCATGTGTGCCAACTTTGCTTGTTCCCTTGTGAGTTGAATTACAAATCCATCAAGAGAATGAATTTTGTGTGTATTGTCTGGGGCATCCATAGTAGCATAAAATGTAGAAACAAACATTGAATAATCAAGCTTAGCAAGAATAAAAAGAATCAACTGTTCATCTTCCTTGGTGATCCCATAATTAGATAACTACAATCTAAGAGAATTTATCCTAGAGAATAGGTTTTAGATATTATCAAAATCTGAAGGATTGAGACTTATAATTTCATTCTCCAACTTAAATTTCCTCATTTTATCAACTTATCAAAGATACTCTCTAAGGCAGTCCAAACATCATTAGGATGTTTAGTAATGCAACATGATATCTAAGATCTAGAGAAATAGATAAAATAAGAGTACTAGGGGCTTTATCCCTTCAATCAAACCATTTTCTTCTTTTTGTAGCTCCTATGGGTTTTGGATTTATGCCAAATGTGATCCTTTGCAACTTCAATTTTAACAATAAAACCTTCATTTGTGATTTCCATTCATGGTAGTTATATGGAGTTAGAAGTACAAATTTTGGTAAATCCATGATAAAATCATAAAGTACAATAGAGGAACCTCAAATCAACCCTCACAATACAAAATAACCCCTTTGTGCCAAAGAAAATGTCACTTGTTTATAAATTTATAAGTTATGCCAAAGTACCAATCTGGCTTAAAACTAAAATTTTAAAAAAATTGGCAAAAAATATACAAAAAGTGCAAGTATAAAGCTAAACTACTCCTCAATACCTTCCTGATTCTGCAAGAATTAGGAAAAATGAAGTTCGAAGAAAAAAATTATGACCTAGGAGGCTAAAAAGAAAGATCTAACTTTGAGCGAGTAAAATAGGCATCAATCTACAATTTTTTTAGAAAAAACCTACACCACTAAATTTTTTGGAGAACTTGCTTTTCGACAATATTTTGTTTCAAAAAAATTGCATCTTGGATCAAAAGATATTGCATTTTAAAAAACCCCTATTTTAGGGATTAGGGGGGCAAAATAAGCACCTAGGGGTACAAATAGGGTCACACCATGTGACCGCGGTCCTCTACAGGGAAAAAATAAAATGTTGCCACTTGAGCAATAGTGGGGTGGAGCTCTTCAGTGGCAATGATCACCGTGCCACTAGGCGCTCAATGCCCTCCGCTTGTGGGTTACCATAGTGGCATACACCCATGACCAGGTGTTTAAGTTGACGAGTTTAAGAAAAATTAGTCAGTGTTATAATTTTTTTAATAAATAAAGTTGTTTAATAAAAACCTATGACAATTTAAAAACAACGTACCCTCTAAAAATATAACAAATGTACAGACTAATATGATGTTGAACAAGTACACCTACATACACCAATGATAAAGGAATATACTTCAAAATATGCCTATTTTGTAGGAATATATTGCCTGAATGTAGTTCTAACGATGCCACACCATACGATACAAATTTTGTACGACTATGGATTTTTAAGACACAATAGAAAAACCTTTGATGCCCCAAGATAAAAGTGTTTTATTTTGTGATTTGATAGTTGATCTTTAGGTTTTTGGGCCTTCTAAATGTAATAGCAGGGTCTTTTTTGGCCCAAAGTGCCCCAAAAATTTAGCTACCACCTAGAGCTAGAAACTAAAAACCTCAACTAAAACCTTTATAGATCAATCAAAACATAGCAAAAATTGATGAAAAAAAAGGAAACTATGACTTTATTTAATGACCTAAATTCAACCATGAGGTCCTTGAAACCCCAACATGCACCTATACAAATATTCAATCCAATAAAAAATCCTCAGATCTAGGATGGAATCTGCAACATTGGAGCTCTAATACCATGTAGGAGTAAATGATGACTCCTAACACCCCTAAGAATTGTTGTTAGACCAAAATATCTTCCACAAGAGATAAAATGGAAAGAATAGCTTGTTTTATTATGAATGCAAGACTGATTGATTACTAAGGTACATAATAATCCTTGTGATGGTGTAACATCATTAAATGACTATCATAATTAAATGATATGAGCCAACATTAAATGACCCTAGGACTCTAATATTTAATAAAAGCTAAAAATATAAAATCTTATCTATGCATTAAATATTCCTAGGACATAAGTAAAATTAACATGTAAATAAGACCCGCTAATTAAATAGTTAGGTAGGACACCTATTTAAACTAACAAAAAATTCTCATGAGCTTTGAGAGTCAAGAAAATATAAGTTATCTCTTAATAAAGTAGAAGATGGATAAGATGGTTAGATCCATCCATTTTATCCTCAATGCTAAGAGTAACATTAGAATATTCTACCAAGATCCAAGGACATAGAGAATCCTTGGATCTAACAAATCTAATATGTGACCACAGTATGATATTACCATAAAAATTAGTAGGAACATAAACATTAGAGAGAAAGATGGATCTTCTTGACTTTTAGTGAGAATCAACAACAAATAATGAATATTTGATTGCAAACCAACAAGAAGTAGATATATTTCACACATCCCATAGACATGCAAACTCTCTAGCCACACCTTGAGCTCAAATACATTGAAAATGACTATCTCTCCATATCTTAGAAGACAGAGAACTCATTTATTCCACATAAAGCTTAGTTTTCTTAATCAAGACCAAATCAAGCTTGTTATCTATAATAAGATCTTAGATAACTTTTTGAAGAGGGGTGTTGCCCAAACCCCTAGTATTCAATGAGATCACAATAATTTTTTAAGATTAGGAAAAATATTATCTAGTGTTTGAATGACCCCAAATTCCACTAAGGGTTCCTCAATCATCCTTACCTTTTCTTGATCTCTTTTTCACCTAATTTCAAAATATTTTTTGAGTTTCCTTTTTTGAGATTATTTTATTGGAGTCCAAGTTGAGAAGGTTCTTTATTTTTATCCTCATCCTTTTATTTCGTGTCTTAGGATGCCTCATGCATGACATTTTCATTGACCTTTTATATTTGAGCCTCTTGCATGGAGGGAGAAACTTCTAACATATTGGAGTCACTCTTTATAATTTTTGGATTTGCTCCATGAGGATGGCTAGCATGAAAAGAAGTTTTACACTTGAAACCTTTTTTATGCCAATTGGATCATTACCTTTAGCTGTTATGGGAAATTATTTTGAGTTAGGAAAGATAAATTCCTTCTCTACATATGACTTTTCCTTCAATAAGGAATCAAGATCTTAAAAAATTTCAAGAACATCAAACTTATTGTTAAATTTTCTTCTTCATGTATCCTTTTTTGATGATTCATATTATTCCCTTTATTATGAGATTTCATTAGAATAAATCCATGATTCTGGCTCAATTCCATGCATTGGGGATTTCCCTTTTTCCTTTTCTTTATCTACCTAATTCTTTGAGAAAGGTTGAGAAACCCTTGTAGTCTTATTCAAGAAACTTCTCTATAAATGTCCATACACATGACATGTTTGACATGTTGGAAAGGGAGGGCTTCACAATCTACTTGTTGGACCCATTGCATGTTACTCAATCTAATTTCTATAGTTTCATACAAGGGTTATTCAAGTTAGTTTCAACATTAATACATGAAAAATTTGTTACCTTCCTTTCTAGAGTTTGATGAGATAGACCCAAGGGTTTTCCTAGAACAACCATAATTTATTACATGATATCAGGTCTCTATAATTCCATGAGAGTTCAAGAAAGTTGATCCTTGAATATAATTTTATAAGAAAACTCCTCCATCGAGTCAAAACCCACATTCCAGGGTTTGATGATTAAACCCACTTGATTGTGAAAATATGTTCCTCCCTCAAAAATTACATTACAATATACCATTCTTTAAAAATCCACATAGAAATAACCATTCTCTATAAGAATAATCTTTGTATCTCCCTCATGTTATCAATTCCTCTAAGGCCAAGTTTCTTAAAAAGGTAGATACCATGAATTCACATATTAAAGCATGCTCAAAAAAGTACAACACACCCTTTATAATTATATATGGAGTAATGACCACAATACACCAATACTTTCTATGCTTCAAACATTCATTCTATTTAGGTTGAGTTTTCAAATTTTGATCCATTTTAACTTCCATAATTTTATGAAACAAAAACCTAATAATATTATCATGACCAAAAGATGAAGCATCATCACTCCTAACTACCTCTTTAAAGGAAATGGTATGGGGTTTACCAAGACCCCCAAACAACACCATACTCTTAGATGCCACAACAATAAATAAAATTTAAAAAAAAAAAAAAAACAAAGAAAGGGAGATAGAATTTACTTCCATTCTGAAGGACAAAGGAATTAGTCAAAAACTATGCCAAACATAGGCTTGCGAGCTCACAGACTTACACAAGAGAAGGTATGTGTAGAAACAACAACTTCAAATCCCTACATCACTATTACCATTCATTTTATAATCATTACTTTAGAAAGTTTATTTAAATTATATTAATCAATTTAATTATAATTTAAAAATAATTAATTGCTTGGAGAATTAATTCAAATTAATTATTATGCTTGAAAAATGGGAAAAGGATTTAGGCATTTTAAGTTATTTTCAAATATTATTGTGGAAGAAAAATTATGAAAATAATAGAAATAAAGTAAAAAGAAAATAGAAAACAAAAATGAGATAGAAGGAAAAGGGGTTTGCATTTCTATTCTAGTTTCTTCTTTAGGAAAAATACTAGCTCAAAATTCCTCTTTTTAAAAATGGAAAACTAATGAATAATTTTGATTGGAGGATTTCTTGGGTTGGGATTTAGATTGGAAATAAGGGATTTGTTGGTGTGAGTGGGTTATATATGGATTGCTTCTCCAATTTTAGTTTAATTGCATGAAAGTGACATTTTGTGAACTCCAAGATTGAAGGCATTTTACTCTTTTGTCTTAGTTTTTGAATTTTCTCAATTTGTGTTTGTCATGCCCAATTTAGTAGTAGCATCTGAATCCAATTTTGAGATTGAATTTATTTTGTATTTGCTATGATTCTTGATTGTTTTAAAATTTAAAATACTCATTCTCACCATGATTATGAAAAGAAATTATGGATTTATAAAATATAAATTTTAATTGGAAAGAATGTTGTTCATATTTGGATTAAAAGAGTGTTCTTATATTTATTTAAAAAATGATTAATTAAAAATTTAGAAATAAGAGCATTCATCATGGTGGAATTAAGATATTTTTAGTTTTACATAAAAAAATTATTTATAAAATTTTAAATTAGGAATGAATATGAATGAACTAGAATGGGAAGAAACATGAATCCTTGGTATTTTCCATTTAAAATCTTTTGAGACCGTGTTAAAAATTTGTGTTCCATTTTTTTCGCATTCATTTTCATGCCACACTTGAATAGTAATTTTGTGTCAGTGTGTAACCTAGAATTTGAGGTGTAGTGTGCAGGATAGAAGTGGCTCTTAACATTGTCTTGAGTACAAAAAATATTTTGATGGTTACAATGGGTGAGAGTTATTAATTAAGTGATCATTAAACTTTATTTGGTAAGTAAAATGAACCAATATTTGATTCTATGGCATACCTAGAGTGCATGTAAAGGTTCAAAATGATATTCAAGAACATTCTAGACTTTGGGAGATGGTGGATGTCTCTTAGGTACCCTTCGCATTGCAACAAGTATTTGTACTCAAGACCAAAAATCCATAGCTTTGTGTCATTGTGATGAAACTCATTTCCCTTTACTATAATCCTAATATTTTTTCCATTGGAATTTATATCCAATATGAGACTTGACCCTCACTATGTGTGTGTGATTGGTTGAGATCTTGGCTACACCTGTTCATAGTTATGTTGTATTCTTACTTGTTGACATTTTCATGCTACATGATGTGGTTTATCTCTTATGTCTCTTTGTTGGTGATGTTTCCCCTTTGGGAATGTTTATTCTATGTTGGTTTATCATAATTATTGGTATGTTATACAATGATGGTTTATCATACTTTTTTGGCATGTGTATTTATGTTGGTTAATCATATATGTTGGAATGTGTATGTGATGATGCTTATTCATAGTGTTTGGTATGTATGTGAGCCATATCTTCTTTATTTTGTGTGTGTGTGCTTGTGCTCAAGTAACTATATCCTAGCATATTGGGGTGGACCTATGGATACCATATGATTTGGTGGAGTGGAACCACTATTAGGAGACTAGAAAATTTATTGGAGTGGCTCAAGAAAATGTACAAGTTGGAAAAAGGTTTTATTTCCTTACTATTTTCATTTACAAGAATGATTTAAAATGTATAATCTAGGACATTTGAGTCATATGTAAATATGTTAGTTATATTTAAACCTCCTATTCTATGGATTGTAATCCACCCACACAATTGGTGACAAAACTATAATTATTGTTATAGCATATCAACATTGGTTTTGAACATACTTGTCATTTATTATACAATGTCTTTGTTGTTTTGTTGATAAAATAAACTTAGAGAATATTTGATTTATGAATAAAATAAGTACAATGTGTTAGAAAATATTTAATTATGTTATTATTATGATGTTATATAGATTCATTTGTTAGCCTTCTGGTTTGTGAACGTGAACCCATCATAAGGTGGTGGTGTTGTGTCATTTTGATTCTCCTTGTGAAGGGAGAGTGAATGGTCCATATTGGAAAGAATATCTTCCATTGGCTTACATTTTCCACTTATTTTGGATTCATTTTTAAACCTCCTAGTCCTTGGGAAGCATCTCTTCCATTTCCTTTCATCTTAGAGTTGGGTGTGATTGTCCATATTGGTCTTCCAATCATACAATCATTTTGGACTTTTTTAGTTGAATCTAGTTTTCATGATTTTGGGGCATTATCCTTAAGTATGATATTTGGAAATAGTCATCTACTTAGTCTTTTCTTTATACTATAGCATAAAAAATTACAACATAAAAATAGGACAATACAAATACGAGACTCTGATGCTAGATTATGCCCGATGTAGGGGCTTCCAAGAGTCATAAATTTTGACTCAAAAATTCGTTTGAGCTAAAAATTTACATGGAGATGCATCTTGAGGAGTTTTTTGGATTACCAACCAAACTTGGTTAGGTTGGAGCTCATTTCGACACTTTTTTGGGACCAAAACCTTTCATTTGGGGCCTCAAAATAAGCTTTTAATTATTTTTTGTTTTTCAAAATTTGTTTTTTTAATAATTTGGAACTCACATTTCCAATTTGAATTGTAAGTTGACATTTAGTGTCATCATAGTGTTAGGAGGATATTTTTTAATTTCTGATGTCAAAGGGATAGGCATGCGAAATTACTAAAAATGGCAAATTATGGCAATTGTCAAAAACTACCAAAACAAGGTAATTTTCTGATATTTAGATATCAAGGTGATTTTTTCAATTGTAGAGTCATGGAGGAATAATGATGAAGTATGGAATTGAACTAATTCCCAAAAATTTGTATTCCTTTTGTAATAATGGTAAATTTCTATTAAATGGTTTATTTGGTTGCATCAATGACTCTAATGCTCGAATTGTATTTTATATCCAAAAGGGGACACCTAAGTAATGGTATAGTGTCCTTCCTAGGAATTTATGTCTTGTCTCAATGATAGTGTCATTTTTTCACATTATAGTCCTCTAGCATGCTTCTAAGCATTTATTGAGGAAACTTTGTATAAAAAGTTATTCCCCTTGATCTTATGAATTTTCCCATGTCACTTCATTATCTAGTGTAGTAATCTATTTTTTCATATTTTACATTGGGAAATGTGTCTTATCCTACTCTATGCTTAGGAAACCAAAGGTCATTTTGACTAATCAAGGTATGGTATCTCCTAGTGGGCATAACTCTTACTTAGGTTTCCATTGGTGTTGTGAGAATCATTGGTTGTGTTTAGGGAGTGGATTTGAGGTATATTATTCCTTCATCCTACTCTTTGTATTGTTTGTGAGAGTATGCAATCACAAGTTAGGACCTAATTATCATTTTGGTGAAGTAACTCTCGTAGGTAATCATTGTGACTTCTTCACATAATTTATAAGTCTTCTACTTGTGCCACCTTGATTGGAGCAATGATGATGGAATCTATTATTGTTGATGTCTTGTGTGTCATTATGCTTGACATGACACTTTATGTGTATGTTAACATACAATGCAATATATCATTATAATATATTAATCATTGGCATCATTGTAGCTTGGGGATTTACAAATGTGACATGTTATCATAAAATATGTGTAGTTTCTAAATGATTCTATGAATCTAATACTTTTCAAACCTATAGAATTTCAAGGTTGATAAAAAAATATACATTTGCAAGGTTGTGCCTAAAATTTGAAAGTTTATAAATACCAAGAAAATGTAGCTTCTTTAGGTGTTATTATTCCTAGTATGCCTTACACACACACCCCATTTTACTTCTAGCCAAATGTGAACCTTTCTTTCTTTTTCTTCAGTTGTGTTTTATTCCTCTATTTTTTTTCATCCACTTGGTCATAGAGAATGTGTTTAAATCTAAATTATGGTTGGTATTTATGTTATTGAATGATTTGGGCCAATTTCCTTAGAAAGCTCAAACTTTATAGTCTTTTGTAGGATTTCAAACTTACAAGGGACTATTAAACATCTAACATGTTATTCAACCCTCTGAACATCTAGACCTTTCTTGCAAACTCTCTTATTGGGAGGTTAAAATGTTCAAAATTCTTTTAAGTCAGATTTGTGCAATCTTGATGTACATTCAAATATTTTTTATCATGTTAGTATCTCTTGACATATTGGTTATTCCTAGAAATTCTTTTGGTTCTATGGTATAAAGTGGTTTTGTGTCTTTATGTGTAGGATTGTAAAGTTTATACGGAATAGTCCCATTTGTCCATACTTCATGATATCCTTAAATAATCTGCAAAATTTATATTTTTTACTGAAGTGTTCAAAGCTACTAGTATTGGGATGTTTTGGGATCCTAAATTATTGTTGAATATTCTATTGTTTTCTCTCTTTATATTTCCATACCAACATCTTTCACAAAGTATCTTTTGAAGGGTCTAAATTTTCATTTCTTTGTAAATATAGTTTTGTATGGTTTCAATACAAAATTAGATACTTGATGTCACCAAATGATAATCCAAAACTTTAGTCCACTTTAGCGTCCTTTTCTTACAAATTGATGAAAGTGTAAAAATAGTTAGGATGTGAAAGTTTACAAAACCACAAAGTTAAGTGGGACTAATTTTGTTTGCTTCAAAAGTATAATGTCCACTTCTTTTTCAAAATCCCACAAAAGGGAATTTGTATACGAATCTATCTTTTAACCTACCACTACTCCACAATAATGGTTGTACAAACTAGGATCTAAAGAATTTTAATTGTATTTACGCAGTCATTTTGTCACTTTTCTTACAAACACTCTTGAATATGACAATTTGAAACTCTATGGCCTCAAAATAACTTACAACCACAACAGCACAACAAGTAATTAGCACTGAATTTTGCATCGAATTTTAGTGTATTTGAGTCCATCAATTGGAGTCATCTCACGACGCAAAAGTCAATGAAAAAGCATTTATTTGTTTCATCACCGGATTTTGTGCTGGATTTTACACCATCTTTAGCACCCACTTTCACATTGTATTTTGCGTCAAAAATTTGGTACCAGCAATAGCATCTCCTTTAGCACTGGGAATAACATCAAAAAATGACATTGGAAATAGTGCCTAATTTGGCTTCAGTTTTGCTTCCATGTCTACTCCCATTTTTTATTCTAGTTTTTCTCCCAATTTTCATCCCAGTTTTGCTTCCAATTTTGCTTCTAGTTTTGCTTCCAGGTTTGCTTATGGTTTTGCTTCTGGTTTTGCTTCCACTTTTGCTTCCAATGTTGCTTCCAATTTTGCTTCTAGTTTTACTTCCAGGTTTGCTTCCAGTTTTGCTTCCAATTTTTATTCCAGGTTTGCTTCCACTTTTGCTTCTGGTTTTGCTTCCACTTGTGCTTCTAGTTTTGCTTCAAGTTTGGCTTCCAGGATTGCTTCCAGTTTTGCTTCAAGTTTTTCTTCTAGTTTTTCTTCCAATTTTTCTTTCAGTTTTGCTTCTAGTTTTGCTTTCGGTTTTGCTTCCAATTTTTCTTTAAATTTTGCTTCCAATTTTGCTTATGGTTTTGCTTCTAGGTTTGCTTTTGATTTTGCTTCCAAATTTGTTTCTAATTTTCCTTCCAGTTTTCCTTCTAGTTTTTCTTCCAGTTTTGCTTCCCTCTTTTCGTTCAATTTTTCTTCCAAGTTTACTTTTATTTTTGCTTCCAATTGTGCTTCCAAGATTACTTCTAGTTTGTTTCTAGTTTGGATTCCATTTTTGCTTCCTTTTTTGCTCGTAAAAATGCTTATTTTGCTTCATTTTTTAGAAGCAAAAAAAGGAAGCAAAACCAGAAGCAACTGGGTACTACCAGCAAATGCCTCATCATTATCACCACCATTGTGATCATCATCATCATGACGATATATCAACAATGATCCATGACACAGTCTATATGATCATGAATGTTGTTGGGTACCAGCAACTACCTCATCATCATCACCACCATCATGATCATGATCATCATCCTCATTGCCATTGTCATCGTCATCATCATTGTCATCGGCCTCGATGTATTCCATATTTGCATCATCATCATCCTCTACCATGTGATATGTACCAGCAAAACCAATATTTTCTAGATCTATATCATGATGAGGATCATCTTGATCTTTTGGAAGACCCGTGTTCTGCAAAAAAAACATTTAAAATAAAAATTTATTATTCATTTCATGAAATAATTTATTTTTCTCTAATATATCTAATATTGAAACATATGAGATGAAACCATAATCATATTACATCGTATCAAAGTGCACATGTCATAATAAAATTTCAAAAAAGTTACAGCTAATATGTGATTCCAATGATGTAAAACATGTAATAATTCTAATAGACGTTAGTAAAGATCATAAGAAAAATGTTATATAATTTAACTATCAAATATAAATTCTATTACATAACCTTAAGTTTCAACCCTCTGCAAAAGAATGAGGAGGCTGCAAGAAGATTGGTTGTAGGGGGCATTGGTATAGGAGATGGACATGGCTCCTCCAAGACATCCACTGAGATGGTTTCATACAAAATGGTGGAAGATATCCCCGTTTCTAGAGAGCTCATGATTCGGGTTGATATGAAAAATGATGTTGTTCTGGTACCCATATATGATATCATGGTTCCATTTAATGTAGCCACTATCAAGAGTGTTACAAGCCAACAAGATGGAGGGAATTTTTATATAAGGATAATTTTCAATGTTCCAGGTACTGACTTTAATACCAACTACATGCCAACATTGAAATTCCCTAGCAGTATTTATGTTAAGGAAATTTCCTTTAGATTCAAGGATTCAAAGCACATCAGCGATGTGGTACAAATTATTAAATACCATAGATGATCTGTAGCAATGAAAGAGTCTGAAAAGGCAGAGAGAGCTACACTGGTGACTCAGGAGAAACTTCAGCTTTCAAAAACAAAGGCAATTAGGCTGGCAGACTTGTGGATCAAGCTAGCATTTAGTGGAAGAGGAAGAAAGATGACTGGAACTCTGGAGGCCCACCATAATGGATTTCGATATTCAACCATGAGAGAAGAAGAGAGATTTGATATCATGTATCAAAACATTAAGCATGCATTTATCTAGCCAGCAGAGAAGGAGATGATTACTTTTCTTCATTTTCATTTGCATAACCATATCATGGTGTGGGAACCAAGAAGACCAAGGATGTCCAGTTTTATGTGGAAGTAATGGATGTGGTCCAAATTTTATGAGGGGCAAGAAGGTCAATGTATGATCCTAATAAAATTGAGGAAGAACAGCAAGAGAGGGACAAGAAAAATAAAATCAATGTAGAGTTTCAAGGATTTGTCAAGCGAGTAAGAGAGCTATGGGAGCAACCTCATCTAAAATATTTTGAACTAGAGTTTGATATACCATTTAGAGAGCTTGGCTTTCATGGAGTTCCTTTCAAAGCCTCTACTTTTATTGTTCCTATGGTAAATTATTTGGTAGAGTTTGTGGAATTACCTTTCTTAGTAATCACTATTAGTGAGATTGAGATTGTTAATAAATTAGGCGCTAATTTCCTATAGCAATGAAAGAGTCTAAAAAGGCAGAGAGAGCTACATTGGTGACTCAGGAGAAACTTTAGCTTTCAAAAACAAAGGTAATTAGGCTAGCAGACTTGTGGATCAAACCAGAATTTGGTGGAAGAGGAAGAAAGATGATTGGAACTCTAGAGGCCCACCATAATGGATTTCGGTATTCAACCATGAGAGTAGGAGAGAGAGTTGATATCATGTATCAAAACATTAAGCATGCATTCTTCCATCCAACGGAGAAGGAGATGATTACTTTGCTTCATTTTCATTTGCATAACCTTATCATGGCGTGGGAACCAAGAAGACCAAGGATGTCCAATTTTATGTGGAGGTAATGGATGTGGTCCAAACTTTAGGAGGGGCAAGAAGGTCAATGTATGATCCTGATGAAATTGAGGAAGAACAGCAAGAGAGGGATAGGAAAAATAAAATCAATGCAGAATTTCAAGGTGTTGGGACTCAAAAAATATAGCATTTTCCACAAGCCACTACCTCACCTACCTTCCATATACCGTAGAAATACACCACACTTTAATTTTATGATCAATACAAATTATAGAAATTTGTGTGACCAGATCCATATTATAGCCTCCATTGTGCCCATAAAATTGAAATCTTGTAGTCTTTCCCCCATTCCTAACAAAATTCAATACCATCAGCCTAATAATGCTTCATTAGCAGAACCCCCATCACAGCCCTGCCGATGGCCCGATGAAAATAGCTCACAAACTAGTATCGGTGTAACAATACCCTATCAGGCTGACTCCTAAGGTGCTCTCCTCAATATACTGATAGAGTCAACAAAAGTAAAAACATTGCTATAACACATAAACATCAGTGGAACGAATGATGGAATTCCCTCTATGGTTTGATATAACCATGAATTATCAAGTGCATAGAGTATATCGAAGGAACCAAGGTGCATCAGGGAAACATTTTCTAGCATCCCACTGATAGACTAAAGGAAAGGTGTTCATCAGTGGAGAAGGTGGCTATCGATGAAAGAGGAATCATAGTCTCAATGATACGACAATAATGATTATTACTAACTGATGTGACATCCTATGGCATCATCAACATATTTGAAATAAATGTTATTCTTTGATGAAAAGACTAAAACGGGTGGTGTAATTATGAACCAGAATTGAAGTGAATTATACCACAAGTTGATCACATAGTTGTTACAAAATCTAGAAAATTTTGCTAAGGGAAGAAGTAGAAATGAAAAAATTGGAGTTCTTTCACAACAAAGACCAGTGGAGGTGAGACTCAAGTAAGTACTTCAAACCCAGCTGAGAAGCTATTTTCTTCAAAAGCTTAATATTTAAATAATGGAGGAAGGTACAGATAAACCCAAAGCTAAAAATAGAAAACTGAAAGGAGACTCCTAAATGAAGACCTGATAGATCAATTTCCTAGGTCGGGGCTGAGACCCAAGAGGAGTGCCCAAATCAATCCTTCCATGGACCAACTATGGGAAAAACAATATGGCTTAGGAGATATTTGGACACCACAACATGGATATGAGTTCTTCATGTACCATTACATAAAACAATTTAGGTTTCAACTAGTCTGCAATCCGTGGAGGTTGAACCTAGGAAGGATTGTGGTGCCCAATGTATTTGTGAACACTGAGCTAATTAAAGCTCTTCCTATCAGATATGACCCCAAGAAAAGAACTATTCAGTCACATAACGGGGGTGTCATGCTTGTTATTTCTAGGGATCTCATTTCTAACGTATTTCAGCTAGAGTGTTCACTGAATTTATCGTTCATAGTCAAAGATCTCTTGACAGAGTATCACCCTATGGATACCAGTTAGAAGAGATGGAAGTTACCTTTTCATAGGCCCAAGGATGAAGGAGGCCAACCCAAGAGGTTCTCTAGCACTAAAAAACCCTCCTTTCCATGAAGATTTATTTGAAGAGTATTTTTGGTACACTTATTATTCAGCCGGTCAGGTTTTGGGAGTAGAGGTTCCACCTCTCATGTCAATTTTCCCAATGGTTTTAGCTACAGACATACAAAGCAAGGATGTCGAGCCATTTGATTATGCTAGTTACTTGGCCAATGCCCTAAATCAAGGGCTTGAAAATATTAAAAATAACAGTAATAATATTCATTTCGAACAATATTCTTTTCTTATGCATTTGCTTTTGTATGAAGGAGAAGTCAGATAGGTCTAGAGTGAAGAGTTAAGGATAAAATAATCAAATGAAAATGGAGATTTCAAACCTGTGCAAATGTGGACCTCATTGTGGCACAAACAATTTGGTAGGTCTCAATACCTCTATTTTGAAGAATTTTCTATAAAACCATTGATGAAGTTGCTAGGATATCCGTGCAATTATAGCCTATCCCCAAAAGTACAAAGATTTCAAAGACCAAAGGAAAATGACCCAAGAAATAAAGTGAATCATAACTGGGAGATTGGTATGCTTTCTCTAATTGTATAGTGATAAGGGTTTATGGGTTCGAAGGAACTCCACACTTGATGCCACGAGTAGTTCTGAACCGAATTGCTTATTTAGAAATTGTGAGGCAATTGGCAAAATCTGATGCCAAACACCTCAAAGGACATAGTAAATAATCAATTATTCCTAGTACTTTATGTTTTGGAGATTTTACAGTGCTTACCAATGAAGGATATGATGAAGTTGATGCTAAAAGAGCACAATACAACATACCTATAGGTGATGTAAGAAAAATTTTTAATGTAGAAGGGTTTATCGACAAGGAAAGATTATCACAAGGGCTATCAGGGTATGAAAAAAATTTCTCAATCGAAGATGTGATAAGAAACCATGATGAGCCCTCCACCATAGAAAGAATGGCCACCTATAACAAGATTATCCTTGTAGAGGAATGGAAAAGAAAAAATGCCCCATCTTATTCAAAGTCATTTGATCAAATAGAGGATCCTCTAACAAGAATTGAGCAACTCATCGCTCGTGTGAATGAATTGATAAAGGATGTGCCCCTAACCATTTTTGATGCACCTCATGCAACCTATTCAGGAGTACAAGCTAAAGACATAGACACCTTGGATTACATACCTTCACAGCCTACTCCTAAGGTATGTTTTTCTATAGATACTAATATAAGTGAAGAAGAGGAGAGCGATGAAGAGAGTGAGCAAGACAAACAAATAAGTGCTCCTGTGATTGCACAATACGAACCCCCTCAAGAGCAGAAAATTGTAAAATTTGAGGAATTAGATGAACTATCTAATGATGTAAGGGTCAAGGTTGGATAAGAGTTTATTTCTGATTTTGATTTTGTTAAATCTTCTAAATTTAAATCATTTGTTTATGAATATAAAGGCATAAAAATGAGACAAAAGATACAAGATATCACTCTTGAACAGGAGGCAGCCACCCTTGAGGAATTGAAAGAGGAGATAGATAAGGAAATGGAGTCCATCACTCTTGAAAGAGTAAGGGAATTACTCCAAGAAGATGGAGTGTTGCTCCTGCCAGGGTGGGATATTAGCTCTGCAATTGTATTTGATAGCTTCAAAAAAAGAGGGGACAACACAATGAACTTGATAGAAGAATCAAGTGACAAAATGTATTTAGGATCTGGGTATAACCCAAATGAGGCCACCTTGTTTATTTGTTCACTACACCCCCATGATAAAAGACCTACTATAATCAGTAATCTAAACCAAGTGTTTGGACATCTCTTGGTCCAACGAGTAGGGGATACCAACCCTATGGAGACAACAGAGTTGAACATAAATGTGGAAAATTTTACCAATGAATAGATTGAAAAATTGATTAAAGAAAAAGATAGATTGAAGGAGTTGGAAAATTGGAGAGAAAGAACATCCTCCTCCTCCACATAATATTTGTACTCCCCATGGCTTGAAAAGGATAAGAGTGTTGGATGCACTGGCTAATGTAGCCTATTGGAATAATTTCCATATGAAATCCCAAGGGAAATGGAAAGAATTGGAGAAAGAAGTGAAGACCATCAAATATAACACCGTATCTGAAATGATTAAACAAATATTCAAAAAAATGATGAAATGTGCTAATAAGTATTGGGAACTATTAAAAAAAAAACACTCTGCACTAGTGGAGAATGAATGATTGCAGAAGAGAATGATCGAGAAAAGAAAGGAGCTCCTAGATAAGAAAATCATGAAAGGGCAATTACTGCAGACATATAGCATGTTGGTAGAATCACACAATGGATATCATAATAGGCTCAGGGAAGATTTCAGCTGCTTTGACTCATACCCAGCACTTCATGATGATAGTGGAAATATGCGAGATTATGATAGTTGGAAGGAAGAATTTTTTGGGCTTTTAACTACTGCATTGCAAGAAATCAATGTCGAGGATATGGTCTTACAAAATTTCTCAAGTAGCTCAAAAAAATGATGAATATGGAATATGATATGAAAGAGGTGATCTCTAACATGGAAACCTATGTTGAAAAAAAGTGCATATGTCACCTCTCTATAATCAACTTGTTTATCCATCAAACTGTAGATGTATTAGATACAACGGGACAACCATCAGAGTAGGAATGCCAACCGCCAGCATAATGAGTGCCCTATCATGGAGTAGAAGCTTTCAACAGATCTTGGGTGGTCATGAGCTTCTGTTTGGATAATAATGGACCAATGCATTAATTTTTGGCTTGTTTTATTTTAGTTATCAAACTTCATAACCTTTTGTAACGAGTTTGTAGCTTGTTTCCTCTCCTATATAAGAGAGATTAAGACTCGAATAGAAATTATCAAGACATATATTTTTTAGAATAGAAATTAGTAAGAAGATAGATTGCACCAATTCACCCATCCATCTCATATCAAAAACTATTGTTATAATGCATATCATTTGAAGATCAATACGATGGAGAAGGTTATGCATAATTACAAATTTTCTTTCAAGTGTTCAACTATCGTGTGGATTTATATGCTTATATGTTGTTTGGCTATCTCCAAAGTGGCTGATTATGTTATTCAAATTGAGTGTGGAAATACATTTAATTTGTCAATATACATTTTCTATAGTGTGTGATGTTTTTGAATAGTTTTTGTGTGCACAAGAATTAAAATTTCTTTTAAGAAATCAGATTTAATAGGTTCGTGTTTGGATTAAAGTCCTCTTAAAAAGATTATCTTAATTGGTTTCCCTTCACATCTGAATTAAATCCTTTCGCAACTTCACATTAACATAAGGGGATATCACTAGGATCACTAAGAAGAGTCTAAATAACTGACCTACTTTAATGTGTGCACAAGGTGCAGACATTCAAGGTGCCTAACTATTTGAGTTAATCTGAAAAGTAGATCTACCCATCTTACAAAAGAATGTCTCCATAATCATCGTCCACCTCTCAACTCCATTCACCCAATAGTGTAGGCATTAGTCACTTTTAGAGCAATCTCATACAAACTTTATTCATACACCTGATTCTCAAAATATGTTAAATAGGAAGCAGTAATTAACCTTGCATCTACTTCACCCCCATGTGCCATTGTGAGTAGATCGCTTAGATCAGAAATCATAGCCTTCAAAATCTGCCTTATTTCTCAAGTACACCCACCTAGGTTTAACAGATCCTAAAGAGTAGGAGGTAATAAAATGTGTGTTGCCTTGTTCATGGGCCAAAAATGTGTTAAGAGATTGGCACCCTCTTATGGTCTAAAAACCTACATTTTTGAGACCTAACACAAGGATTTGTCAAGCGAGTAAGAGAGCTATGGGAGCAGACTCATCTAAAAGATTTTGAAATAGAGTTTGATTTACCATTTAGAGACCTTGGTTTTCATGAGTTTCTTTCAAAGCCTCTGCTTTCATTGTTCCTACGGTAAACTATTTGGTAGAGTTGGTGGAATTACCTTTCTTAGTAATCACCATTAGTGAGATTGAGATTGTTAATCAATTAGGTGCTAATTGCTTGTAGCAATGAAAGAGTCTGAAAAGGGAGAGGGAGCTACACTAGTGACTCAGGAGAAACTTCAACTTTCAAAAATAAAAGCAATTAGGCTGGTAGACTTGTTGATTAGGCCAACATTTGGTGGAAGAGGAAGAAATATGACTGGAACTCTAGAGGCCCACCATAATGGATTTTGGTATTTAACCATGAGAGCAGAAGAGAGAGTCGATATCATGTATCAAAACATTAAGCATGCATTCTTCTAGCCAATAGAGAAGGAGATGATTGCTTTGCTCCATTTTCATTTGCATAACCTTATAATGGTGTGGTAACCAAGAAGACCAAGGATGTCCAGTTTTATGTGGAGGTAATGGATGTGGTCCAAACTTTAGGAGGGGCAAGAAGGTTAATGTATGATCCTAATGAAATTGAGGAAGAATAATAAGAGAGGGATAGGAAAAATAAAATCAATGCAGAGTTTCAAGGTGTTGGGATTGGAAAAATCTGATATTTTCCACTAGCCTCTACCTCACCTACCTTCCATATACCACATAAATACACCACACTTTAATTTTATGATCAATACAAATTGTAGAAATTTGTGTGACCAAATCCATATAATGGCCTCCATTGCACCCATAAAATTGAAATCTTGTAGTCTTTCCCCCACTCCTAACAAAATTCAACACCATTGGCCAAACAATTCTTCATCGACAGAACCCCCATCACAGCCTCATTGATGGCCCAATGAAAATAGCTCATAACCTAGTATCGGTGTAAAAATATCCTATCGGGTTGACTCCTAAGGTGCTCTCCCTGATATATCGATGGAGTCAACAAATGTAAACACATCGCTATAAAAAATAAACATCAGTGAAATGAATGGTGGCATTCCCCTGATGGCCCAATATAACCATGAATTATCAAGTGCATAGATTATATCAGGGGAAGTAGGGTGCATCGAGGAAACATTATCTGGCGTCCTGCCAATAGACCAAAGGAAAGGTGTTCATTGGTGGAGAAGGTGGCTATCGGTGAAAGAGGAATCACAGTCTCACCGATACAGAGATAACAATTATTACTAAGTAATGTGACATCCCGGGGAATCGACGAGATATTTAAAATAAATTTTCTTCTTCGATGACAAGATTGAAAATGGGTGGTGTATTTATGAACCAAAATTTAAGTGAATTGTACCACAAGTTGATCGCATAATTGTTACAAAATTTGGAAAATTTTGCTAAGGGCAGAAGCAAAAAGGAAAAACTTGGAGTTCTTACATAGAAAAGACTAGTGGAGGTGATACTTAAGTAAGTACTTTAGACCCAGCTAAGAAGGTATTTTCTTCAAAAATATTAAGATTTAAATAATGGAGGAAAGTACAGATAAAATCAAAGCTAAAAAATAGAAAATTGAAAGGAGACTCCTAAATCAAGACCTTAATAGATCAATGTCCTGGGTCGGGGCCGAGACCCAAGAGGAGTGCTCAAATCAATCCTTCCATGGACCGACTATGGTACAAAAATAAGGTCTTAGGAGATATTTGGACACTGCAACACGGATATGAGCTCTTCATGTACCATTACATAAAAAAAATTAGGTTTCAACCAGTCTGCAATCCGTGGAGATTGAACCTAGGAAGGCTTGTGGTTCCCAATGTGTTTGTAAACGTAGAGCTAATTAAAGATCTTTCTATCAGATATGACTGCAAGAAAAGAAATACTCAGTCACATAAAGGGGGTGACATGCTTGTTATTTCTAGGGACATCATTTCTAATGTATTTCAGCTGGAGTGTTCACTAAACTTATCGTTCACATTCAAAGATCTCTTGATAGAGTATCACCATATGGATACCAGTTATAAGAGATGGAAGTTACCTTTGGATAGGCCCAAGGATGAAGGGGGCCAACTCAAGAGGTTCTCTAGCACTGAAAAACCCTCCTTTCCATGAAGATTTATTTGAAGAGTATTTTTCAATACACTTTTTATTTAGTCGGTCAGGTTTTGGGAGTAGAGGTTTCGCCTCTCATGTCGATTGCCCTAATTTTTTTAAGGTGCAAACATACAGAGCAAGGATTCGAGGCCATTTTATTATGCTATCTACTTGACCAATGCCCTAAATCAAGGGCTTGAAAAAATTAAAAATAGTAGTGATAATATTCATTTTGAACACTATTCTTTGCTTATGCATTTGCTTTTGTGCGAAGGACAAGTCAGAGGGGTCTAGAGTGAGGTGTTAAGGATAAAAGATACATTTAAAATGGAGATTTCAAACCTGTGAAAATGTGGACCTCATTGTGGGACAGTCGATTTGGCAGGTCTCATTACCTCTATTTGAAGATTTTTTTGTAAAACCATTGATAAAGTTGTTGGGATATCTGTGCAATTATAGCCTATCCCCAGAAGTACAAAGATTTATAAGACCAAAGGAAAATGACCCAAGAAATAAAATGAATCATAATTGGGGAGACTAGCATGCTTTCTCTGATTGTACAGTGATAAGGGTTTATGGGTTTGAAGGAACTCCACACTTGATGCCACAAGTAGTTCCTGACCGAATTTCCTATTTAGAAATTGTGAGGAAATTGGCAAAATCTGATGCCAAACATCTCAAAGGACATAGCAAAAAATCAATTATTCCCAATACCTTATGTTTTGGAGATTTTACAATGGTTTCCAATGATCGATATGATGAAGTTGATGCTAAATTAGCACAGTACAACCTGCCTCTAGGTGATGTAAGAAAAATTTTTGATGCAGAAGGGTTTATCCACAAGGAAAGATTATCACAAGGGCTATCAGAGTATGAACATTTGTTCTCAATTGAAGATGTGATAATAAACCATTATGTGGCCTCCACCATAGAAACAATGGCCGCCTATAACAAGATTATGCTTGCAGAGGAATGGAAAAGAAAAAATGTCCCATCTTATTCAAAGACATTTGGTGAAATATAGTATCCTCTAACAAGAATTGAACAACTCATCGCTCATGTGAATGAATTAATAAAGGATGTGCTCCCAACTATTTTTGATGCACCTCATGCAACCTATTCAGGAGTACAAGTTGAATACATAGATCCCTTGGATTACATACCTTCACAACTTGCTCCTAAGGTATGTTTTTCTATAGATAATAATATAAGTGAAGAAGAGGAGAGTGATGAAGAGAGTGAGTAGGACAAACAAATAAGTGCTCCTGTGATTGCACAATACGAACCCCCTCAAGAGGAAAAGATTGTAAAATTTGAGGCATCAGATGAACTATCTGATGATGTAAGGGTCAAGATTGGACAAGAGTTTATTTTTTATTCCGATTTTGTTAAATCTTTTGAATTTAAATCATTTGTTTATGAATATAAAGGCAAAAAAAATAGACAAAAGATACAAGATATCACTCCTAAACAAGAGGCAACCACCCTGGAGGAATTGAAACAGGAGATAGATAAGGAAATGGAGTCCATCACTCCTAAAAGAGGAAGGGAATTACTCCAAGAAGCTAGAGTGTTGCTCCTGCTAGGGTGGTATATTAGCTTTGTAATTGTATTTGATAGCTTCAGAAAAAGAGGGGACAACACAATGAACTTGATAGAAGAAGCAAGTGACATAATGTATTCAGGATCTAGGTATAACCCAGACGAGGCCACCTTGCTTATTTGGTCATTGTACCCCCATGATAAAAGGCCTGCTATAATCAGTAATCCAAACCAAGTGTTTGGACATCTCTCTGTCAAACGAGTAGGGGATATCAAACCTATGGAGACAACAGAGTTGAACATAAACGTGGCAAAATTTACCAAGGCATGGATTGAAAAATTGATTAAGGAGAATGATAGATTGAAGAAGGAGCTGGAAAATCAGAGAGAAAGAACATCCTCCTCCACATCAGAGTTGTACTCCCCATGGCCTTAAAATGATGAGAGTGTTGGATGCACTGGCTGATGCAACCTATTGGAAGAATTGCCATCTGAAATCCTAGGGGAAATGAAAAGAATTGGAGAAATAAGTGAAGAAAATCAAATATAACACCGTATCTGAAATGATTAAAGAAAGATTCAAAAAAATGATGAAACGTGCTAATAAGTATTGGGAACTATTCAAATAGACACACTCTACATTGGTGGAGAATGAACAATTGTAGAAGAGAATGATCAAGAAAAGAAAGGAGCTCCTAGATAAGAAAATCATGATAGGACAAATATTGCATACATATAACACGCTGGTAGAATCACACAATGGATATCATAATAGGCTCAGGGAAGATTTCGGCTGCTTTGACTCATACCCAACACTTCATGATGACAATGGAAATTTGAGAGATTATGATAGTTGGATGGAAGAACTTGTTGGGCTTCTAACTACCGCATTGCAAGAAATCAATGTCGAGGATATGGTCTTACAAAATTCTCACAAACAGCTCAAAAAATGATGAAAATTGAATATGATATGAAAGAGGTGATCTCTAATGTGGACACCTATGCTGAACAGGACTACATCCTATTACCAATTTTTAGCATCTTGCTTAAAATTAGTATTCATATGAGCAATTACTTGCTGAGATACAAAAAAAATTATGACAAGTTATCAAACAAAAGTTTGTTTTCAGAATAAAAGTGTGTTTAGGAATGATTTGCAAAATCATTCAACAGTTTTGACTAAACTGGTTGAACAGTTCAACAAAGCAAAAATAAAAAAAATTTCATTCAAGGAAACAATGTTCAAGCTGAACAATTCATCTATAGAAATTATTTTTGTATAAGGCATTGCAGACAGAATACAGGAATGCAAGAAGTTAATTATTTGATTATAGAATAGATGATTTAGAGCAATTGAAATTGCATTATTTCATTGTGCAATCAGAATAAATTCATAAAATTATGAGAACCATTGCATATCATGAACAATTCATTTATTGAGAAAATGTTTTGTAATCCCACACAAGCTGTGGGAGTAGCCTATTTTGATTCCTAATCAAATGTTGAATGAAGAAAGCATGCATTACACAACTGAAAATAACTTAAGAGTAAGGAGAGAAAACTATTTGTCATTGCCTAGAATGATGAATCATTTTCCCAGTCGTGTTGACTTCGTATCCATCTCTAGTATCGGTGTCAGCTACAGCTCCAAGGTTTACCTACGAAATTGTGAGGGGTAGTGTTAGAGAAACGAAAAATCGCATTCTGCCTTATCCCTACATTACCAACAGAAATGGAATTTACATCCTATCAATCATTCACCAGATGATTAGCCTTAAAAAGCAGAGCATGAAAAGTAATCAATGTATCCATTTTTTACTAATTGTTTTTTGTCATGTGCAGATACAGGAAACATTTGGAAAGGTATCTCATGATCCATTTTTTACTAACTAGTTTGTTTCATGTGCAGATATAGGAGATGTTTGTTGATTTTCAGATATCGATATGAGTGGGGTAAAATGTGGCTCCCACAAGGGTAGAGCCCAGCTCATAAAAAGTTTTGTGCAACGAATAAACATCATGAATTTAAATGGTTTTTTGCAAGTTCCTAAAGATGGTCTCATGTTTAAGAAATGTTTGCATTACTAAGGTATATTTTCAGTCATAATCAGGTTGTTCTCTATTCAAGAAATAAATCATTCGATTTGAGAAAACAGATACATTCATCAACTGATAAAAAGTATTACTTGATTACAAATGGAGAATCAAATCAGCTCGGTCATTAAGAGAAAAATTACGTGCATTATTTTCAGATTCAAAGGGCAGCATTATTTTATCTACAAAATCTCGATTATTTGAGGTCAAATAATTCAGAGATGGAATGCAACCATGATTACTAAGAAACAAAATATGTAGAAATACAAAGTTCTTTTCACATTGAAAATCAATCCAGAGTGATTATTGATGTAGCCTTAAAGGAGAAGTATACAATCTATTTTCTAAATCTTGTGACTCAACTGTAAGCCAAACTATGAGGGTTTTAAATAGAAATTTCTTTAAGAATCTGCAGAGAGATGGAAAATAGAGGATTTTCATGGTAGCTTGTTCAAAATATAGAATAAAGGGAAAAGGATCAAGCTTTTACAGTCAACAACCAAATACCCATTTTCAAAAATAAGGGAAAAACAGAGGCTACAACTTATTCATTACATCAAGTATGCAAGATATCCAGAATGAGGATAAAGAGTCTTCCAAAAATATGCATAGAAACAGGAATTTCCAGCTATAAGTTTATGAGGGTTTCTACATATGTGGTAGAATATAGTGAAAATAAAACACCCATTTTCAGAAAAATAATGGAATACATTTCCAGAATATGTAAAAATAATGAGCATAGGAGGAACTTGACTAGCAGAATGTGTGAGAGTAGGAAGCAATTGTTTTGTTTGTGAAGACTTTGATCATCATAAAGTTGTGCAATCTGGATTCTACAAAAGAAGCAAAAATGGGTTTTGGAAACCCTCAATGAATGAAACCCCCGAAACACAGAAGGGAACAAAATTTCAGCATTATAAGGCAACTATAGAGTATCAAAAACCTAGATGGAAAAAAAATGCAAGTCGCGGCCAAAAGGCTCATAATAGCTTTTAGAATGGAGAAAATTTCTATGATTTGAAAACGAGAAGCACTTAACACATTTTTTTTCAAAAAATCTTTCAAGAAACACATATGAAACAGTAGAGATATTGTGAGCAGCTATAGAGTAAAAAGACAAAAAACCAAAATTTACAAGTAGTGCATTGTTCGTTAGGAATATCTCTCTTCGGACCTGTTTCTTTCTTTATTTTTATATGGAAGATAAGCACAGCCAAGCCATAGCCATTGACAAAATAGAAGGAAGGTTGAAATTCATATACTTACCAGGGTTGTTGATGAAATGTGCTCAAAAGCCCACTTGTTTCTTATAGAAAATGGTTTCAAAAAGCTCAGACATAAGCTCCAATGGCGGCCCGAAATAGAGAAAGAGGCATCAACAAAACAATTCATAAATGAATGCATCAGGAAAATGTATTTATCTCTCAACACAAAGAGCTCAGGTTCGAGCCTCTTCATCTCAGGAAGAAGTAAAAAGAGAAAGAAAAAATGCAATCATATTGGCTTACCTTCAACATTCATGTCAAGATCTTCCAGGATTTGCAGATAATGGAGTAACAGAGGCACGGATTCCCTCCACAGAGGTCGGCTAGGGTTATCTATGGTGGTGTCCAAGCTTCCTTGTGAAGTTTCGAAGAAGGGAACAAAAAATGAATGCTTTCATTTAGGGTTATAACCCTAAAAGGAGTTCGATGAAGTGATAAGGTTTCTTTTTTCCTTTGATTTATCAAAAGAAGATAGATGTTTTGCCTAGGTTGTGGCTTTTTTATTTTATTTTTGAAAAAATCTTTCAATTGAAATAAAAGACTTATGATTTAGTCTTCTGAATATTTTGTGCTAGACTTAGCCATTATTTTTTTTCATTTCATTCATAATTTTAAAATCTTTATCTAAAATGATAATTATAAATCATTTTAATAAAGGTTATTTTTCTAAAATGCAAAGTAAAGGTATGTTTTATTATTTTTTCATTTCATTTAGAATTGTAAATCTTTATTAAAATGATGAAATAAATCATTTTAGTAAGGTATTTATTTAAATGCAAAAATGGAGGGATTTTTTCAAAAAAAAGTAGTTCAAAGTGAAGTCTTGATGAATTGCTTGGATCTTGGAGATAAATCAGGGGTTTGGAACCCAAAATTATGAGTTCACTTCAGTTTTTGAATTCCTTTTTATTTGACTTGAGTCGAGGAGGTATTTGAGGCACATGACAGCTTGATACTTTTAGTTTTGAACCTGATTTGTAGGGGGTTTTGTTTGCATACGACTCACCAAGTTGTTCAACCTTTGACAACTCTTGGTGGAGTTTGTTGGCATTCTCATGCCTTGTTTGGAGGAGACATTCACAACACATCAGATTTTGGAGCCAAAATTCAATTTTGAATTTTGGAGGACCTTTCTATAAGTCTTTCACTTCTTTCATTGTTATGGTTAGTTCTTGGTTTTGGAGATTGTTGAGGCATATGCTTCTCACTTTGTAACTCATAATATTTTGGTAGATGTAATATAGATCCTCATTTTTCCTCAATAGAATTCATTTTCCTTCACATATTTTTCTTTGTTGTTTAGTATTGGTTGTGAATTGCAAGATAACATCATGTGTTATCCTTTATTTTATCAGATCCCTTCCATGTTGGATGCGAAAATTTTTATGTCATAGTGCAGGTCTATGTTAGTGATATCTTTTTATGCTTCTATATTTGTGAAAACATCATTGTTTTCCTTGTGTTTAAGCATTAAAACAGTTAGAGCCTCACATAGAATCATGTTTGCAGACATATATTTTTGTGTTGTGAGATTGTTTAGTTCTATTGAGTTTTTTGTGAGTTTCAACAGCTTTTTTGTCAAAAAATTTACCTTTGGTGTACCACCTATTAGTGATAGATTTTTAGTTTCAAGCAAATCTTTCTACTCTTTCCCTCATCGTATTTCATTATTTTCAAGAAAATTCAAAGGGAACCAGCCCATAATCTCCCTGGTCACCCACAACCTCAAAGTGTTCCAATGTGTCAATAGGTTGCTGAAGTTCATAGCTTAGCAAGGGTGTAAACCTTATTTGACAACAGATCCATCACCTCTCTGCAATCAATTTGTTTATTAGCCAAATTGTAGATGTATTAGACACAACAAGACAACCATCAGTGTAGGAACGCCAGCCAACAGCATGATGAGTGCCCTATCATGGAGAAGAATATTAGAATAGATCTTTGGTGGTCACGGGATTCTGCTTGGAGATTAAAAAACCGGTGCATTCATCTACAACTTGTTTTATTTTAGTTATGTTTAGTTATCAAACGTCATGACCTTTTGTAACAGGTTTGTAGCTTGTTGCCTCAAGACTCGAATAGAAATTATCAGAACATATATTTTTTAGAATAGAAATTAGTAAGAAGATAGATTGCACCAATTCACCCATCCATCTCATATTAGAAACTATTGTTATAATACATATTATTTGAAGATCAATACAATGGAGAAGGTTATGCATAATTACTGATTTTCTTTCATGTGTTTAACTATTGTGTGGATTTATATGCTTATATGTTATTTGGTTGTCTCCAAAGTAGCTTATGTTATTCAAATTGAGTGTGTGGAAATACATTTAATTTGTCAATATACATTTACTATAGTGTGTGATGTTGTTGACTAGTTTTTGTGTGCATAAGAATTAAAATTCCTTTTAAGAAATTAGATTTAATAGGTTCTGATTTGGATTAAAGTTCTTTTAAATAGATTATCTTGATTTTTTTCCCTTCACATCTGAATTAAATCCTTTCACAACTTCACGGTAACATAAGGGGATATCACTAGGATCACTAAGAAGAGTCTAAATAACTAACCTACTTGCATGTTTGCACAAGGTGCATACATTCAAGGTGCCCAACTTTTTGAGTTAAGCTGAAAAGTAGATCTACCCATCTTACAAAATCATGTCTCCATAATCATCATCCACCTCTCAACTCCATTCACCCAATAGTGTAGGCACTGGTCATTTTTAGAACAATCTCATACAAACTTTATTCATACAACTGATTCTCAAGATATTTTCAATAGGAAGTAGTAATTAACCTTGCATCTACTTCACCCCCATGTTCCATTGTGAGTAGATTGCTTAGATCAAAAATCATAGCCTTCAAAATCTTCCTTATTTCTCAGGTACACCTGCCTTGGTTTAGTAGAGCCTAAAGAGTAGGAGGTAATCAAATTGCCTTGTTCGTGGGCCAAAAACATGTTAAGAGATTGGCACCCTCTTATGGTCTAAAAACCTACTTTTTTGAGACCTAACACAAGGATTTGTCAAGCGCGTAAGAGAGCTATTGGAGCAGCCTCATCTAAAATATTTTGAACTCGATTTTGATGTACCATTTAGAGAGCTTGGTTTTCATGGAGTTCCTTTCAAAGCCTCTACTTCTAGTGTTGTTCTTACGATAAACTGTTTAGTAGAGTTGGTGGAATTACCTTTCTTATTAATCACTATTAGTGAGATTGAGATTGTTAATCAATTAGGTTCTAATTGCTTGTAGCAATGAAAGAGTCTAAAAAGGTAGAGAGAGATACACTGGTGACTCAAGATAAAATTCATCTTTCAAAAACAAAGGCAGTTAGGTTGGCAGACTTGTGGATCATACCAGCATTTGGTGGAAGAGGAAGAAAGATGACTGGAACTCTGGAGGCCCACCATAATGGATTTTGGTATTCAACAATGAGAGAAAAAGAGAGTTTATATCATATATCAAAACATTAAGCATGCATTCTTCCAGCCAGTGGAGAAGGAGATGATTACTTTGCTTCACTTTCATTTGCATAACCATATCATGGCATGGGAACCAAGAAGACCAAGGATGTCCAGTTTTATGTGGAGGTAATAGATGTGGTCCAAAATTTAGGAGGGGCAAGAAGGTCAATGTATGATCCTGATGAAATTGAGGAAGAACATCAAGAGAGGGACAGGAAAAATAAAATCAATGCAGAGTTTCAAGGATTTTTCAAGCCAGTAAGAGAGCTATGGGAGGAGCCTCATCTAAAATATTTTGAACTAGAGTTTGATGTAAAATTTAGAGAGCTTGGTTTTCATGGATCTCCTTTCAAAGCCTTTGCTTTCATTGTTCCTACGATAAACTTTTTGGTAGAGTTGGTGGAATTAAATTTCTTAGTAATCACTATTAGTGAGATTGAGATTGTTAACCTTGAGAGAGTGGGACTTGGGAAAAATGCATTTGATATGGCTATTTTTTTCAAAGAATTCAAGCAAGATGTACTCCATGTTGATGCCATTCCTCAATCTTCGCTTGATAGCATTAAGGAATGGATGAACTCCATAGATATAAAGTATTATGAAAGCAGAATGAACTTGAACTGGCGGCCAATTTTGAAGACTATTACTAATGATCCAGACAAATTTATTGAAGATGGTGGTTGGGAATTTTTGAATATGGAAGCTAGTGATTCTGATTCTGATAATTCAGAAGAGTCAAATCAAGGACATGAACCCCCTGATGTAGAAGAGGAATCAAAATTAGATGAGGAAGGTTCAGAAGATGAATCTCTTGTGGAGTTAGATGAGGATGAAGAAGAAGAAGAATATTTTGAAGGGGATGAAGGTAAAACATGGGATGAATTAGAAGCTGAAGCTAGAAATGTAGATAAGGAAAAATGAGACGAGTCTGACAGTGAAGAGGAAATGTTGCAACAAAAGGTAAAAGCGATAGAGATGTCTTAGGCACTTGCTATTAGAGATTCAAGAGGAATGCCTACCAAGAGGCATAAATTCAGATGAATTGAGTTCATCTACATCCTTCTACTATTTATTCATGCACATAAGGTTCAGTTATTTATGCAAATGATGTATATATGTTAACTCGATTAGTGTTGTTAGTTTGATAGTTTGACTTCTATGACAACCAACCATTAGGCCATTATGTGTGAGAGCACGTTTGTGTTTTTAGTTAGCTTTTTTGGATAGCTCTACTTGGTGTTAAGGACATTCCATTTATCTTTTGAATGTTAATAAGTCTAGTATTACATGCTTCTCTATGTTGATCAGATCAGGTTACAGGTTTTTTATTGCTGATTTATTTATTTATGGAGTTTTTTAACTTGGAAGACAATAATTTACTACCTTTTTTAAATTAGATGGACAAATTAAGTGGTCCGTTAGCTACACCAAGTGATGTAGACTATAAGGATGTGTTAGATCTATAGGATGCCTACCAAGATGCATCAAAACATTCTTACATGTTAAAAGAATGGTAGCATCGTGAGGAAGGATGAAAAAGATGCATGTGGATCACTTAGTAGAATGTCAACATGAATTCAAGGAAGCACTCCTTGAGATACCATGTTTGAGAGAAAAGAAGATAAATTAAATCAACATGGGACTAAGTTACTCAAATGATACAAATCATAACTTAAATAAGGACACTTAAGAGATATTAAAAGATAATGGTCATTAATTAAAATATGCGATGAAAATAAGGCATGAATGTCACCCACTACCCTTTAAGGCAAACAATATTTTTTTAGTCAACATGAAATAATGGGACAATTGAGTGGGATCTAGGGCCAATAGAGAAGAACTTTAGAACTCATCCTATGCATCAATAAACAACTCAACACAAGAAATGATAATTGACATATTAACACAGCAATATCCAACTAAGTTATTGAAATTCATCTATTGATACCTCGTTCTCCATCTAGATTAAAAAATCAGCCCACTTTTTGCTTTGTAAATTTTCCTTTTCAAATTTCTTTGGATGTTGGCCATATTTCTCCTCCTGTCAAAACATAGCACATGGACTAGTTAAACTAATTAATATGCAATCATTTACTTTTTCCTAGGGAATTAAAACATATCATTTAACATATTAAATATACTTACAAATTTACAGATCAAGGCTTGTAAACCTTTCTGGCCACTGTGATGTGTGGCACGAAGTTTTTGAAGCCTAGCCTTGGAGGCCTTGTCCTAAAACATATACTAGTTCAATTTAACTATGCACAAAAAAAATTTAAAAATCGTTTAATAAATTTGATATAATCTTATGAGAAAATTTGAATACCTATGTACTCTCCTCATCGGACTTCCTTTGTGCTTCGAACTTCTCATATGCTTTTACAAGCTCTTTCCATACTTTGACACTTACATCAATTGGCCTTTTTTTGAGCCTTAGCTCGAGAGGGATTTTTTATCTTCTTTATTTGGTTGCACTAAAATCTCTTACAATTTTGAGACATTCGTAGCTTTACCTTCTTCATAGACCAACTTGTGCCAAATTCAGTCTCCATTTCATTGATAACTATTTTTTGCAGGTGTATGGGTATCTTTGAGAATGGAAAATGTAGATGGACTTCAAACCGTTGAAGGCATGATTCCTTCAACCTATTCACAAACCCTTTTCCAGCAGCTATCATTCGGACTTCCCCTAAAACCACATTGTATTCTATCTTGGTATTGTAGGTACCAATGCAAGATTGAAAACTTGGCGTGGTGGAAGAAGTCTATGTCCCAAGAGTGGGTGGGATAGTGGAAGCCTCTGCTCCCTGTTCTACATTACTAGAGTTTACTATTATTGATTTCCTCCTAGATATTTTGCTTGATCCAGGATTGCTTGGGGAATCAATTGATTCCCTTTGACACAGTTTATTTGGTTACAATGTTTGAGGGGCTTCACTAGATCAGTTTTCTATGTATCTGGCAAGCATTTTCCAACACATCATCCAATTTTTTCATTTCCTCTTCCCCCTATATGGAAGCCAATGCCTCTTTATCTTTGTCAGTCACATGTCCCTATATATATATATATATATATATATATATATATATATATATATAATTTCTTCTTTTAAATTTAAAAAGTAAAAATGAAAGAAACGAGGGAAACATTTACAAATCTATAAATTGACAATGAATTACCTCATCGTGTCTAGAGTTTGCTCCCTTTTTCTCTTCCCTCTATCGCTTGAAATTTTGAGTTGACCTAGGGAAAATTATTTTCATCCAGTCTATGGAGGAAAATGAAGTACACACTGTCAGGTATGAAAGTTTTTTGTCCAGTTTGTGGTATGAAAGTTTCACCTTGAATGACTCTCTTTCTGGATTTAAATGCCTATTCATCAATTGCTTTTGCACATGTATAGAATATAAATATATTTGAAAGGATATAAATATATGCAAAATGAAACAAATGTATTGTAAAAAATAAAACACTTGCGCACATGTATAGAATGGTAATATTTGGGGGATAAAAAGGGTGTGGAGTGTGGTTTTATTGAGATTTAACATAGATAGGTCCGATGCTCGAGTCACATCCGCTGATTAGAAAGAAAATGAATGTGTGCACACAATCAATTCGAAACCATGAGCTCATTGTTCTGTAAAAGAATAAGTGAAAGTTAGTGATAGCTAATTTAAGCTCGAAGGTCTCATAAATTTGAGGAAATGATCTATTATTTAGCCATCGTCTCAAAATCCATATCTCCTTGTATTGTCTTGACCAACCTCTATTCCCACGAAACTTGGCTGCAGTGGGGTAGATGCAGTTTAATGACTTGTCTTGAAAGCACTCGACTACTTTTTTAGGAAGGAAGCGAGAAAATTGTCTTCAGAGAAAGGTATGGAAGGAAGGTCCGAGAAATCAAGCCAGAAACTAAAAGCTTGGGATGGGAATGATAAGCGAACCAGGGCATTGGGGTTTCAAAAATGCATTCACTGCTCTTAGATGTAGAGTAAATAATGAAATGTCTACAATTTTACCCTCCTCCTTTACAACCACATGAGACTTGAATGATTCACGTGTAAACAAAACAATATTCACAACCCTTTCTTCACAATCCTCTCCATTTAATCCAAAAAAATATGTTTATGGGAACGAAAAAAACAAATTGTAACCTTACCTATGGTGTCGCAAACTAAATTGAATTTATGATCTACTTGCTTGTAGCCCTCCTTCACGTCGTTTTTCACCTTTTTCCTCCTCTCTTCCTTTGCGCTGCTTTTTTCTCTTTTCATCTCTTCCTTCTTGACGTGAGAAGTTTTAAATTTTTGTTCCTAGTTCAATAGTCGATGCTATAGTTGGCGTAGTAGAATATGCCTAATTTAGCGTTGCCTTTCAAAAAAAAATGTAATCTGTTTGGGATGAAAAAGGTGGCGCAAATTGCACCTTATTTAGTGCCTAGCAGTGCAAAATGATGTATTTTTCTTGGAAGTTGGTAAATAAATTGATCCTAAATTGACTTCATGTTCATATGTTCCAAGGGAGCAATCATGGTTCCCTATTTTATCTATTCCTTATCCCATGTCAATTTTGTGGGTACAAAACTAATAGAGGTTAGATTTGTGAACTAATAAATGACCCCTATACAACTAGATGAGTCATCTAAAGTGTGAAATATATGTCTAAAGTGAGGTTTTGTGTTGGATAGAATATTTGTTGAAATGATATAATTGGTGTACTAAAAATTATTTACTATGTTGTGTATTATAGGGGCAAGATGAAGCCATGGCAACAGATCATGCCATGTCAAATGAGGACACAATGGCTGAAGCGAGACATCAGGTACTCAAATTTTTACTGAACTTAGGAAAAAATGATCTGATGGCATTTTGTGATACGTCGATCTTTTTTCACAGTATTATTGAAATTTATAATGTATTATCCAATATTGACATAAATTAATGCATGTTGTTGATTATTTTAGATGGGGATTGGAGAAAATGTAGAGCTTGAGCATTCAACTAGCAAAAGAAGAAGATATGTACGTGGATGTGAACCTAAAACTGTTAAATCATGTAGACGAAAGTGGGTGTTTGAGGATACGGCAATGGATCTTACAGACACAACAAATGACTTTACTGAACAAGAGGTTGGTTAGGACTATAGTACATGGGATGAATGCTTTGAGAAAATATATGACTAAAGTGAGGTTTTGTGTTGGATAGCATATTTATTGAAATGATATAATTGGTGTACTAAACATTATTTACTATGTTGTGTATTATAGGGGCGAGACGAGGCCATGGAAACAGATCATGTTATATCAAATAAGGACAAAACAGATGAAGCGGGACATCAGGTACTCAAATTTTGACTTAACTTAAGAAAAAATGATCTGATGGCATTTTATGATATGTCCATCTTTTTTCACAGTATTATTGAAATTTATAATGTATTATCCAATCTTGACATAAATTAATGCATGTTGTTGATTATTTTAGATGGAGATTGGAGAAAATGCAGAGCCTAAGCATTCAACTACCAAAAGAAGAAGATATGTACATGGACGTGGACCTAAAACTGTTAAATCACATAGATGAAAGTGCGCGGAAGAGGATATGACAATAGATCTTCCAAACACAACAAATGATTGCACTGAACAAGAGGTTGGTCAGGACTATAGTACATGGGATGAATACTTTGAGAAAATTGTTGTTTGTGGATGTTATGTATGTCATGGAAAGAAACAATTCAAATGAGAAATTGTACAAAGACAATACATATATGATGAACTTCCAGTTGGTAGTATGCCTCCTACAATCAATTCAAATCCAATAGGAATTGTGGTAAGGAATTTTCCAATATGATATAAATAACATGTATACTTCGTTTAAACATTCTTTTATATTATTTAAATAATTAATTTTTTTCTCAATGGATACTTGTAGGATAAATTTCTTGGTTTAATGTTTCTTGGATCACCGAATTCCAGCCTAGAGGGCAATTATAATTTATGAGATGATACATCTAACAAAAATGTGTGCCAATATACCAACTCAGAAGATGAGGAATTGATGAAAACAAGTCACAGAACAAGAACAGGTTTAAAGATGCATAATTTGCTTAAAGACAGGGGGAAGGTGGACTACATACCCTATGAGAATGAATGTGATGGAGATGATGACTTGCCCCTGAGTTTGAGATCAATTTACAAAGAGACATTTGATCATTGACTATATTGTGCTTGGCCTAGTGATCAACAACTACCTAGAGTGTACGAGGTGTTTCAATTTTGGGGATACAACTACATGATACGACCCTCCAATATTCATGGAGTGAATCTAGGCCTCTTTATTGTCCAAAATGTACATGTGGGATCCAAACATAGAAACAATTCAGAACAAACCACTAGGAGATTAATGCCATATTATGGTCCATCATATTACAGTGGTGAATGGAGAAGGCTAGCAGAATATAAGCCTAGCATGTCAACATATGGTCTAAATTCGAATATGTATACACATCGTCTCCAATTGGAAAGTGGAAAAGAAATGAATAGAGGTCATCTTATGTATATAGATGGACGTGCATACACACACAAAAATATTGCAGGATTTATAAATAGTAGTAAGGGAAGGGACCCTACTGTAAGACCGAATTGTCAATTTGTTGAGGTTATAAATGATAAAGATGGAGATATGGAAAGAGAGGTTGATAGATTGATAATGGTTGAGGCTATTAAGGACCTTACCATTGGGGATGAGTTATTGATTGATTACCCCTTCTTAAAATGCACTCCCGTGCAAAAGAAAAGGGAAGAACAAGGTCTCCCTAAGGATGTTCTTAAGGGCATAAAACCAAAGAATAATAAATGAGTGTGGACTGATGTTTTATAAACTATGTTGTCAAAATTGTGTTTTATTTAAATTATTGTATAAAAAAGGTAGTCTATAAAATAATGTTCCATTATTCAATTGATGTATATATGTTCATACAATTTTTATTTTATTTTTTAAGCCATATTTGATTATATTTCTTTGAAATTGATACATTTATGATTTATCCAATTGTTGCCAAACATTAAATAATGCTTGTTTTGTTGATAGGTAGAAGATGTTGATGAAACACATACTAATACCCAAGATCCAACTAGGTTATTAAGATTTGGACGGGATGATCCAAACCATCCTTTAAACCATACGAAGGCAAAAAGAGCAAGATTGAAGAAATGCTACCACCTGAGAAATTTGAAGAGCTGATGAGATTCACATACACTTATGACATGCCACCTAGCCTTAATGATGATCATCATGATAGTGAAAATGCAGTGCATGAAGAAGGATTGAATGAAATGCTTACAGGTTTCTTTGGGGATGGAAACAATGATGACAATAATGATCATATGGTTGACAGTAATGATGATAGCAGGGGTAATTACCACCAAATTAATGTTGATGATAACAACCTGAAAGACTCCATCAAGCAAGCATCGAAGACACCCATGTTCAAATTGGGTGCAAGTAGAACCTCAAAATGGCATGCACATTAATATTATTAGAAATCAAGTCACTATTTGGTTGGTCAGACAAAGGATTCACTACCCTACTGAAGTGAGTTGAAATCTATTTCTTACTTTGCATTGTCAATTGGTGTACATAATTCGTAAACATTCATCAACTTCGTTTATATTTCTTTAAGGGGATTTTAAAACCATATATTGTATATAAACAGTCCTAGTATAGATTGACATATCAAACATGTTCATCATAAGTCAAACATTCAATTGATTTAATCTTTGGTAATCTTACAGGGCACTAAAAACTAAAATATTCCCTAAAGAGAATGTGTTTCTATCAACTTGCAGAGAGGCACGTCTATTGTTGGTTGAGTTGGGGATTGAATATAAGAAAATTTATTCATGTAAAAATGATTGCATTTTATACAAAGATGAATATCAAAACAAGGTAGAATGCCCTATATGCAAAGAGAAGAGATATTAACAGATGTACAAGGTCCTACAGTTCCAAAGAAGGTTTTAGGTCACATGCCAATTATACCTAGACTTCAACCAAATTTTTGTTGCAATTCACTAGCACAATTGATGGACTGGCATGCAAAGAACAGGAGTAAAGATGGATTCATGTGAATTCTAGCTGACTCCAAAGCAATGAAACACATAGAGTAAAAATGGCCAATAAAATTCAAAGATGAACCCCGTAGTATCAAGTATGGTCTTGCAATTGATGGAGTGTGCCTATTCTCTTTCCTGAGCTCAAATTATAGTGTTTGGCCAGTCGGATTGATAATATACAATATTCCCCCATGGATGAGTGTTAGAAAGGAGCACCTTATGTTGACTCTCATTGTTCCAAGAAAACGTCAAGTTAAAAACATGGATGTTTATCTTGCGCCTTTTATTGATGAGATGCAACTACTATGGAAAGGCATAAGAATGTATGACATATCACGTCCTCCATCAAATAGGTCCTTCATGTTGTATGGTGTGCTATGTTGGACTATTCATGATTTCCTAGGACTTGATGTTTGTTCTGGTAAGATAAAATATTTACGTATTTACACTCATAATTTATTTTCATCCCAACTTTCATACTTAGTTTTATACTATTTTTTTGATGTTATTAACATTACTTGTTGAATTGTAGGGCTTCAAACAAAGGGGATATTTGCATGTCCAAGATGTGTAGAACAATTTCAAGGGCGGTATTCTAAAGATCTACATAAATTTATTTACGCAAACAACAAGGTTTTTCTACCACTAGATCATAGGTTTAGAAATCGCCATGAAGAATCAATTTGATGGAAAAGTTAAAAATAGAGGCCCTCCCATGATTATGGGTCTAGGTGATTGGCTTAAGAAGTATGAAGATGCTGAATTGAAAGCTTGGGAGGATTTTTTGATCGGGGTGATTCAATTCAAGAACCAGAACAAGTTGTAGTTAATATGCCAGAAGGAATGAAAAGGAAATCCATATTTTATGAGCTCCCTTACTGGAAGGATCTATTAATATCTCACCTATTAGATCCTATGCACATCTTCAAAAATGTCCCAGATTCTATATTTTGACATATATCAGGCAAAGAGAAGGACACCTTGTCTTCGAGGAGAGATATTGCTCTTTCACGTACCAAATTTGATAGAAAACATTTGTGGCCAAAAGGAAAATGAAACATATGCAGAAGCTCCATGGATTTTGAAAAAAAAAGAGCTAGACCAACTAAAAAATGTCATCCATTCAATAAGGACACCTACTGGTTATGGGTCATCATTGGCTAAAGCTTTTACAGTTGATGGACATATCACAGGATTTAAAACACATGATTTTCATAATTTTATGAAGGTATTATATATCATCATTTAACATTTATTGGTAACATTGATTAAGTACTAAATATATTTTGATATTTTGTTGTGTGAGAAAAAATTACTAATGACCTTTTCATAAATGTGTTTGATAGCATATCATGCCATTGGCAATTAGGGGGGATTCCTGTCTTACAGTTGACTTAAGGAATGCCATAAGTTGATTGTCAGCATTTACAAGGTATGTGGTTATATGAAATGTTCATGTGTGAGAGACATAGAGATATTATATTGCATTTTAATTTTTGACTAAAGGTTCATACTAATTTACTATTCTTATATTAGGTGGGTGACCTCCAAGGAGATCCACGAATTTGAAGTGCCAAAGTGGAAGAAGGAAATTGCAGAAATTGTATGTGTATTTGAGAAGGAGCTCCCTACAAGTTTCATGGACCTACAAGTTCCATTTACTTATACACCTAGTCGATGAAATTGAATTGGCGGGTGTCGTATCAATGAGGTGGATGTTTTTCTTTGAGAGGTATATGAAAACTCTTAAAAGATATGTCCGACAAAAGGCACATCCAGAGGGTTGCATGGCTGAAGGGTATGTATTGAATGAAGCATTTTTCTTCCTGTGTGAATTCCTTGGTAAGGATTTTGAAGATGGGCCACGCATCTGGGATGAAGAATGAGCATCAGATATTATTGATGGAGAAAAACCACAATCTAATGGTGTTGAAGTACAAATTAGTAAGTAAATTCACAATCAGTGTGGTTGTTTTTCTTGCAATCATTAATTTACTCTGTAATTTATTTGTCAAATTAACAGCATGACATTTGGAGTTTGAAATAAACATGTTGACATGTAATAGGTGTAGATGAAAGTTCTATACTCGACAAGTTCATTCTGTACCACATGGACTTTATGAACAAATGGATTGATCTGTATGATAAAAAGAGAGAAGAAGTGTTAGAAGCAAGGAGACAGTTTAAGAGATTAAACCCAAGGAATACTCCACTTCCCACTGATCTGCTTGGGGAATGGGGCAAAGATTGCACACTAGAATGGGTTACTGAACAAATTCAAAATTAAATAGAAGATGCAGGTATAGATTCAAACATAACAAAAGATGAAATCAACATGTCTAGAGGATGTGAAAGAAAGGTACAATTGGAATTTTACAAAATGTTGTTTCCTTATAGTTTTGACACTATTAACTATTTTAATATTCGTCATTATATTTGTTTTCACTGAAATAAATGGTCTTTCATAGGCAAGGAAATATCCAACAATGTGGGCATATGGTCGACATTATCGTGTAGAAAGTGTAAAGAGATGATCCTTCGATTGTGGCATCATGGTTGACTTCAAGCAATCCAGTCGATCAAGCTCAAAAGATAAGAATATAATTGAAGGGAATCTACAATATGTTGGGAAAATACAAGAAATTATTGAGTTGGATTACCACTCTTTTAAATGTTGTATTTTAAGTGTAGATGGTATGAAGCATTTGAGAGGACATGAAGAATGATACCCATAGTGGATTGTTTTCTATAGATTCCTCATGCTTCCTACTGGAGGATAAGGAGCCTTATGTTCTACCAATTCATTGTGAGTAGGTATTTCTTTAACTTAAACAAGAAGCGATAGTGATCATTTATCTATTAATTCATAGTTTATTGTGAATATATACATGTGTTTATTAATCAATAAAATTGTTATAACATACGTCTAATATATGTTTTTCGTTCATGTGCAGGCATTTTTCTATGAAGATATTTTGGACCCGAAATGGATGTTTGTCATACATTATGATCCAAGATTAAGGCATGTATTTGATGATGCATTAGCGGATACTGAGCAAAACAATGATGGCCAACAAAATGAGAGAGAGGGATTAGAGAACATCGAAGAATTTGACATCCATGATGATGTTGAAGATGGTTATGTTCAGGCACAAGAAGACAACAATCCAAAGTTAGATGATGTTATGGAAGACAACAATATGGATGGTATAGAAAATGATGATCCAAATACATCTGCTAACAATATAGATGGTGTACAATCAAATTTCAATGATGATGAAGATGATGCAAGTCAAGATGAGGATGATGGTAATATTAAATACTTGAAAGAACATATGAACATTGACAATGATACACTAGATGACATTGTAGCAGACAATAATGTTAATGACCAAGACTTCTAAATTTTCAAAATTATTTGCAATCCATTTTTAAAAAAGGATGATTATTATGGCCCAAACTTTGAAATGCTTCAGTAATATTATTTGCATCGATACAAATTACCTATTGTAATATCCTTAAATTGTTCAATATTTGGTATGAATTGTTGGCAGAAAAAATTATGATTACTTGGATGCTTCTTCCATTCATTTTGTATCAACATATGTTCGTGAAGACACAAAAGTTAATAAAATATTAATGCACATAACTCATAATTAATTAAATAAGAAACTTTGTTAAGTTTATTATTTTTAAATAGTTTCCATTTTTATGTTGAACATAATTTTGAACATGTAACTGAAAAAATCCGTAGTAAATGCTTTACTAAATCAGCATATTCATTCATATAAGAATAGTATTGAGGCTCAATAAATGATATTCATTTAAATATAAGAAGAAATAAGTATGGAAAACATAAGAAAGAATGCATAATGATAACACAGTCATAGAGAATCTCTGATAAGAAGATGTTCTATTTCATTCATAAGCTCAAAATAATCACACAATAACAACAAATGTGCTCTAATAAATCTTATGAATTAAATAACTTGAAGAAACCACTTTGGAGACAACACAATAACAGATAAGCATGAAATTTAACACAACAATTGAACACCAAAATAAATTACCAATTATGAGCAATCTTCTCCATTATGTTGTTTCAAATATATATACATTTATAGCAGAAGTCTTTGATATGATATGGATGGTTGGAATGTGCAATCTATCTTCTTACTAATGCCTACTATAATAAAAATGAAAATGAAATATGATATGATGATCCTCTCAAAATTGGCCTTGGTTTCCTACTTATATAGTAAGCAACAAGCTTCCTTTTACAAAAATAGACGACCCTTCAAAACTACTTCTTTTACTAACAACTAATTAATTTGCATAATTGAAGAAATAACAAGGCTTAAGACACTTTAGATGTATGTTTCCTTTAATCAACGTAGAAATATCATGATCATCGATATGGCAAAGCTTTCCTCTCCATGATAGATGTCCAGATGCCCTCGCCTTAGTGACCTACTCATCTAAAGCCAAATACTTCTCTTCCCATTGATACACTGTAAAATCTGATGGCCACTGATATTCTTGGATCTTTGGTATGTTTGCAAGATGTGTTTTCCATCAACTATCTAGTAGTGCCTTTGTATCATTGAAAAATTTCAGATTTCCAGCATCAAGAGCAATCAATCCATCCATGATCAAATTGAGCTTGTGAAGACCAGTGTCACTATCCCCATGAACATGGGTTAAACACTTATGAATAACTTGACCAAATTCGTTCTTCCATTCATCCAAGTCTTTTACTTGACCATCATCTTTCACAATTTTCGGTGTATACCATTGTTTTAAGGTATGGAATGAATCCATTTGTGCCACAATCCTCTTATCCTCCCCTTGTATATACTGAAATTCATCAACAATCATTTTTACTGTTTGCTTAGTCATTTTTAATGTTGTAGGAGCATCAAGACTCCTTTGTATAACTTTGCATAACTTAGATAGAGTGTGGTGAATAGGCTACCACCTTTGAAACAGGGGGTCCAATACAAGCATATGTTCTTTTATTTGATCAATTGCTCATTGAAGTGATTTATAACTGTCATGCACACTCTCCAGTTTATCAATAACCAACTTTATTTTGTACTCAAGAATCTTCTCCATAACTTCATAAACTTTCCTTTTTACTTCATCATGGGCCTCCTTCATTTCATCCACTTCCTTCTTAGGAGTCTTTGCTTGCTCGGTCTAAATGCTTTATATAATATTTAATGGAGCACTAGGAGGCTTATATAACACTATCTCCTTGCTTTGTGAAGTTCCTACTCCTTTTAACTATTCTTTCAATTTGACATTCTCCATAAACAGTTTATTAACTTCATCATTTAAGAGCTTTTTTTTCCTTTCATACTCCTTTAATCTGCCGTCCAATCCCTTAACAGTTGCACAAGTGAACATGGATGAGTGCATGGTCATTGTGGCTGCCTCCAAAGGGGTTGTGTCCTATATTGTTCTTACAATTGTTGTCCCTTTCATTCATTGTATTACATCCAACAATTTAGGCTTCTGTGTGTTTTTTTGCTTGATCCAAATGACCAGGGTTTCAATTTTGGGGTTATACCCAGTTCCACTTACTCCTTCATTAGAGTCAAACTCTGCAACTAACATTGGATCTTCTTGAGCCCGTACTTGATCAAGCAAAAACATTTTCTTTAATTCCAACCCAGGAAAAATGAGCATGTTGCTCTTCAAAATCATCTCTCTAGCCTTCTGAGGGCTAATGTCAATGTGGTCAACCCTTAATTCATTGAAGGTTTGTGCCACCATTTGATTCTTTTCTAGTTCTTCAATTCCCACTTCATCTGACTCCATTTTCTCTTCAATTTATTTTATCTTCATCTTTGTCCAAAAATCCCTAAACTCTGGAGTCTTAAGGAACTCATCATCCTCTATAAACCTCCTGGCAGCAATTTCTCTCTCATCTTCATGTATTTATGCACTTGATTTTTCGGCATCATCCATCCTTTCCTCATGCCTTTGGGCACTAGTCTCATGGATGGGTTGATCAACCTCAATATCACCCTTTAATGATTGCAATACAATGGCCATATCTTCAGTATCTCCCACCCCTTCACTCTCTTCATAAGGTACCAATGGCTCAATGCTCTATGTCTTTTGTCTCTTGGAAGGAAATTTCTCCATGGGAGACTCTAATGTTGTGTCCGGGGTGTGCTTTATAGTTATCTTACCACCATGTTCCTGAAGATACACTTCTTTTTTACCATATAAATCCTCAAATTTATCAATTATTCAATTAATCCTCCTTATGGGGTCTTTTTCTTCAATGAAATAGCCAGAGAAACTTCTGTCATTTTGCTTCTTCCTTCCTTCAAGCTTCATTATAACCTCCCATTTCTTCCATCTGAGGCACACCTCTAGAAAATTAAGGTTGTTTCTTATCACATCTTCCTCATAATCTACTTGGTGTGCCACTGTCATTTTGGTAAGAAGATTATTCGTTATGTTATTTATATCATTTTTAGGGTCAAAGGCTCTTACTTTTCCATAACCCAACACATATCTTATCTTCAAGTAATATTGCAACTCCTCCAGTGTATCTAAGCCTATTGTCCAGTCTCCACATTTGGTTAAGTTTGGCAGAAATATGCCCTTCTTTTGTTTGTGCATTACATCCTTTTCCATCCACATCATTTGTCACATAAATTCAAGAAATGCTAATTTGAGGGGCATGAACTTTGGTAGTATGTGTGGAGAAGTAGGGCAGCCATAGATTCTTATTATTGTAACTTCTGGGAAAAAGAACCAATCACCAAAATTATGTGTGTGACCCTGTTCCTAGATCTCAAGGCCAATGGTATTAACAATTGTTGCATTTGTTTGGAAATATTGGTATTGAATAACCAAAAACTTGAAGAATTATGTGCACAAAGTCTTCATAGAATATAGAAAAGCTTGAATTCTTGCACCAACTATCCCAAATATAGCACCACTTATGGATAGGTGTGGCATTCCTTTGCTCATTGACTCTAGCCAAGTCCATTCGTTTAGTCCAATGGTATCGATTTTGGTATAGTATCAAATGGCACAATAAGGAATAGTGTTTGAATATAATTGGTGCTCTATCCTCTATGACTTGTGAGAATTCATCATCCAACGCCCTCTCAAGGTATGAAGAAAATTCATACTCAATATTAGTCTCGGGGTTTTGAATTCTCATGGTCATCATCATCAGGCTTATTGGCATTTTATCTTGAGCATCCACCCCTAGTACTTGGCACAGGGCTAAATATGTATTCACAAAAAAATATTGAAAATTTGTCATAGTGAATGGTTCAATATTTGAAGTAGAAATGGGAATCATTTTGTTACTAATGCCTCTTTTCATATATAGGGGTAGATCATCACTTCTATACATTCTTCTTAACCTGTTATAATCTTCCTCGCTCTTCTATAGGTTTATTTTGGTCAAATCCTACTTGTTTAAGCCAAAAAACTCAATGATAGTAGCTCTGGTTACCTCTACCAATATTGAGCCATTTGGAAACCTTACTATCTTGGTTGCAGAGTGATAATGCTTGGCTAGTAATCTAATAAACTCCACATCAATAAAAATGTCTGGGACAATCAACTTTGCTAAATCCAACATCCAATGGTTTAACACTAGAATCTTCTCATTTCTCTTACTGTAAAAATACCAAAATAAGTCCCACCTAGATTTGGGAATGAGAGCATCCCTACAATGTTGTGCAGTGTCTACGAGAAATTTATTATTTCCCTCCTTGGTTTATCTTGGAAGTATATCTAATATAGATTGTTAAATTGGTCTCTTCTTTACCTTAGGTTCTTCTTCCTTAATTTTGGCCTTACTTTCTTTTACTTCCAATTTTTTTCTTTTAGGAGGCATATTTCAATTTTTCCTACTATGACTTCAAATAACAGAGCTCTACCAAATACTACACCAATCAAGCTTCTTCAAAGGGTTATTTGTGCACTTACCCAAGTGCTCGTCATTCACAGAGCTCCTTTTCTTGGCGTCCTCAGCTCCATCCACAACAATGCATTTCAACTAAGCACAGTCTTAGGCAAATTCACTTGCTTTTGAGGGCACGGTATTTAGTCATATCAGTATTAATGCCAATTCTTCGCCAGATAGTTTCCCAACAAGCTCAAATCCTTGAAATTAATTTTGAAGCATGTGTGAGGGCATTTATTGTTGTAAATTGTAATGATGCCATGATTATTGTACTATCGTCGTCTCTTATTATACCCGTTGCGGTATGGCAGTATTTTTCCTTTCCATTATGATGTTTACCACACTACCGCCTTGCTTAAGACCTCTTACTATGGGGTTGTGGTGTATACCGCTCTACCACAACCATATTATCCACCTCATGCAGTACTACGGTGTCCACTTTTCTTTCATGCTTACCACTCTACCGCCTTGCTCAAGACTTCTTGTTGCGGGGTTGCAATGTACACCATTCTACCACATATATTTCTCACCCTC
>CM021108.1:390434128-390527534 GCA_007115665.2 Sequoiadendron giganteum | reverse complement strand
ACCACCTATTAGTGATAGATTTTTAGTTTCAAGCAAATCTTTCTACTCTTTCCCTCATCGTATTTCATTATTTTCAAGAAAATTCAAAGGGAACCAGCCCATAATCTCCCTGGTCACCCACAACCTCAAAGTGTTCCAATGTGTCAATAGGTTGCTGAAGTTCATAGCTTAGCAAGGGTGTAAACCTTATTTGACAACAGATCCATCACCTCTCTGCAATCAATTTGTTTATTAGCCAAATTGTAGATGTATTAGACACAACAAGACAACCATCAGTGTAGGAACGCCAGCCAACAGCATGATGAGTGCCCTATCATGGAGAAGAATATTAGAATAGATCTTTGGTGGTCACGGGATTCTGCTTGGAGATTAAAAAACCGGTGCATTCATCTACAACTTGTTTTATTTTAGTTATGTTTAGTTATCAAACGTCATGACCTTTTGTAACAGGTTTGTAGCTTGTTGCCTCAAGACTCGAATAGAAATTATCAGAACATATATTTTTTAGAATAGAAATTAGTAAGAAGATAGATTGCACCAATTCACCCATCCATCTCATATTAGAAACTATTGTTATAATACATATTATTTGAAGATCAATACAATGGAGAAGGTTATGCATAATTACTGATTTTCTTTCATGTGTTTAACTATTGTGTGGATTTATATGCTTATATGTTATTTGGTTGTCTCCAAAGTAGCTTATGTTATTCAAATTGAGTGTGTGGAAATACATTTAATTTGTCAATATACATTTACTATAGTGTGTGATGTTGTTGACTAGTTTTTGTGTGCATAAGAATTAAAATTCCTTTTAAGAAATTAGATTTAATAGGTTCTGATTTGGATTAAAGTTCTTTTAAATAGATTATCTTGATTTTTTTCCCTTCACATCTGAATTAAATCCTTTCACAACTTCACGGTAACATAAGGGGATATCACTAGGATCACTAAGAAGAGTCTAAATAACTAACCTACTTGCATGTTTGCACAAGGTGCATACATTCAAGGTGCCCAACTTTTTGAGTTAAGCTGAAAAGTAGATCTACCCATCTTACAAAATCATGTCTCCATAATCATCATCCACCTCTCAACTCCATTCACCCAATAGTGTAGGCACTGGTCATTTTTAGAACAATCTCATACAAACTTTATTCATACAACTGATTCTCAAGATATTTTCAATAGGAAGTAGTAATTAACCTTGCATCTACTTCACCCCCATGTTCCATTGTGAGTAGATTGCTTAGATCAAAAATCATAGCCTTCAAAATCTTCCTTATTTCTCAGGTACACCTGCCTTGGTTTAGTAGAGCCTAAAGAGTAGGAGGTAATCAAATTGCCTTGTTCGTGGGCCAAAAACATGTTAAGAGATTGGCACCCTCTTATGGTCTAAAAACCTACTTTTTTGAGACCTAACACAAGGATTTGTCAAGCGCGTAAGAGAGCTATTGGAGCAGCCTCATCTAAAATATTTTGAACTCGATTTTGATGTACCATTTAGAGAGCTTGGTTTTCATGGAGTTCCTTTCAAAGCCTCTACTTCTAGTGTTGTTCTTACGATAAACTGTTTAGTAGAGTTGGTGGAATTACCTTTCTTATTAATCACTATTAGTGAGATTGAGATTGTTAATCAATTAGGTTCTAATTGCTTGTAGCAATGAAAGAGTCTAAAAAGGTAGAGAGAGATACACTGGTGACTCAAGATAAAATTCATCTTTCAAAAACAAAGGCAGTTAGGTTGGCAGACTTGTGGATCATACCAGCATTTGGTGGAAGAGGAAGAAAGATGACTGGAACTCTGGAGGCCCACCATAATGGATTTTGGTATTCAACAATGAGAGAAAAAGAGAGTTTATATCATATATCAAAACATTAAGCATGCATTCTTCCAGCCAGTGGAGAAGGAGATGATTACTTTGCTTCACTTTCATTTGCATAACCATATCATGGCATGGGAACCAAGAAGACCAAGGATGTCCAGTTTTATGTGGAGGTAATAGATGTGGTCCAAAATTTAGGAGGGGCAAGAAGGTCAATGTATGATCCTGATGAAATTGAGGAAGAACATCAAGAGAGGGACAGGAAAAATAAAATCAATGCAGAGTTTCAAGGATTTTTCAAGCCAGTAAGAGAGCTATGGGAGGAGCCTCATCTAAAATATTTTGAACTAGAGTTTGATGTAAAATTTAGAGAGCTTGGTTTTCATGGATCTCCTTTCAAAGCCTTTGCTTTCATTGTTCCTACGATAAACTTTTTGGTAGAGTTGGTGGAATTAAATTTCTTAGTAATCACTATTAGTGAGATTGAGATTGTTAACCTTGAGAGAGTGGGACTTGGGAAAAATGCATTTGATATGGCTATTTTTTTCAAAGAATTCAAGCAAGATGTACTCCATGTTGATGCCATTCCTCAATCTTCGCTTGATAGCATTAAGGAATGGATGAACTCCATAGATATAAAGTATTATGAAAGCAGAATGAACTTGAACTGGCGGCCAATTTTGAAGACTATTACTAATGATCCAGACAAATTTATTGAAGATGGTGGTTGGGAATTTTTGAATATGGAAGCTAGTGATTCTGATTCTGATAATTCAGAAGAGTCAAATCAAGGACATGAACCCCCTGATGTAGAAGAGGAATCAAAATTAGATGAGGAAGGTTCAGAAGATGAATCTCTTGTGGAGTTAGATGAGGATGAAGAAGAAGAAGAATATTTTGAAGGGGATGAAGGTAAAACATGGGATGAATTAGAAGCTGAAGCTAGAAATGTAGATAAGGAAAAATGAGACGAGTCTGACAGTGAAGAGGAAATGTTGCAACAAAAGGTAAAAGCGATAGAGATGTCTTAGGCACTTGCTATTAGAGATTCAAGAGGAATGCCTACCAAGAGGCATAAATTCAGATGAATTGAGTTCATCTACATCCTTCTACTATTTATTCATGCACATAAGGTTCAGTTATTTATGCAAATGATGTATATATGTTAACTCGATTAGTGTTGTTAGTTTGATAGTTTGACTTCTATGACAACCAACCATTAGGCCATTATGTGTGAGAGCACGTTTGTGTTTTTAGTTAGCTTTTTTGGATAGCTCTACTTGGTGTTAAGGACATTCCATTTATCTTTTGAATGTTAATAAGTCTAGTATTACATGCTTCTCTATGTTGATCAGATCAGGTTACAGGTTTTTTATTGCTGATTTATTTATTTATGGAGTTTTTTAACTTGGAAGACAATAATTTACTACCTTTTTTAAATTAGATGGACAAATTAAGTGGTCCGTTAGCTACACCAAGTGATGTAGACTATAAGGATGTGTTAGATCTATAGGATGCCTACCAAGATGCATCAAAACATTCTTACATGTTAAAAGAATGGTAGCATCGTGAGGAAGGATGAAAAAGATGCATGTGGATCACTTAGTAGAATGTCAACATGAATTCAAGGAAGCACTCCTTGAGATACCATGTTTGAGAGAAAAGAAGATAAATTAAATCAACATGGGACTAAGTTACTCAAATGATACAAATCATAACTTAAATAAGGACACTTAAGAGATATTAAAAGATAATGGTCATTAATTAAAATATGCGATGAAAATAAGGCATGAATGTCACCCACTACCCTTTAAGGCAAACAATATTTTTTTAGTCAACATGAAATAATGGGACAATTGAGTGGGATCTAGGGCCAATAGAGAAGAACTTTAGAACTCATCCTATGCATCAATAAACAACTCAACACAAGAAATGATAATTGACATATTAACACAGCAATATCCAACTAAGTTATTGAAATTCATCTATTGATACCTCGTTCTCCATCTAGATTAAAAAATCAGCCCACTTTTTGCTTTGTAAATTTTCCTTTTCAAATTTCTTTGGATGTTGGCCATATTTCTCCTCCTGTCAAAACATAGCACATGGACTAGTTAAACTAATTAATATGCAATCATTTACTTTTTCCTAGGGAATTAAAACATATCATTTAACATATTAAATATACTTACAAATTTACAGATCAAGGCTTGTAAACCTTTCTGGCCACTGTGATGTGTGGCACGAAGTTTTTGAAGCCTAGCCTTGGAGGCCTTGTCCTAAAACATATACTAGTTCAATTTAACTATGCACAAAAAAAATTTAAAAATCGTTTAATAAATTTGATATAATCTTATGAGAAAATTTGAATACCTATGTACTCTCCTCATCGGACTTCCTTTGTGCTTCGAACTTCTCATATGCTTTTACAAGCTCTTTCCATACTTTGACACTTACATCAATTGGCCTTTTTTTGAGCCTTAGCTCGAGAGGGATTTTTTATCTTCTTTATTTGGTTGCACTAAAATCTCTTACAATTTTGAGACATTCGTAGCTTTACCTTCTTCATAGACCAACTTGTGCCAAATTCAGTCTCCATTTCATTGATAACTATTTTTTGCAGGTGTATGGGTATCTTTGAGAATGGAAAATGTAGATGGACTTCAAACCGTTGAAGGCATGATTCCTTCAACCTATTCACAAACCCTTTTCCAGCAGCTATCATTCGGACTTCCCCTAAAACCACATTGTATTCTATCTTGGTATTGTAGGTACCAATGCAAGATTGAAAACTTGGCGTGGTGGAAGAAGTCTATGTCCCAAGAGTGGGTGGGATAGTGGAAGCCTCTGCTCCCTGTTCTACATTACTAGAGTTTACTATTATTGATTTCCTCCTAGATATTTTGCTTGATCCAGGATTGCTTGGGGAATCAATTGATTCCCTTTGACACAGTTTATTTGGTTACAATGTTTGAGGGGCTTCACTAGATCAGTTTTCTATGTATCTGGCAAGCATTTTCCAACACATCATCCAATTTTTTCATTTCCTCTTCCCCCTATATGGAAGCCAATGCCTCTTTATCTTTGTCAGTCACATGTCCCTATATATATATATATATATATATATATATATATATATATATATAATTTCTTCTTTTAAATTTAAAAAGTAAAAATGAAAGAAACGAGGGAAACATTTACAAATCTATAAATTGACAATGAATTACCTCATCGTGGCCAGAGTCTTCTCCCTTTGTTCTCTTCCCTCTATCGCATGACATTTTGAGGTGACCTAGGGAAAATTATTTTCGTCCAGTCTGTGGAGGAAAATGAAGTACACACTATCAGGTATGAAATTTTTCATCGGGTTTGCAGTATGAAATTTTTACCTTGAATGACTCTCTTTCTGGATTTAAACACCTATGAATCAATTTCTTGTGCACCTTTATAGAATATAAATATATTTGAAAGGATATAAATAAATGCAAAATGAAATAAATGTATAGTAAAAAAATTAATTCTTGTGCACTTGTATAGAATGGTAATCTTTGGGGGATAAAAAGGGCATGGAGTGTGGTTTTATTGAGATTTAACACAAATAGGTCCCATGCTTGAGTCACATCCATTGATTAGAAATAAAATGAATGTGTGTGCACAATCAATTCAAAATCATGAGCTCATTGTTTTGTAAAAGAATAAGTGAAAATTAGTAATAGCTAATTTAAGCTCGAAGGTCTCACAAATTTGAGGAAATGGTCTATTATTCATCTATTGTCTTAAAAGCCCTATCTCCTCATATTGTCTCAACCAAACTCTTTTCCCACAGGACCTAGCTGCAATGGGGCAGATGCAGTTTAACTACTTGTCTTGAAAGCACTCGACTACTTTTTTAGGAAGGAATCAAGAAAGTTGTCTTCAGAGAAAGTTATGGAAGGAAGGTCTGAGAAATTGAACTGGAAACCAAAAGCTTGGGATGGGACTGATAAGAAAATAAGGGCATTGGGGTTTCAAAAATATGTTCACTGATCTCGAATGCGGAGGAAATAATGCAATGTCTACAATTTTACCCTCCTCCTTTGCAACCACATGAGACTTGAATGATTTGCGTGTAAACAAAACAATATTCACAACCCTTTCTTCACAATTCTCTTCATTTAATCCAAACAAAAATATTTGTGGGAACGAAAAAAACAAATTGTAACCTTACCTATGGTGTTGCAAACTAAATTGAATTTTTGATCTACTTGCTTGTAGCCCTCCTTCACTTTGTTTTTCCCTTTTTTCTCCTCTCTTCCTTTGTGCAACTTTTTTCTCTTGTCATCTCTTCCTTCTTGACGTGGGAAGTTTTAAATTTTTGTTCCTGATTCAGTAGTCAGTGCTATAGTCAGCATAGCAAAGTGCGCCTAATGTAGTGCCACCTTTCAACCAAAAATGTAATTTGTTTGGGATGCAAAAGGTGCCACAAAATGTGCCTAATTTAGCGCCTAGCAATGTAAAATGATGTATTTTGCTTGGAAGTTGATAAATAAATTGATCCTAAATTGAATTCATCTTCATATTTTTAAGGGAGCAATCATGGTTCCCTATTTTATCTATTCCTTATCCCATGTCAATTTTGTGGGTGCAAAACTAATAGAGGTTAGATTTGTGAACTTAGAAATGACCCCTATACAACTAGATGAGTCATCTAAAGTGTAAAATATATGTCAAATATATATCTAAAGTGAGGTTTTGTGTTGGATAACATATTCGTTGAAATGATATAATTGGTTTACTAAACGTTATTTACTATGTTGTGTATTATAGGGGTGAGACGAGGCCATGGCAACAGATCGTTTCATGTCAAATGAGGACACAATGGCTGAAGCGGGACATCAGGTACTCAAATTTTGACTTAACTTAGGAAAAAATGATCTGATGACATTTTATGATACGTCCATCTTTTTTCACAATATTATTGAAATTTATTATGTATTATCCAATCTTGACATAAATTAATGCATGTTGTTGATTATTTTAGATGGAGATTGGAAAATGCAGAGCCTGAGTGTTCAACTAGCAAAAGAGGAAGATATGTACTTGGACATGGACCTACAATTATTAAATCACGTAGATGATAGTGGGTGTTTGAGGATATGACAATGGATCTTGCAGACATAAAAAATGATTTCACTGAACAAGAGGTTGGTCAAGACTATAGTACATGGGATGAATACTTTGAGAAAATATATGACTAAAGTGAGGTTTTGTGTTGGAAAGCATATTTGTTAGAATGATATAATTGGTGTATTAAACATTATTTACTATGTTGTGTATTATAGGGGAAAGACGAGGCTATGGCAACATATCGTATCATATCAAATGAGGACAGAACGAATGAAGCGAGACATCAGGAACTTAAATTTTGACTTAACTTAGGAAAAAATGATCTGGTGGAATTTTGTGATATGTCCATCTTTTTTCACAGTATTATTGAAATTTATAATGTATTATCCAATTTTGACATAAATAAATGCATGCTGTTGATTATTTTAGATAGAGATTGGAGCAAATGCAGAGCCTGAGTGTTCAACTAGAAAAAGAAGAAGATATGTACGTGGACATGGACCTAAAACTATTAAATCACATAGACAACAGTGGGTGGAAGATGATATGACAATGGATCTTCTAGACACAACAGATGATTGCACTGAACAAGAGGTTGGTTACGACTATAGTACATGGGATGAATACTTTGAGAAAATTGTTGTTTGTGGATGTTCAGTATGTCGTGGAAAGAAACAATTCAAACGATCAATTATACAAAGACATTACATATATGATGAGCTTCTAGTCGGTAGTATGCCTCCTATAATCAATTCAAATCCAATATGAATTGTGGTAAGGAATTTTCCAATTTGATATAAATAACATGTATACTTCGTTTAAACATTGTTTTATATTATTTAAATAACTATTTTTTTCTCAATGGATACTTGCAGGATAAAGTTCTTGGTTTAAAGTTTCCTGGATCACCGAATTCCATCCTAGAGGGAAATGATCATTTATCAGATGATACATCTAACAAAAATATGTGCCAATATACCAGCTAGGAAGATGAGGAATTAATGAAAACAAGTCATAGAACAATAACCGATTTAAAGATGCATAATTTTCTCAAAGACAGGGGGAAGGTGGACTACATTCCCTATGAGAATGAATGTGATGGAGATGATGACTTGCCCCTAAGTTTGAGATCAATTTACAAAGAGACATTTGATCATTGACTATATTGTGCTTGGCCTAGTGATCAACAACTACCTAGAGTGTATGAGGTGTTTCAATTTTGGGGATACAACTACATGATACGACCCTCCAATATTCATGGAGCGAATCTAGGCCTCTTTATCGTCCAAAATGTACATGTGGGATCTAAACATAGAAACAATTCAAAACAAACCACTAGGAGATTAATGCCATATTATGGTCCATCATATTACAGTGTGAATGGAGAAGGCTAGCACAATATAAGCCTAGCATGTTAGCATATGGTCTAAATTTGAACATGTATACACATTGTCTCCAATTGGAAAGTGGAAAAGAAATTAATAGAGGTCATCGTATGTATATATATGGGTGTGCATACACACATAAAAATATTGCAGTATTTATAAATAGTAGTAAGGGAAGGGACCCTAATGTAAGACCGATTTGTCAATTTGTTGAGGTTATAAATGATAAAGATGGAGATATGGAAAGAGAGGTTGATAGATTGATAATGTTTGAGGCTATTAAGGACCTTACCATTGGGGATGAGTTATTGATTGATTACCCCTTCTTAAAATGCACTCCTGCGAAAAAGAAAAGGGAAGAACAAGGTCTCCCTAAGGATGTTCTTAAGGACATAAAACCAAAGAATAATAAATGAGTGTAGATTGGTGTTTTATAAACTATGTTGTCAAAATTGTGTTTTATTTAAATTATTGTATAAAAAAGGTAGTCTATAAAATAATGTTCCATTATTCAATTGATGTATATATGTTCATACAATTTTTATTTTTATTTTTTAAGCCATATTAGATTATATTTCTTTAAAATTGATACATTTATGATTTATCCAATTGTTGGAAAATATTAAATAATGCTTGCATTTGTTGATAGGTAGAAGATGTTGATGAAGCACATACTAATACCCATGATCCAACTGGGTTATTAATATTTGGATGGGATGATCCAAACGATCCTTTAAAAAATACCAGGGAAAAAAGAGCAAGTTGAAGAGATTACTACCACCTAATAAATTTGAAGAGCTGATGAGATGCAACCTACCCTTAATGATGATGTTCATGATAGTGAAAATGCAGTGCATGAAGAAGGATTGAATGAAATTCTTACAAGTTTCTTTGGGGATGGAAACAATGATGACAATGATGATCATATGGTTGACAGTAATGATCATAGTAGGAGTAATTACCAGCAACGTAATGTTGATGATAACAACCTGAAAGACTCCATCAAGCAAGCAGAGAAGACACCCGTGTTCAAATCTGATGCAAGTACAACCTCACAACTCGCATGCACATTAATATTATTAGAAATCAAGTCACTATTTGGCTGGTCAAACAAAGGATTCACTGCCCTATTTAGGTGAGTTGAAATCAATTTCTTACTTTGCATTGTCAATTGGTGTACATAGTTCGTAAACATTCATCAACTTCGTTTATATTTCTTTAAGGGAATTTTAAAACTATATATTGTATATAAACAGTCCTAGTATAGATTGACATATCAAAAATGTTCATCATAAGTCAAACATTCAATTGATTTAATCTCTGGCAAACTTACAGGGCACTAAAAACTAAAATATTCCTTGAAGAGAATGTGTTGCCATCAACTTGTAGAGATGTGTGTCTTTTGTTGGTTGAGTTGGGGATTGAATATAAGAAAACTCATTCATGTAAAAATGATTGCATTTTATACAAAGATGAATATCAAAACAAGGTAGAATGTCTTGTATACAAAGAGAAGAGATATCGTACAGATGTACAAGGCCCTATAGTTCCAAAGAAGGTTTTATGTCACATGCCAATTATACCTAGACTTCAATGAATGTTTTGTTGCAAGTCACCTGCACAATTGATGGACTGGCATGCAAAGAACAGGAGTAAATATGGATTCATGTGAATTTTGGTCGACTCCAAAGAAATGAAACACATAGAGAAAAAATGGCCAAGAAAATTCAAAGATGAACCCCGTAGTATCAAGTTTGGTCTTGCAATTAATGGAGTGTGCACATTCTCTTTCCTGCACTCAAATTATAGTGTTTGGCCAGTTAGATTGATAGTATACAATATTCCCCCATGGATGAGTGTTAGAAAGGAGCACCTTATGCTGGCCCTCAGTTTTCCAAGAAAACATCAAGTTAAAGACATGGATGTCTATCTTGCACCTTTTGTTGATGAGATGCAACTACTATGGAAAGGCATAAGAATGTATGAGATATCACATCCTCCATCAAATAGTTCTTTCATGTTGTATGGTGTCCTATGTTGTACTATTCATGATTTTCCAATACTTGGTGTTTGTTCTGGTAAGATAAAATATTTACGTATTTACACTCATAATTTATTTTCATCCCAACTTTCATACTTAGTTTTATAATATTTTTGATGTTATTAACATTACTTGTTGAATTTCAAGGCTTCAAACAAAGTGGATATTTTCATGTCCAAGATGTGCAGAACAATTTCAAGGGTGGTATTCTAAAGATCTACATAAATTCATTTACACAAACAAGATTTTTCTACCACTAGATCATAGAGAAGAATAAATTTGATGGAAAATTTGAAAATAGAGGCCCTCCAATGATTATGGGTCCGGGTGATTGGCTTAAGAAGTATGAAGATGCTGAATTGAAATCTTGGGAAGATTTTTTTGATCAGGGTGATTCAATTGAAGAACTAGAACAAGTTGTAGTTCATATGCCAAAAGGAATGAAAAGGAAATCCATATTTTATGAGCTCCCTTACTGGAAGGATCTATTAATATCTCACCTATTAGATCCTATGCACATCTTAAAAAATGTCCCAGATTCTATTTTTTGACATATATCGGGCAAAGAGAAGGACACCTTGTCTTCGAGGAGAGATATTGCTCTTTGCATGCCAAATTTGATAGAAAACATTTGTGGCCAAGTAGGGAAAATGAAACATATGCAGAAGCTCCATGGATTTTTTTAAAAAAAGAGCTAGACCAACTGAAAAAATTTCATCCATTCAATAAGGACACCTACTGGTTATGGGTCATCATTGGCTAAAGCTTTTACAGTTGATGGACCTATCACAGGATTTAAAACACGTGATTTTCATAATTTAATGAAGGTATTATATATCATCATTTAACATTTATTGGTAACATTGATTAAGTACGAAATATATTTTGATAGCACATCATGCCATTGGCAATTAGGAGGGATTCATGTCTTACAATTGACTTAAGGAATGCCATAAGTCGATTGTCAGCATTTACAAGGTATGCAGTTATATGAAATGTTCATGTGTGAGAGACATACAGATATCATATTGCATTTTAATTTATGACTAAAGGTTCATACTAATTTAATATTCTTATATTAGGTGGGTGACCTACGAGGAAATCCATGAATATGAAGTGCCAAAGTGGAAGAAGGAAATTTCAGAAATTGTATGTGTATTTGAGAAGGAGCTCCCTACAAGTTTCATGGACCTACAAGTCCATTTACTTATACACCTATTCAATGACATTGAATTGGCGGGTGTCATATCAATGAGGTGGATGTTTTTCTTTGAGAGGTATATGAAAACTCTTAAAAGATATGTCTGAAAAAAGGCACATCCAAAGGGTTGCATGGTTGAAGGGTATGTAGTGAATGAAGCATTTTTCTTCTTGTGTGAATTCCTTGGTAAGGATTTTGAATATGGGCCATGTTTCTGGGATGAAGAACAAGCATTAGATATTATTGATGGAGAAAAAACACAATCTAATGGTGTTGAAGTATAAATTAGTAAGTAAATTCATGATCAGTCTGGTTATTTTTCTTGCAATAATTAATTTACTCTATAATTTATTTATCAAATTAACAACATGACATTTGGAGTTTGAAATAAACATGTTGACATGTAATAGGTGTAGATGAAAGTTTTATACTCGACAAGTTCATTCTGTACCACATGGACTTTATGAACAAATGGATTGATCTGTATGATAAAAAGAGAGAAGTGTTAGAAGCAAGGAGACAGTTTAAGAGATCAAACCCAAAGAATACCCCACTTCCCACTGATCTGCTTAGGGAATGGGGTAAAGATTGCACACTAGAATGGGTTACTGAACAAATTCCAAATCAAATAAAAGATGCAGGTATAGATTCAGACATAACAAAAGATGAAATCAACATGTCTAGATGATGTGAAAGAAAGGTACAGTTGGAATTTTACAAAATGTTGTTTCCTTGCAGTTTTGACACTATTAACTATTTTAATATTCGTCATTATATTTTTTTCATTGAAATAAATGGTCTTTCATAGGCGAGGAAATATCCAGCAATGTGGGTATATGGTCAACATTATCGTGTAGAAAGTGTAAATGTAAAGAGATGATCCTTCGATTGTGGCATCATGGTTGACTTCAAGCAATCTAGTCGATCAAGCTCAAAAGATAAGAATATAATTGAAGGGAATCTACAATATGTTGGGAAAATACAAGAAACTATTGAGTTGGATTATCACTCTTTTAAATGTTGTATTTTTAAGTGTAGATGGTATGAATCATCTGAGAGGACACAAAGACATGATACCCATAGTGGATTATTTTCTATAGATTCCTCATGCTTCCTACCAAAGGATAAGGAGCCTTATGTTCTACCAATTCATTATGAGCAAGTATTTCTTTAACTCAAACAAAAAGCGGTAGTCATCATTAATCTATTAATTCATAGTTTATTATGAATATATACATGTGTTTATTAATCAATAAAATTGTTATAACATATGTCTAATATATGTATTTTGTTCATGTGTATGTATTTTTCTATGAAGATATTTTGGACCCAAAATGGATGTTTTTCATACATTATGATCCAAGATTAAGGCATGTATTTGACGAAAAATTAGTGGATACTAAGAAAAACAATGATGGTGAACAAAATGAGAGAGAGGGATTAGAGAACATTGAAGAAATTGGCATCCATGATGATGCTGAAGATGGTTATGTTCAGGCACAAGAAGACAACAATCTAGAGTTAGATGATGTTATAGAAGACAACAATATGGATGGTATAGAAAACGATGATCCAAATACATCTGCTAACAATATAGATGGTGTATAGTCAAATTTCAATGATGATGAAGATGATGCAGGTCAAGATGAGGATGATGATAATGTTAAATACTTGAAAGAACATATGAACATTGACAATGATACACTGGATGGCATTGTAGTAGACAATAATGTTAATGACCAAGACTTCTAAATTTTCAGAATTATTTGCAATCCATGTTTAAAAAGGGATGATTCTTATGGCCCAAAATTTGAAATGCTTCAGTAATATTATTTTTGTAGATAGGAATTACCTATTACAATATCTGTAAATTATTAAATCTTTGGTATGAATTTTTGGCAAAAAAAAAAATGATTACTTGGATGCTTCTTCCATTCATTTTGTATCAACATATGTTCGTGAAGATACAAAAGCTAATAAAATATTAATGCACGTAACTCACAATTATTTAAATAAGCAACTTTGTTAACTTTATTATTTTTAAATAGTTTCCATTTTTCTGTTGAACATAATTTTGAACATGTAACTGAAAACATCCACAATAATTGCTTTACTATATCAGCATATTCATTCACATAAGCATAGTATTGAGGCTCAATAATTGATATTCATTCAAATATAAGAAGAAATAAGTATGGAAAACATAAGAAGAAATACATAATGATAACACGGCCATGGAGAATCTCTAATAATAAGATGTTTTATTTCATTCGTAAGCTCAAAATAATCACACAATAACAGCAAATGTGCCCTAATAAATCTTATGAATTCAAATAACTTGAAGAAACCACTTTGGAGACAACATAGTAACAGATAAGCATGAAATTTAACACAACAATTGAACACCAAAATAGATTACCAATTATGAGAAATCTTCTCCATTATGTTGTTTCAAATATATATACATTTATAGCAAAAGTCTTTGATATGATATGGATGGGTGGAATGTGCAATCTATCTTCTTACTAATGCCTACTATAATGGAATATGATATCATGATCCTCTCAAAATTGGCCTTGGTTTCCTATTTATATAGGAAGCAACAAGCTTCAGGCCTTTTACAAAAAATAGATGACCCTTCAAAACTACTTATTTTACTAACAACTAATTAATTTGCATAATTGAAGAAATAACAAGGCTTAAGACACTTTATACGTATGTTTCCTTTAATCAACGTATAAATCCCGTGATCATCGATCTGGAAAAGCTTTCATCTCCATGATAGACGTCCAGATGCCCTCGCCGTAGTGACCTACTCATCTGAAGGAAAATACTTCTCTTCCCATTGATACACCATAAAATATGATGGCCACTGATATTCCTGGATCTTTGGTATGTTTGCAAGATGTTTCTACCATCGACTATCTAGTAGTGCCTTTGTATCATTGACAAATTTTAGATATCCAGCATCAAGAGAAATCAATCCATCCATGATCAAATTGAGCCTGTGAAGACCAGTGTCACTATCCCCCTGAACATGGGTTAAACACTTATGAATAACTTGACCAAATTCCTTCTTCCTTTCATCCAATTATTTTACTTGACCATCATCTTTCACAATTTATGGTGTATACCATTGTTTTAAGGTATGGAATGAATCCATTTGTGCCACAATCCTCTTATCATCCCCTTGCATTTACTGAACTTCATCAACAATCATTTTTACTATTTTCTCAATCGGTTTTAATGTTGTAGGAGCATCAAGACTCATTTTTAGAACTATGCATAACTTAGATAGAGTATGGTGAATAAGTTGTCACCTTTGGAAGAGGGGGTCCAATACAAGCATATGTGTTTTTATTTTATCAATTGCTCGCTGAAGTGATTTATAACTATCATGCACACTATCCAATTTATCAATAACCAACTTTATTTTGTACTCAAGAATATTTTCCATAACTTCATAAACTTTCCTTTTTACTTCATCCTGAGCCTCCTTCATTTCATCCACTTCCTTTGCAGGAGTCTTTGCTTGCTTAGTTGGAATGCTCTATACAATATTTAATGGAGCACTAGGAGGCTTATATAACACTATCTCCTTGCTTTGTGAAGTTCCTTCTTCTTTTAACTGTTCTTTCAATTTGACATTCTCCATAAGAAGTTTATTAACTTCATCATTTAAGAACTTTTGCTCCCTTTCATACTCCTTTAATTTATCCTCCAATCCCTTAACAGTTGCATGAGTGAACATGGTTGAGTGCATGGTCATTTTGGCTGCCTCCAAAGGGTGGTGTCTTGTATTGTTCTTACCATTATTGCCCCTTTCACTCCTTGTATTATATCCAACAGTTTAGGATTTTGTGTGTTTTTTTGCTTGATCCAAATGGCCAAGGTTTCAATTTTGGGGTTATACCCAGTTCCACGTACTCCTTCATCAGATTCAAACTCTACAACTAGCATTGGATCTTCTTGAGCTCGTACTTGATCAAGCAAAAGTATTTTCTTTAATTCTAACCTAGGAAAAATGAGCATGTTGCTCTTCAAAATCATCTCTCTAGCCTTTTAAGGGCTAATGTCAATGTGGTCAACCCTCAATTCATTGAAGGTTTGTGCCACCATTTGATTATTTTCTGGTTCTTCAATTCCCACTTCATCTGACTCCATTTTCTCTTCAATTTATTTTATCTTCATCTTTGTCCAGAAATCCCTAAACTCTAGAGTCTTGATGAACTCATCATCCTCTATAAACCTCCTGGCAAAAATTTCTCTCATCTTCATGAATCTCTACACTTGTTTTTTATGCATCATCCATCCTTTCCTCATGCCTATGGGAACTAGTCTCATGGATCGGTTGATCAACCTCAATATCACCCTTTAATGATTGCAATACAGTGGCCACATCTTCAGTATCTCCCACACCTTCACTCTCCTCATAAGGTACCAATGGCTCAATGCTTTGTATTTTATCTCTTGGGAGGAAATTTCTCCATGGGAGACTCTGATGCTATGTCTGGGGTGTGCTTTGTATTTATCTTACCACCATGTTCCTGAAGATATGCTTCTTTTTTACCATATAAATCCTTAAATTTATCAATTATCCGATTGATCCTCCTGATGGGGTCTTTTTCTTCAATAAAATAGCCAGGGAAACTTTTGTCATTTGGCTTCTTCCTTCCTTCAAGATTCATTATAACCTCCCATTTCTTCCCTTTGAGGCACACCTCTGGAAAATTAAGGTAGTTTCTTATCACATCTTCCTCATAATCTACTTGGTGTTCCACTATCATTTTGGTAAGAAGATTATGCCTTATGTTATTCATATGATTTTTAGGATCAAAGGCTCTTGCTTTTCCAAAACCCAATACATATCTTGTCTTCAGGTAATATTCCAACTCCTCCAATGTATCTAAGCCTATTGTCCAGTCTCCACATTTGGTTAAGTTTGGCAGATTTGTGCCCTTCTTTTGTTTGTGCATTACATCCTTTTCCATCCACGTCATTTTCCACATAAATTCAATAAATACTAATCTGAGGGGCACAAACTTTGGCAGTATGTGCGGATTAGTAGGGCATCCATAGATTCTTATTATTGTAACTTCTGGGAAAAATAACCAATCACCAAAATTATGTGTGTGATCCTGTTCCTATCTCAAGGCTAAAGGTCTTAACAATTTTTTCATTTTGTTTGGCAATCTTGGCATTGAATAACCAAGAACTTGAATGACTTTATGTACAAAGTCTTCATAGAATATAGAAAATCTTGAATTCTTGCACTGACTATCCCAAATATAGCACCACTTCTAGATAGGTATGGTGCTCCTTTGCTCATCCACTCTAGCCAATTCCATTTGTTTAGTCCAATGGTCCCGATTCTAGTATAGTATCAAATGGCACAATAAGGAATAGTATATGAATGTAATCAGTGCTCTATCCTTTACAACTTTTTAGAATTCATCATCCAATGCCCTCTCAAGGTATGAAGCAAAGTCATACTCAATATTAGTCTCAGGGTTTTGAATTCCCATGGCCATCATCATTAGGCTTATTGGAATTTTATCTTGAGCATCCACCCCTAGTACTTGGCACAGAGTTAGATATGTATTCACAAAATAATATTAAAAATTATCACAGTGAATGGTTCAATATTGGAAGTAGAAATGGGAATCATTTGTTACTAATGCCTCTTTTCATATTTAGGGGTAGCTCATCACTTCTATAAGTTCTTATTAACCTATTATAATCTTCCTCACTCTTTTGTAGGTTTATTTTGGTGAAAGCCTACTCACTTTAGCCAAAAAACACACTGATAGAATCTTTGGTTACCTCTACCAATTATGATCCATTTGGAAACCTTATTGTCTTGGTTGTAGAGTGATAATGCTTGGCTAGTAATTTGATAAACTGAACATCAATAAACACGTTCAGGACAAACAACTTTGCTAAATGCAACATCCAAGGGTTTGACACTGGAATCTTCTCATTTCTCTTACTGTAAAAATACCAAAATAAGTCCCACTCAGATTTGGGAATGAGATCATCCCTACAACCTTGTGTAGTGTCTATGAGAAATTTCTTATTTCCCTCCTTGGTTGATCCTGGAAGTATATCTAATATAGATTGGTAGAATGTTCTCTTCTTTACCTTAGGTTCTTCTTCCTTAATTTTTCCCTTACTTTCTTTTAATTCCAATCGTTTTCTTTTAGGAGGCATATTTCATTTTTTCCTACTATGACTTCAAATAACAAAGCTCTACCAAATACTACACCAATCAAGCTTCTTTAGAGGGTTATTCGTGCACTTACCCAAGTTCTTGTCATTCGGAAAGCTCCTTTTCTTGGTGTCCTCAGATCCATCCACAATAATTCATTTCAACTGAGTATAGTCTTAGGAAAATTCACTTGCTTTTGAGGGCGTAGTATTTAGTCATATCAGTATTAATGTCAATTCTTTGCTAGATAGTTTCCCAATAAGCTTAAATACTTGAAATTAATTTTGAAACATGTGTGAGGGCATTTATTGTTGTAAATTGTAATGATGCCATGATTACCATACTACTGATGTCTCTTATTATACCCATTGCGGTATGGCGATGTTTTTCCCTTCCATTCTGATGTTTACCGCACTACCGCCTTGCTTAAGACCTCTTACTATGGAGTTGCGGTGTATACCGCTCTACCGCAGCCATATTATCCACCACACATGGTACTATGGTGTCCATTTTTCTTCCATGCTTACCACTCTATGGCCTTTCTCAATACTTCTTGTTGTGGGGTTGCAATGTACACCGCTCTACCACATATGTTTCTCACCCTCTTGGCGGTATGGCGGTGTATGCGTTATCTTCTTGTTGTTTACCGCCTTATCGCACTCCTTTGAATTGCCTTATGCGGGATGGATTAAACATAAGTCAATTGAAAAATATTATGGCCTGACTATAGGGAGCATTTAAACGATTAACCATACGTGATGACCGACTAACTTAGAACTCAAGGCCAGTACAAAGAATGATTTTAATGGCTCAACTCATGACTTAAATTACCGATACTCGAATGTATTAGGTCAACATGAAATTAATTTTTGCATGTACATATTGTTTTTGTTTAGTATTTTTTTTTTTATTGAAATAATGAAAATAATACAAAAAGGAGGCAACAAATGTTGCCAAAAGAGAGAAAAATATTACAACCAGGATAACAGCCAGCAATACAGTAACTTACAACCACCAAAAACAATAGACTAGTATTTATTTTTATTTTGGTACCTAAGTAGGAGATTGTATTAATCAAAATTCAAAAAATTACAAAATGTCTGCCATTGCAAGAATAGATTTCCCAACCAGCCAAAAACTCAAGCTGACAAGCTAGAACTATGCTTAAGAATTTTCAAGCTACCCAAACCACCCATTTTAAGCCTCACCAAAGACCAAGACAACCACCAAAAGATCACCAGAAAACTAATCGAACCACCACCAGGAGCCACCGACGATCGCAAGAGCCAAAAAACCTTCACCATCCCACCATGAGCCTGAGGTCACAGGAAGCCATTGAGATGGGTGAAGTCATTGAATTCCTCCACCCACTCGAAATCCTTAGTCTCCACTATCTCAAGAGCTTTTTTCAGATACTCCACCCCAACCGCAACCACCATTTGATGCTTGACCAGCACCAGTCCTTTTAGCTCCAATAGAAGCGAAAAAAATTGGACCACCACACCAAGAGTTTTGAGCATTTCCAAGTCTTTCAGATGCAACACCCTAGAGCTGAGAATAGAGGCCGAAATAACCTCATCCATTCCACCCAAGAGATTAGGCTTGAATAGCTTTCTCATCATTGATCGAGCCAAGTTTTTGGGGGTGCTTTGATCAAGCAAAGATGCCAGAAAATGAGAGACTATGTGGGAATTAACTTGAATTGTTTCACTATAGGCCACATGTTCTCGACCCAAAACCATTTTCACCACAGCCACCATCAAGGGATCAAACTCTAGAAGAATTTGTTTGATCCTCTGGTCCGTGAGTTTTTTGAAACCCCCTTGACTCACACCGCAATCTAGGAAAATTGAAGTGTCGTGCCCAAAGCCAGATAGTGCCTCGACCGATTTAAACACTACATACTTTGCGTCCTTCTCCATTATTCTTTCTCACCCAACCGAAGCCTCTAGAAGCAAATACAAAATGCGGAGATCACCACCTTCGCTGAATTAAAATGAATGCCACCCTTTCATGGCATTCACTTTAATGCGTACATGCCACCCTTTGAGCTACCGAAAATTCATGTCGAGACCACCACCCAGGAATGTCGTACCCCCTAGTATAAATGAGGGTGACGTTCGATCGTGTTTTTGTTTAGTATTTAATTAATTATAAGGATTTATATTTTTTTATTTTATTTTCCATTTTAAACTTTAGAATTCTAGTAAGTATAATTTTTATTTATATTAGGTATTTAAACAATTTTAAAATTTTAAAAAAGGTCAACTAATATTATCTAAAAAATTATAATTACTAAATGTTCAGTTTACCAGTTCAAAATTTTAAAATGGAAAAGAAAATAAAAAGAAGACAAATCCTTAGAATTAAATACCAAAAAAATAGTACGATCCTTATAATTAAATACTTTAAAAAAGCAATATGTATATGCATAGAGTATTTTTTTTAACCAAGTGGTTTGTAAATTTGTACCAAGCAAGGAGTAAAATGATAGAATAGTCAATTTAGTAGAATAAAAAGTAATTTCATCTAGTGCTTGGTAATTTAGGGCTTGCAAAACAAATAATATTTACATGCCTGTAAAATAGTAGAATAAAAAGTATTTTAACCATACGCGGTAGCAAATATTATGAAGCACGCATAGAAATAAATTATATGCAATATGTATAAGATATTATGTAATGCGGGGCAGACTTTTGCAGGTAAAGTATTATTATAATGTGATAAAATCAAGAAAAGGGTATCAATGGACCAAACAATTTCAAGGGTCGGTAGTCTGATATCAACCATCAATTGGTAATTTTATGTTTCTCTTCTTCAAATAGGATATGCCTTCAGCTTAAAATATATAGCGCCATCGCAATAAATAGTGCCAACTTTTTCAAAAAAATTGAGAAAAATACATTAAACCCTTAATTAACCCTCAACCCTCTACCCTCTACCCTTTACCCTAGTTAAACCCTAATCCTTCATAACCCCTATACCATCTACCCTATACATTGGACCCTCAACCCTAATCCCTCAACAATATACGTACCCTCAACCCCTATACCTTATACTGGCCTATACAATATTGGAACCTCAACCCTAATCCGTCAAACATATACCCTCAACCCTCTACCCTCAACCTTAAACCCTAATCATTGAACCATATTATACCCTCTACCCTCTACCCTCTACCCTCAATCCTAGTTAAACCCTAATCCAACCTTAACCCCTATACCCTCTACCCTATACATTGGACCCTCAACCCTAGTAATTTCTCAACCTGTATATACCCTCAACCCTCTACCCTCAACCTTAAACCCTCTTATACCCTCTACGTCCCTCTGATCTACCCTCAACCCTTAATTCTTAACCCTCAACCCTCAACCCTTAAACCCTCAAGTACCCTCAACTCCTATACCCTCTATCATCAACCCTTAACATCCCTCAACCCTAAACCCCTAAACCTTATATATACTTTGCACCCTAAAGCCTAATCCTTGAACCATATACCCTCTAGTACCCTCGAGCCTAATACCTCAACCCTAGTTAAACCCTTAAACCCAATTACTAAACTCTCTACCCTAATCCCTCAACCCTCAACCCTTAATCCCTCAACCATTAATTAACCCTCTACCCTCTACCCTCTACCCTCTACCCTCTACCCTCTACCCTATACAATATTGGACCCTCAACCCTAATCCCTCAATGTACATACCATATACATACCCTCAACCCATATAGCTACACCCTCTACCCTATACATGATTGGACCCTCAACCCTAATCCCTCAACCATATACCCTCAACCCTCTACCCTCAACCTTAAACCCTCAAGCCTCAACCCTTAAACCCTCTACCCTCTACCCTCTAATCTACCCTATACATTAAACCCTCAACCCTTAATCCCTCAACCCTCAACCCTTAAACCCTAAACCCTAGTAAACCCCTATCCCCTCTACCCTCTACCCTCTACATTGGAACCTCAACCCTAATCGACCTTCAACCATATACCCTCAAACATCCTAGCTATAACCTAAACCCTCTACCCTCAACCCTAAACCCTTAAACCCTAAACCAGCCTTAAACCTTCTACCATCTACCCTCAACCCTAATCCCTCAACCGGCCAATACCCTCAACCCAATACCCTAAACCATTAAGCCCTCTACTTCTATCTACCCTCAATCAGCCAATGTGTCCCCTCTTATACCCTCAATCCTAATCCCTCAACCCTTAAACCCAAGTAAATTACTCTCTACCCTAATCCCTCAACCCTCAACCCTTGATCCCTCAACCCTTAAACCCTCGACCCTCTATCCTCTACCCTCAACCCTCAAAAACCCTTAATTAACCCTAATCCCTCAACCCCTATACCCTCTACCCTATACATTGGATCCTCAACCCCAATCCTTCAACCATATACCCTCAACCCTCAACCCTAGTTAAACCCTAAACCCTTACATGCACCAGTTCTACCCTCTACCCTATTATACATTAAACCGCCCTCAACCCTCAATTCTCAATGCGCAACCCTTAATCCATCCCTCCCTCTCTACCCTAATCCCTAATCCCTCAACCTTATACCCTCAACCCAATACCCTAAACCCTAAACTGTTAAACCCCCTACATCCCTCTACCCTCAACGTCCCAATACCATCTACCCTAGTCAACCCTAGTAATCCCTCAACCCTTAAACCCAAGTAAACTCTCTACCCTAATCCCTCAACCCTCAACCCTTAATCCCTCAACCCTTAAACCCTCAAGTACCCTCTACCCTCAACCTCAAGTACCCTTAAACCCTAATCCCTCATTAACCCCTATACCCTCTACCCTATACATTGGACCCTCAACCCTCTACCCTATACATTAAACCTACCTTAACCCTCAATTCTCAACCCTCAACCCTTAATCCCTCAACCCTTAACCCTTAATCTGCACAAAGTACTGCGATGAAGACAAAATTTTCTTTATTTATGATTATCTGGAGGAATAAATGGGTATATACAAAGAGAATGCTAGTGACAGTATGGATCTTGTCACACAAATTGTTGCATTTCATGTTAAATACAATGAAAAATCAAAAGTAGTAGATCTTTTGATGCAAGTGAAATGTAGGCAAGCAATTGAAGGCTAGTGAATATTGGGGAAGGATTTTTTGTTCTAACGCCCTTAATCCCTTCTAGATCAGAACAATTAGGTGCTAAAATAGGCATTACTTCAGGCACTAATATGGGTGCTAACGTAGACACTAATCTAGTTGCTAATTTAGGCACTAATCTGGGCATTATTGTAGGCGTAGTTTTTGGCACTAATCTTGGTGTTAATCTAGGCGTTAATAAGGGTGTTACACTAGGTGTTAATATCGGTGCTAATCTTGGCGCTAATTGTGGTGCTAATGTCAATGCCAATTTGCGCCTGAATTAGCATCAGCTTGTTCTGGTTGGCACAAAAGATGCCAAAAATAGTGTCGACTTTTCCCAAAAAATGGAGAAAAATACATTAAAACAGTGGGTGGAAGCAAAAAAGAGAGCTAATCACAGGGATTTGTTGTAGTGAACTACAGATTTTGACACATTAAATCCATTTATCATTCCTAGGTGCATTCAACCTCAATTTTCATAAAATATTTTAGTTTTCACTTATTTTGTGGTCTAGATTGTGGAATTTTAGAGGAGGATTAGACTTCTTAAAATTCCAATCTTATATCCTAACCTCCATAGATTCTCGATATTCGTGCTTAAAATGGGTTTGATTTAAAAATTCACAAAAAATCCTTATGGAGTTTGTTTGCATATATTAAATGGGGAACCAAAATTTTGATCCTTCAATTAACCTTTAGAACTATACAAAATTTCCACATTTAATCCTCTTAGTGATATGAACTAAAAAATTAGGATATCCTTAAGAAATTGTTGGTCATAGAACTTTAGTGGAGGGATGAAATTTAATGCTTTCACTAATGTCAATATCGATTCTAATTTCTTGTATAATTTTTGCACAAGAAAGAAAGAGAAACTAAAATTAATAACTTTTTCTCAACTTTAAGACATTAGAATTGTAAACCTAAAAAATGGTAGTCCTTCCCAATCTTGAATTTTACCCAAAAGTGATTGTTTATGTGTATTTGTTTACAAAACTAGTGCTTACTTTTAGAAATCTATACTAAGTTCCCATATCCAATTGCTAGTCATTTTTTATAAATTGGGTTATGATTGCATTTTACTTAAGAAATTTGATTTTTCAAAACTTTCTTAAGACCAAAGGTCTTAAAAAAAATACCTAAATCTTATATGTCTAGAGAATCCCCACATAAAAGTTAAGAAAGCAAAACATTATTTTTGATTAGAGGTAAATAGCGGGTTTTGAAGGGGCCCAAAACTCTATACAAAAAATAGCAGCTAAAACTAAAGAAAATAAGCATATATCAACCCATACGCAGCACACCATTAGCACAGAGTCATCCAAAAAGGAGGATCACAATTAACAACATTACATATTCTTATGTATATCTGGAGCCTCCACATCGCACGCCATATCCTTCTGACCCTCATCCAAGGCATCAAACATTTCTTTCATAGGAGCCCTAACCTCAGCTTTAGTCTTGTTAAAGTCCTAGCCCTAGGCCCGCCCACATTCACCTCACTAACCAAAACCTTATTCTTATCACCATCCTTATCAATAGACACCTCTCCCTCCAACAGCTTACCACCAACACCAATATCACCAAAATGAGCAGTCTCCTTACGTTTTTTGGTGCTATCAAAAGGAGAGGTAATACCAATAGACTCAAAATTAACCCCAGATTTAGTCCCCTCCCCACCCTTATCCATGTTAGCATAAATCCTCTCCAGATGATTTTCAAGGGTGAGAACTCTACCTTCAAGATTTTGCTTCATGTTGAGTGTTTCCTCCACCATAATTTTCAAAGAATTCATCATATCATCAATCTAATTCTGAACAGGGGACTCATCACACCATGAACTTTCACATTGGTCATATTAAGTTCATGGAACATCCATTTAAATAACTTGTAAAAAACAATGGAACCCTCTTTAGCAGTTCCCAAAACATCAAAAATATTTTCCTTATCAATGTTGAAAATTCCCTTATCCACAACATCCTCCTTATGAGAGGATCTTACCTTATCCTGATTGGCAAAGACTTCCTTCCCCTTCCCAGCAGCAACTGGCATTTTGAGTTTTCGAATAGACTCCACAATTTTTGAAGCAACCACCTTTCTTTTCTTCTACCTATCAGAGTCCACAATTGGAGAATTCTCAACACCCTGCCCCACCTCTGCCATGGCCTTCCTTTCCATTTTCACATATGGAACCTCAATCAGTGAATCCACATCACCTTGTACGCCAACAAGATTAAGTGGAGAATTCCTCTCCAGGAGTTAGCTCACAGACCTAACAACCAACTTCTTTTTACTTCCCAACTCCAACTCCTTATTTTGTTTCATCCCGAGAATAGGGGGAGGAAAAGACACCTCACTAGCCACTTCCTTTTTCTCCTTCATGCATCTACTCAACATTTCAGTAGTCGGCTCTTCATTGCAAGTTTCATAACCATTATTAGGGCTCGACTCCCCTTTTTTAGACTTCCCCAAAGCAAGGGATTGAATTTCCATTTCCATGGTAGCAAGAGATTTTGGAAAATATTCAACATCCTCCTTAGATTTCAACTCCTTTTCTAGGATTTTCTTCCTCTTCTTACCTTTCTTACTCGCCATCTCCTTCTCAAAGACCATATCATATTCTTCCTTTGGCTTCTGATGCTTACCCTTAGGGGTAGCAATCAGCTTAGCCACTTCAAAATATTTTGCATAATCAGAGATTAAAAGAATAATCCCCACATGTAAAACATAATTCCTTAGGTTTTTCTTATGGTCCTTGAGGCCAGAGTCTAGAGAAGCCAATAGATAATAGGGAAAATAAATCCTTTTCTGATGGAAGAAGTGATTGAGAAAAACAAAATGGTAGGAATTGACCATAGAGAAGTGACCTTCAAGGGTGATGTAATGCATGAGCTCCTCAGCCACATCCCCCCACAGTGCCTTAATATATTTCCTCAGGTAGCCACCACTCTTCGCCACCCTCAGGTCTTGAGCTTCATCGCCTTTGAAAAAATAATTGCATGGCATCCTGTGATTCCTTTTTATCTCTAAAAACTTTATTTCCCTTCGTCAACAACCCCATGATGTTGGCTATGAAATCTTCATTCACATCAAAATTCGTTCCACCCAATTTCAAAACCCTATTTTTCCAAGATTTTGCAGAAAATGCAGTAGTCTATGGATTGTTACCATGTGACCTCTCTAGGTACGGAGTCAACCTGCCCTTCTCTAAGATTTTCCAAACCTTCGGCTTCTTCTTGAAAACATCACATGAGAAAGGTTCAGCACAGTTCCTATCTCCACCCATGGCTTCAAGAGTTTTAGAGTCTAGGATTTTGAAAACTTTGAAAGCAATGAGAAAAAACCTCGGGATGGCTATGCAAAGAGTGCCCAAAATTCATGTGAAAAAGGAATAATGGAAAGAGAGATTAATGACCCTAGAGTTATGTTCCCTACATATATCATCCCTTGTATAATCAACTCAATCCAAATATTGCTTACCATCCTTCGACATAATAGTCTGCCACATGATGAAATTCATGCATGTCTCAAACCTTAATAAGTCATCAATCACTTTAAATTTGGCCATTATGATTAAAAATTACAATTGGTTCTATAGGGAGGGGGTCGTTCAATCCCCATTCCCTCGCACCTCTAACTCCAAGATTTGTGAATACATCAACAAGTCCATTTCCCTCTCTCAATATATGAGAAATGTAATATTCATCAAAGGACCTTTGAATATCAATAGCATCCCTAATCAAATTTTCAATAGTCCGAGAAGGGGCAGAACAATTCTTTAGATTGTTGATGATATTGAGAGAATCCCCCTCAATCCAAACTTTCTTTTACCCCTTAGTTTGTGCCAATTTGAGACCATGATAGGTTGCGGCAAGAAAGAAAAACATTGTTAAAAATATAGATTGTTGGATTATAGACTTAAGGATGTTTGATGATTAATATCTTGACCTCTAGTCCTATCCTACCTTCCTACAAAATTCAAAGTATAAGGCATCATGATATTGAAGAATTTGACGTGAGTATTGGATATATTTTTTAAAACCTTCTAAATTCTTGTAATGAATTGTATTATTGTATTCATTTTCAAAGTACTGTTAACATTATACACTATTTTTTCTTACTTCTAGACTTTTATCCAAACCTTCTAAAGTCCATATCTCTTTTTATTTTATAAAAAAAATTAAAGGCATAATGTTAAAAGGAACTCAATGATTTAAAATATTATATGGACAAAGGTACTTCCCATATGATGAATTCTTGGAGTTTAAATCTCTTCTAAATCTCTATAACTTATCTAAAATATAATGATATTATTAGAAACTTAGATTTTTTTAGTTTGAAAATTTAATTTATCAAATTTCTTCTAGATCTTGCAATATTTGAAGAGGTGAATTATGAATTTTAAGCATGAAATGTAATGGTTCTATCAATGTAATCTCACATGCAAATCTATCCTTAACACTATTGATGACTAGATTTTATCCTTGCAATTATTTGATGAGATTTTTTCCTACCTAAAAACTATTGTCCATCCTAAGAGTGTGAATTTTGTTGAAATTTAAATAGTAGATGATGAAGAAGTCTAGTTTTCTATGAATTCAATGGTTTATTTCTAGGTTTAAATGGCTTTTACACAAGCTCCAAACCATAAATTCTATAGATTCCATGGAATTTTACTTTTTTAGAATGTCATGTTTATGATCTCTAGTTCTCAAAATTATTTAAAACCTAAACTATTCGTGATGGAAGAATCTTAGACATTTTTTTTGTACTAAGTACATTGTCATCTCTTATAAAAGGAGTGTCGCCTTTATAATGGTTACAATTCTTTTATATTGACTAGACTTGTCAATTAAAGTTCTTTTGGTTTCAATTTACTTTGTGGTTTTTCTATAGTTAGTTGGATTTCTTATTGCAAACATTTACTTGATAGTTTATTCAATTTATGTAAATATATTTTGATGAAGTAAGAAACCAACCCTCATTCACATACTCACAACAATCTAAAAATTCAACTTAGAAATGGTTTGAAACAACACAAAAATTTGCAAAGTGTGTTCTTCTTTGTTCATCCAAAATCTTCTTCAATTACATAACAAAAAAGCATTTTTGAAAATACATTGTTTTTCAGCCATATGGTCTGATGAAAAACATCAAAAATCTGATATGATACTGAAATATGAAAATGAAAATCAAATACAAATCTATTTCCCTCAATCTCTCTTCTTTTACCCGATTCTAGTTCCTTCAGCCTGCAATCTTCATTAGAAATCACTACTGCAATCAAACCATGAAATCACCAATCTTCTTTCTATTGTAATAAAACTTCAAACCTACAAAAAAAAAAAATTATTCTTGGTCTCTTTCAACCTTATTTCATCTGAAGCTCTCAAGCTCCCTTCACATGAACTTCACTAGCTCACTATCTCTCAAAATTTGGAACTCACTAGCTCCCAAAAATATGGGCTTCTACACAAATAAAAATCTTCAACAATGGAGTCTTAAAATCCTCTCTTCAATCTTGTAGTATCTCCCCATCTCACCTAAAAAAACTCCCAAATCCATCTTCCCAAATGACAAGGCTTGAATATATATCTATTTGTGAATGAGAAAAAACACTATGGTTTTCCAAAACCACAAGAAAACACCTCCTTGGAAAACCCACGCCCCATTTGAAGAAAAAAATCATAAAAATAATAAAATTAATCAATGCTTTGCTCGCATGGGCATCACATGGGCACCTAAACCATGGCCAATCAAATTTGGTCAATTATGACACCTTCTTTGATTATCGATGGCTCTGATGCTCCAAATACGGGCATGCAACAACATGCAAAGCTTGTGGCACAAACATGAAATTACATGCAAGGTATACAATTTAACATGCAAGCACATGCACCCCAAGTGGTCCCAACACTTAGTAGAAATAAGCATCCTCCTCCTTCGACAACTCTTCTCTGCACTCAACCTCCTGAATGTGGTATCAATTCCACCATAGACCAACCACCTCCTCCAAATGCAAATCTCACTCTCCTCTTATCTTGTGGGATTCAATCCACTATAGTTCATCCACCTCCACCAAAATGCACCTACACTTTTAACTCTACAACACCATACAAATATTTCTTTGCATACCATACATCACTAAAAAAATTCTTCTAAACTAACTCATTCATAATATGAAAATCATCATCATTCTCAAATTTAATAAAATATGAATCAATATTCTCCTCTACTATAACCTCATTATCCTCCAATCCATATTTATAATAACATTCATAAAAATTGAAATTTATCTTAGTTCCTTTCACTTCTGCAAAAAAAATCTCCATTTTTTCATTCTTATCTTCATCAAAAAAAATATTAAAATTTATTTTACCTCACCTTTTTCTAAAACCTCTATTCCACCTAAAATTAACTCATTACATTCTCTTTCAACTGCCTCAATATGCATTATTAAATTATCTTCTTTACTCACATCTACACTTTCCAACTCCTTATTCTCCAAAGGAATCTCATCCACTTCTAAAATTTCATCTTTTTTGCACTCAACCTCTGCAATTTCACCTTTTCTCTCTTCCTTCTACTATCATCAAAGCATACTTTTGCAATATTTTCTCCTCCCTATTCACCTGCATACACAACTATGACAAATCTTGTTCCTTTCTTCTTTGGCATTTCGTCAAAAAAATTCCACACACTCTCAATGCCTTAACAACACAAATCTTCAAACCATTAGGTTTTACATATGTAAACTACCTCACATTTGACAATCTATTTAAAAATCTTCAACACTTTCAGGTTCTGTTGCAAACTGCCTCACACTCGGCATTTTTTTCACAACCACAAGAACCTCAACTCCTCAAATCCTCTAAGTAGTTCCCCTTGCAACTTTCATATACATATGCAAGAAAAATTCACACACACACCAACCCTCAAGTCTTGGTGCAAACTACCTCACGTTCAATACTATGTCTGCACACTCGGGAACTCCTTCTTTGATACCACTGATGAAGTAAGAAACTAGCCCTCATTCACATACTCACAAAAATCTGAAAATTCAACTTATAAATGGTTTGAAACAACACAAAAATCTTCAAGAAGTGTTCTTCTTTGTTCATCCAAAATATTCTTCAATTACGTAACAACAAAGCATTTTTGAAAATACATTATTTGTCAGCCATATGGGCTGATGAAAAACATTACAAATTTGATATGATACTGAAATATGACAGCGAAAATCAAATACAAATTGGTTTCCCTCAATCTCTCTTCTTTCACCTGACTCTAGTTCCTTCAGCCTTCAATCTTCATTAGAAAACACTGCTGCAATCAAACCATGAAATCACCAATATTCTTGTTGTTGTAGTAAACCTTCAAGCCTGCAACAAAAAATTATTATTGGTCTCTTTCAACCTTATTTTAGATGAAGCTCTCAAGCTCCCTTCACACGAACTTCACTAGCTCACTATCTCTCAAAATGTGGAGCTCACTAGCTCCCAAAAACATGGGCTTCTATGCAAATAGAAATCTGCAACAATGGAGTCTTCAAATCCTCTCTTCAATCTTGCAGCATCTCCCCATCTCACCTAAAAAAACTCCCAAATCCATCTTCCCAAATGACAAGGCTTGAATATATAGATTTGTGAATGAGAAAAACCACTATGGTTTTCTAGAACCACAAGAAAAACACCTCCTTGGAAAACCCATGCCCCATTTGAAGAAAAAAATCATAAAAATAAAAAAATCACTCAATTCTCACATGACCTTCACATGGGCACCTAAACCATGGCCAATCAAATTTGGTCAATTATGATACCTTTGATGGCTCCAAATACGAACATGCAGTAACATGCAAAGCTTGTGGCACAAACATGCAATTGCATGCAAGGCATACAATTTAACATGCAAGCACATGCACTCCAAGTGGTCCCCACCAATAATGGGATGCCCACAGGGAGTATTTTTCCAATTATGCCTTCGAAACATTTACCTCAACATATTTCCTCCAAAAACTGCATTTACATATCACCACAATGAAAATCACAATTGCAAATTAAAATATTTATTTTCCACACACCTTAGCCCTTATTGAAATTAACAAAAAAAAAAAAATAGCAATATTTTTGGTGATGCAAGAGTTCTAGTACCCCTAGATACTCTTGCATCATATTGTTAAGGTATGCTATTATTGGGTGTTTTATTGAGACTCTTTTCATAATTTGAAACCATCCATTAAAGAATTGCACTTTCTTTATAGTGTTGTGAGATGTTCTTATTAATTAAAGAATAGTTTATTTTAGATTTGTCTACTTACACCATGATATTAAGATAGAAATTCAAATTTTAGAAATTTATAAAACCATTCTCTTCTCACCTTATATTTTGAAATTTTTATACCAATGGTTAGATTACGATAAAGCATCAAAATATTTTAAATATCGTGATTAAAATTGTTGCCAACAATAATTACTTTCAAATTATTTAGTTTGGGAAACATAAATTTTAGGGTTATAAATTTACTTCATGAGATTCATATTTATAGATTTAACCCTTTGATTATAATATTTTAGTGAGCTAAACAACAAAAACTGAATAAATAAGTTACCTTCTAAGCCAATACCTAGTTATAAAGAGTTTCAAGTGGTCATTTGTCATTCTTTGGTATTTTATTCCTTTCAAGAGAGGTAAGATACTCAACATCTTGTCTAGGTTACAAGTATGTCTAAACTCCCATCGACTGTTCTAACATGAAAACTATTTTCCCTCTAAGATGACTTCTAACCTTGAATTACTCTAATTTATAAAATTTTGAGGATATTTACTTAGCATTAGAAAACAAGACCTTAGAAAGGACAAGATGACTTCCTAAACCATGACATAAAAAAAAATATTAATTAAAGGCTTGAATTTTTTGACAAGGGTGAAATTACAATATTAGGACAGCAACCAACTCTAACTAGGAACAAAGACTTAAAGGATATTGGATGAACCCACAATCTCAATATAGACACATCCTTTATCCATTGAGCCATAGAGTCAAGACATTGACACTACATGAAGAGTACACAAAAATAATTAACATAACAAAGATACAAGAGGTAGAAACATGACAAAAATGAGACAAAATCTTAATTCACCTATATACATAACATGGGACAACTTGTTCTTAGTACCTAAATAATTTTAAATATTCCCCACTATATGGCAAGGATAGATGTGTTCCATTCAAATAACTCAATAAAAATTTATTTACATAAAAAGTGTCTAATCTTGAAAGGAACCATCCAAAGTGAGTTAAGTTTAGATCATGAGTTCTTCTCGGTTCTCTTCATTTATCCTAAGGAAGTACTAAGTCACCAACCTTGAAATCTCTTTTCTTGGAATTCTTATTAAAAATTATTTATTCTTATTTTGATGTTAAGAAATTATTTCTAACTTCCTAGATTTTGGTTAAAAATATGACTTATCTCTCAAGTGGATCTTTGAATACCTCATTTTCAATAACTCTTGCAAATTACAAAGATGATAATTCAAAAGTAATAGAAAGCACACTACCAATACAATAGAAAAGTTTGAAATGAGGCACATCCCAATAGCCCTTTTTAAGTAAGTATATTTTCCCACAATACATTGAACAAGTTCTTGCACCAATTCTTGATGTTTTCACCCACTTAATTCAAATGAGGATAGTTAAGTTCTTATTACTTAATTATGATTTTTTTTACCTTGTAGATATTAATTTGATGAATGTGATAATGCTATAGTATGATCATAACTATACCTTGTTATTTTAGAGGATTAAAATTTTGATTTATTGTTTATCAAAAATTATTTGTGTATCACCTTACCAAAATATTTTGCCTTATAAAGTTACACACAACTTTAAAAGTTGTTTTCTCGAGAGGATTACATTATACCATTTGATAAAATAATTTGTAGTATTAAACACTTGTATGAGTAGCACTTGAATGAGGGTTAAATATTAAAATAAAATCTCAACCCCAATTTTGAAAGGGTTTGTCAATTATCACTAAGTCTTAATGGAAAATCAGTGATATTTGGTCTCTTAATGAACTACTAAGAAGCTTCACATTTGGTTGCCTACTCAAGTGTATCATTAAACATACTAGGAAAATAATATAAATCTCTTACAATTTTGAAAGTGGTTACTAATGAAAAGAGATGTCCAATATAGGTTTTAGTGTGAAAGGTTTTTTAGGAAAAAAAATCTTTATCAAAATGATGTAGTTGAGATTGAAGAGCCTTATCAGGCTGTCAATCAAGCAACAAAACCACACTACAATGCAACAAACTTCAACAAAAAACAACCCTCCTTTCTGTTCAACTGATTACATAATACATTGCCCAGTTCCAAATACAGAGCCCCCTCCCCTTTCGCTAAATCTCATTGACATTTTCCATCAAACAATTTCTCTCTGATTATTCACACAAGGCCATCCATTCCATCTTCCCCAACACCATCATTTTGCATTCCAAAAAATACACTTGAAACAGTCGTTACAACTTCTACCCAATCCATGTTGAAGTGTCGACACGTCATTCAATCTTCAACTGTTGAACCAACTTATCACCCTCTCGAGGAGACAACATAAATCTCCCATCGATAAAGGAAAGTCTCTTCAATGCAATTCAATATGCTACATGTAGTCCCCTTGCCATGTCAACACCGCTACACCAATCACCACTTCCTTGTGTTAAACTACCTGGGTCCCACCATAGACACTGTGGTATGGTGAGTGATGTAACCAAAAGTCCATCGGCCTATCGAAGAGATGGCATTCCAATTCTCGGTGATATAACTATTTCCCACCAAAGAGCTCAAGGATTTGTATCAGGCCATCGAAGGGATAGCTTAAAGACTCTCGTTGAACCGGACAACTCTTGTCGATAAAGACTTCTCACCTAAGGACTGTGAACATACCTTCCATCAGGTATCGAGGAGACTATATTCAGAGTCCCTCTGAAATCATATGGTCCCACCGATGATACATAGCTTTGCATTGGGTTGTCAATGGGATGCCTTCTAAAGTCCTACCGAACACATAATGTCATACCGATGAAAAGTCCATCAAGAATATCACAGAGAGTGAAAACTTCATTCCACTAAAACACAACTGCCAGGCTGATGAAAGAGCAACACCAACCAAGGGAAAAGATTTATAAAATGAACTCCAATGCATCTGCGAAAAACAAAAAAAATGAAAAAAAACACCACACTTATGTACAAATTGATGTGGATAGCTTGAGTGTCTGAGATGCTCTTGCACCAAACACCCTGGGAAGGAGAAATGTTCCACGAGTGGGGACTCAGGAACATTTAGGCCAATTTGGAATCAATATTCCAAACTAAGCCAACGCATGTGCCTTCAACCAAGATGCTTCATCCATTGATTTTCCCTTCCAGCGTACTAAGTACTCCATGTACTCTTTACCACGTATTTTCTTTACAACCCTAGAATCAATGATTTCATCTACTTCTTCAATTTGCTTCTCAAGTAGCTGATTCACCCAATATGTATTATCCATGATATTCATAGGAAAATGTGGTTGATTACTTGTCTCTCCTTCAAAATATTTGTACAAGTCACTGACATTGAAGATAGGAGATATATCTACATGCTCTAGAAGTTCAACTTCATAAGCATAAGCTGAAAACTTACGTAGGATTTGGTAAGGACCTATTTTCTTCCATTTTAACTTATTATACGTTCCTTGTGGAAACTTCTCCTTTCTTAAATGAACCCAAACCAACTCTCCAATCTGAAATTCTCACTCTCTTTAGTGATGATCTACAGATTCTTTGTACTTAGTTGTACTCTTATCCAGCTTTTCTTTCACCTCTTTATGCAAATATATGATATATTCTATGAAATCCTCCACCACAACACTTGTTCTCACCAAGACTATACTATCTCTAAGTTCATCTATGCTCCTAGGGCTGAAACCATACACCACATTGAATAGACTTTTTCCAATACTCTTGTTCACCAAATTATTATAGGAAAAATCTGCCTATGATAACAGCAAGTCCCACTATTTTGGTTTGTCCCCAATCAAACATCGAAGGAGGTTACCTAAACTCTTATTCACAACTTCAATATGACCATCTATTTGTGGATAGAAGGCTGAACTGAAACCCAAATATGTGTGTAATTTCTTCCACAATGTGCACCAGAAATGGCCAACAAGCTTTGTATCTTGATCAAATATGATACTCTTAGGCAAACCATGTAACCAAACTATTTCTTTGAAAAACAAATTTTCTATATGGGAAGCATCACTAGTTTTCTGACATGGAATAAATTGATCCATTTTTGAAAATCTACCAACAACCACAAAAATTGAAACATTACCTCACTGAGTTTGAGGTAGTCCCAAAACAAAATTTGTGCTAATGTCTTCCCACGGTCTCTCCGGAATTGGTAATGGCTGATACAATCTAGTATTTTGTTCATACCCTTCACATGCTGACAGATTTTGCATCCTTGTACCGTCTTCTTGACATCAACACTCATTCCAGGCCAATAATAACTCTCGCTCAACGAAGCTGATTTTTTATCTACTCTAGAATGTCCACCCAATCCACCACTATATTTTTCTTTGATTAGATTCTCCCTCATGGAGCCTCTAGGAATACATAACTTATTTCCCTTAAAGAACAAGTTATCTTTAATGATAACCATACTAGTCATGGATTCTAATATAATTCCACTGGATTTAGTTGAAATTTGTCTTGTTCATACAACTCACCCCAAGCATCAAAGCCAACAACATTCACTTTCATCACATTCAATAAAAAATTTCTCCTACTTAGTTCATCAACAACTCGATTGGATTTACCAATCTTATGTTTTAACACAAAAGAATAACTTTGCAAAAAACTCAATCCATTTTGTGTGCCTCTGGTTCAACTTACCTTGGCTATTTATGAACTACACGACATGATTGTCTGTATATAGCACAAATTCCTTTGGTAGCAAATAATGCCTCTACTTCTTGAGTGCTTGCACAATGGCATGGAACTCCTGGTCATACACAAAATATTTCCTCTTGGCTTCATTCAACTTCTCACTGAAATATGCTACCTACCCTCTTGAATGAGAACTCCTCCAATTGTCGTTTCACTTGCGTTACAATCCACCTGGAAAAAATTTCCAAAGTCTGGCAGCGTTAATACTGGTTGTTCTATTACCTTATCCTTCAACAACTGAAAACTTTTCTTTGCTGCAACTGTCCACTTGAACTCTTGTCTTGTTCCCTTCATCGTTTCTATAATGGGAGCACATATCCCATTAAAATTTCTTATGAACTTCCTATAGAAGCTTGCCAACCCATGAAAACTACAGGCTTCAAAAGTACTTCTTGGTGATGTTCATTCAACGATAGCCTTTACTTTTTTAGGATCCATTTTCAATCATTCTTTTGAAACTACAAATCCCAAGTACACTAACTCCTTCATGAAAGTACACATTTTCAGATTCACCATTAGTTTTTCTTCTTTGAATTTTTGCACGACTGCCCTAATATGTTCTAAATATTCTTCTTTCGTCTTACTAAAATTAAAATATCATCTAGATAAACTATGATAAACTTACCAAGATAGGGCTTCAACACTTGATTCATCAATCTCATGAATGTATTGGGGGCATTTTTCAATGCAAACAGCATGACCAGCCACTCATACAATCCATTCTTCATCTTAAATGTTGTCTTCCACTCATCCCTTCACAGATTCTGATTTTATGGTAACCACTCTATAGATCAATCTTCATGAAATACCTTGCCCCACTCAAATATTCCATTAAATGATCCATTTTGGGCAATGGGAATCTATATTTAATGGCAATATTATTAATTAAATGGGAGTCTATACACATCCTCCATTCACCTCCCTTCTTAGGTGCTAATACTATAGGTACAATGCATGGACTAAGACTTTCCCTAATCAACCCCCTTGTCCAACAACTCCTAGACTTGTCTATTTATTTCCTCATTCTCTTAAGATGTCATCCTATACAATGCCTTGTTTGGTAAAATTGCACTTGGGATCAAATCCATACAGTGATTGATTTCTCTCACTGGTAGTAGTCCATCTGATAACTCCTTCATCATTATACTAGCATACTCATCAACCAATTCTTGAATTTCTATCAGCAACCTTTCTTCTTTTTCTACTATTAGGTTTTGAGATGGTTGGGCTGATGGTTGGGCTACAAATTCATAATAGATACCATCCTTCTCCAAATCCTTTAGGAACTTCTTTCCAGAAACAAGACACAATCTAGAAGTACCTTCTATATATTCATCTTTATCCTTCATAGGATTCAAAATAAATTCTTGACCATCCTTCTTAATGGTATAGGTATTAATCTTACCATTGTGAACAACTTGTCTATCAAATTTTCATGGTCTTTCCAACAAGATATGACAAGCATCCATTGGCATCACATCATAGACTATTTCATCCTTCTAACTACCAATCTATAAATTAACCAAGTTTTGTTCTCTTACCACAAATTAGTGCTCCTTCTACAACCACGAGACCTTGTACGAGCTAGGATGCTTCATTCTTTTCAGCTTCAACTTTACCATTTCTTCAAACACAATATTCTCTATGTCGCCACTGTCAACAATCACTTTACAACACTTGCCACCTGACTTGCATTTGGTTCTAAACAATTTTTTTCTTTGTATTAGTTTTGTTTCTACCTTCTCAAGACTTAACAAAATCTTTCTTGCCATCAAAGACTCTCTGTCCTCTAGGTCTTCTCCATGCTTTGAAGTTTCTACCACTTCATCTTTTGCTTGGGACACATGAACTTTGGCCTCTTTTCCTTCACCTCCACCTTGAACTTGTGGACAATCAAAATACTTATGCCTAATCTCCCCACTTTGGTAGCATGTAATGGTGAAGCCTTTGCCTCTACCTTTTCTAAAACTACCTCTTCCTCGAAAATATTCTCCTCTTCCACGAAAGTTTCCTTTGCCTCCCATCTCCTGAGAGATATCATATTGATTTTATTTGGTAGAATATCCTCTTCCACCACTGTTTTTCCCTCTGCCACGAGCATTTCTACCTCTACCCCTATTATTTCTTTGTTGTTTCCTATTCAGATTCTCTTCGGCCATCAATGCACGTTGGCAGGCCTCTTCCACACTCTACAATCTAATAAATGTAATCTCATCTTGTATGGACACCCGCAAGCCATTTAGATACCTTTCAACTTGCTCAACCTCATTCTCTGAGTGATCTGCTCAAATGTCCAACTAGTAAAACTCTTCTATGTATTCCTTGACACCGGATTCTCTTTGCTTCAAATTCTACAATTTTATAAACAGATTTATCTGATAGTCTATAGGCATGAATTTTGTCTTCAATTTGTTTACCATTCGGTCCCATGAATTTATCTTCTCCTTGCCTCTTCTTTGTCTATCAGTCTGCAAATGATCCCATCATAGGGATGCATGCCCTTTTAACTTTGTACAAGCATATTTCACCTTCTTATCTTCTTTTGTACCTTCAAATTAAAAGAAATTCTCCATCTCAATGATCCAATCCAACAATTCATCTGAATTCAAGTTACCACTATATTTTGGAGGGTTAAAACGAGGTCTAATATTTATCCTAGTTACGGCTCAAACGAACCTCTCATCTCCTTGATCAAGTTCAGGCTAGTTTTCTCCTCCTTCAACTTCAATTTGTTCTTCTTCATCGTCACTCATGTCTTCGACATGATTACCTCTTTGTTGATTAGTTTCAAAGACTTCCAGTCTAGTCACAATTCCTCTCAAAATATCCATCATGATAGGTTTTGCATCTCTTTGTGCCATTTTATGTAATCCCTTTGCAGTTATGGGTCTTCTTCCTTTGCTCACTTACCCACAACAAATTCCTTTCAGGACTTCGTAATATCTTGACACTTTCTCTGATACCACTTGACACAATCAAGATTGAAGAGCCTTATCAGGCTATTATTCAAGCAGTGAAACCACACTATAATGCAGCAAACTTCAATAGAAAACAACCCTCCTTTCTATTCAACTAATTATAGAATGCATTCCCTAATTCCAAATACAGAGCCTCCTCCCCTTTTGCTAAAGCTCATTGACATTTTCCATCAAAAAAAATCTCTGATTCTTCACACGAGGTCATTTGTTCCATCTTTCCCAACACCATCATTCTACATTCCAAAAACTACACCTGGAATAGTTACAACTTTCTCCCAATCCATGTTGAAGTGTTGATACATCATTCAATCTTCATTCATTGAACCAACTTATCACCTTGTCAAGGAGACAACATAAATCTCCCACTGATAAAGGAAAGTCTCTTCAATGCAATTCAATACGATCCATGTGGTCCCTCTGCTATGTCAACACCGCTACATGAATCACCACTTCCCTATGTTAAACTACTTGGGTCACACCATAGACACCGTGGGATGGTGAGTGACATACCCAAAAGTGCATCAGCCTATCAAAGAGACAGCATTCCAAGTCCCAATGATATAACTATCTCCCACCAAAGAGATCAAGGTTTTGTATCAGCCCATCGAAGGGACAACTTAGAGACTCTCACTGAAGTGGAGAACTCTCGTTGATAAAGAATGCATGCCTATGGACTGCGGACATACCTTCCATCAGGTATCAAGGAGACTATATTTAGAGTCCCTCCAAAATCATATGGTCCCACTGACGATACACAACTTCACATCGGGTTGTCAAGGGGACGCCATCTAAAGTCTCGTTGAACACATAATGTCATACCAATGAAAAGTCCATCAGGAATATTGTGAAGAGTGAAAACTTCATTCCGTCGAAACACAACTGCCAAACCGATGAAAGAGCAACACCAACCAAGGGAAAATATTTACAAAATTAACTCAAATGTATCTGCAAAACACAACAAAATTAAAAACAAAACCATGCTTATGTACAAATTGATGCGAATAGCTTGAGAGCCCGAGATGCTCCTACATCATAAAATGTCTCAAGAACGTGTCATCTAAGCATTTCTGAGATAAATTAAAAAATATTATATTTTCTTTCATTGTATATAAATTAAGTGGTATTTGAATACCACCCATCCATTGATTTAATCATTAATGCTAATAAAAATCATCATTATTGATGCCTCTTCTTTCCTAGTCTATTTTTTTTAGTTTGTATAGTCCTTTCCCTTTAACATGATTTATGGGCTATATTCTAATTGTTGTATATTTTTTATCCATGCCTTTCTTAGTAGAATCAATTTATTAGTGAATTAAAATAGTTTTAACAATCATATTATGAATAAAAGTGATAGAATGAGAATTTAAGATAAATTTTGAACTATTTCACCATTTTGATTATCATGAAATAATTTTTCTTCCATGCCTCTTTTGTATTACATTCATAAAGTTAATTTTTGATTTAACACGTTCATCGTTTTCTATAGCAAGACAATGGGCATAGTGTGATTAGATACATAAAAATATATAATAAAATATTTTTGAATATCTACACATAACATATTAGGGGTATGTGTAATGACCATGTTGATTATCTTAGGAGTTTATTTACTCTTATCATTCTATTTGAACATTAAATTGTATTTCATTGTCTTGGCTAAATGTATAATGACAATGAAATCAAGATTGAATCTTCTTAAGATATCAACTTAAACAAGAAAAATAATTCACCCTAGGTTTGTTAGTGGTTAAAGAGAGTTTTTGAATAACCTTAACCTTTTTTAGATAAAAAAAAATGATCCCCTCTTTTGATATTATATGTCCCAAAAACAAAAAAATTATCACTAAAAATTAATTTCTTGGTGTTAAAGAAGATATTGTAATCCCAACACCTTTGTAACATTAACTCTACATGATTTGATGGGTCCGAAAATCATTGTTCACATATCTAGAGGAATCAACCACTTTTTAAGGCTAAGGAAATTTTATCTTAAGAGTGGATTGATTAGATCATCAATAAAGAGTGAGTAACAAAATGTCAATTGTTAAGAATGGATAATCTCTCCTTCACTTTGGGATTAGTTGAACCTAATAAGGTATTCTTAGAGGTAATTTTTAACAATATTTAATCACAACTAAAGGCATGCAAATAAATTAACTATAATATTATCTAGATGTATGCCTATCCTAAAAGAATTCCACTAGACCAAGACTACTACTTCACATGTGAACTCTATTAAGCTAATGAAAATGTGCAAGACATGATTCTCTAATGATAAAAATGTTATGGATCATTTTAGATAATTTCCCTAAGTAAATTACTGAATCATGAAATGCATATGAACTAATTCCTACTCCTAAGCTAATAATTAAGGATATTGTTCATTTTAAGGTGTAGGCAAGGTTAACACTTCTAGGAACAATATCTTATATTGGGATACAAATTCATAGTGAACTAGAAGAAATATCACACGTAATTAAATAAAAATAAATGATATTAGTAACTAAATATACTTAATAATCCCTCTCCAAACTTCCAAAAATCCATATACAATATTAGAAAAATTATTATAAATAATATTAGAAATTCACTAAAGTGTTGTGACATTTATCAAATCAATATTAAATTCAAAAGAACAAATGTGGCAGGATAAAACCTAATCCAAGAAGAACTTTTCACACTTCATCACTTGGAAATATTTATAAAAATTCTCAATTTGTTGGAGAGATGTTAAATTACAATTATTTCCTATGAGATAGCTACCTCTTCATGATTTAAAAATTGAGCTACTCTAATGGTGACTAAACATGCGAGGATTGAAATCCTGGATCTTGTTGGGTATTATAATTATGTGGAAATTAAAAAATGACTGACTATTTGAATGAGAAATGAATTGGTATTTATAGTGCTTTATTTTTTCACTAAAATCCTATGAAAACTCAATTGGAGATTGTATGCCATTGATGTAGTGTGCTGAACAAGTTAGAATCCCAAAAATCTACTAAAAATGGTAGTTTGGAGATTGCGTAGAGATACCTACATATAAAATTCCAACCACCATATTCATTGCGACATGGTATATTGTTAATTTTGAGTTTTGGATTTGTGCTCCTAGGATGAGCAAGATCTTTTGGGTGGGAAAAACTAACTAGAAGTTACAAGGGTGAAATCAAACATTAATGATGATTTTGAGTAGGTCTAGGGATGGTTTGAGAAAAAATGAGGCTTCCAAGAAGATTTATGGAAATTCAATGAGGAACAAGACATAATAATATGGTGCGAATTTTTAGGTTCAAATTGGATATGGGGAGTGGACAAAGAAATGGACATCCTAAATTCTAAAGAAACTTTGCAAAACAGGGTAAGATTGAATGAAATATTTGGAGAAAGAATGAAGACACTATGTGGAAATAGATAATAGGATACGATGCTTGATTTAAAGGAAAAATTTTGTATAAAAAATAATGAGTGCATAAGCCTTACAACACTTTCTAAGAAAAGGATGTAAAATCGGACAAAGAAACATGATATTTGGAAGGATTTCTAATATCTCGATATGTTTGGGAATCCCACAAAAGGTAAAAGGGGAATGGAAGTAAGGTATAAAAGTGAGAGAGAATGGGAGATATTCAAATGGATTCCAAACTTCTACATAAGAGAAAATAGGGAATATATAAGGAAATCTTGCAAAATTGGATTTTAGATGTCAATAAATTATGAGAGAAATATTTGGATCTTCTAGTGAAGTCTACAATAACGAATATTAAACATGGAATAAAGGTTTGCGAGGATTTTGAGTTCGATAAGGGGAAAAGGGGAAAGAGGGTCATTCAAATCTCAATGAAGATCTTAAAAAAAAAAAAGGAATGATGAGAGCAATGGATCTTACAGTACTTTTATGTGTGATGACAATGCAGGAGCATAAAACTCACAACCAAACTCAACTTGACAAAAACTCAACCAATTCTTACTTGTCCTTGCAACTAGGACTCACCTTTTCTTCATAAAACTCATGTTTCATAACATCAAAACTAAGATTAAGGAATAGAACATCTTGTTGAACCCTCAACCACCATAATCAACATTAAATTGACTGACTCAAACACTTTCACCAACATAAATAACTCAAATAGGAGAACTCTCAAAATGGACTGTCAATAAGACTGCTTTGACAGGATAGTCAATAAAACCAAGGCCTCAAGCTTATAGATCCACCAAACCCTTACTTGAAGTGGCCCACAATACACCTAAGCATATTTTAAAAACAAAATTAAACAAGAAGGACTCAAATAACCCCAATCAAAACTCATAAAGCCTCATGTACACATATTTACCAGTCATATTCATCATTTACAGAGCTAGAGCATCGTGGAATCTACCTAAAACTTCCACCATAGACTCTCCAACCTTGATAACACTTAAATTACATTAAAAATTTCCATTTCTCCAATTCCAAAATATTCCAATGGTGGAATTTAAAGAAACCCAATTTTAAAGGTCATTGTTTACCTAGGATCAGGGTTTTACTCGTCTGGACAAAACTACTCATAACTTACACAATACTAAATGGATTCTCATGAAACCTAATACAAAATAAAATATATTCATAGGGTTTTAATATCCAAAGGAGGAGGAGAGGATTCATGCACAAAATATGATCGTACTATGGCCTGGAATCAGATAAAATGCTAGTAAATAACAGAAAATAGAGAATTACATTGAATTTCTTCCTCATACATCATCCCACAGCCTTTCTCAAAGTTTGAGAGGTTACATAATGCCTTTATAAATAAAATCCAATGACTCAAACCAAATATCTAACTACTATGTCTCTTCACCTTCCACCATCTTACAATTTGTTACATTTTACAATATTGCATTGACAACAATTTGTCAAATTTTGCAACTTTTACCTTCTATGCCCAATAAACTTAAAATTAATAAATAGGACCTATTACATGCTTAAAGTGGCCATTTAGACCTTATTACATCATTATTACATCATTTTTAATTCAAAACTTGAAGTATGTTTCATGGAGGCATATCCTTGCTAGGGTGCACCTGCACCATTCTCCCGACCAAATAAAAACTTCCAAGTCTTCTTGGATCATTAAATGCTCCTCCTTGTATTCTTTTACACCCTGCAACCTTCATCTTTACCTTTGGATTGAGTTGGTCTATGCCAACTTGTTTCCATTTCATCTTGTCTCTATGAATTTTCTCCTGCATGCCCTAAAATATTCCAATCTCCTTTTGTCCTTCTCCAAACTGTTGCATCTTGATCTACAAATTGTCCCCTATCCAAAATATTAGCATAATAAAGAAATGATACATTAACTCTATTACAATACCTCCATCCTTATTTATTTCTTTGCAAATCTCCAAGACCAATTCATCCTTGATCATCTCTTTATCCAATCTTGACACCAACTCAATATCTTCTCCTTATAAAGTCAAGTCCTTTATCTCTACTTCATCTTCATCTTCATGCTTGGGAATGGCTGTAATATCTTTGTCTTCATTCATGATTTCTTCTTTTGCATCTTGAATCTCTTCTTCTTCTTCTTTTATCTTCATTTGTCTTCTTCTCCTTTTGACTATCTTATGAATGGGCCATACCATCTTCCTTTTCACTGGAAAATTCTAACTGAATGCTTGTCTATACAACTGTCCCATCTCCATTTGGAACTCAAATTCTACTCTTTCTATAGCTTGCTTCAGTTCTGCCATCTCTTTCTCTATTTGCCTCATCTCTTTTCTCTTCCTCTCTTTTTCTACTTTATTTTATAACTCTGCTACCTACAAATTCCTCTTCAACAAATCCATCTTCACAAGAAAGTCTCTCCTTGCTTCCACTTCACTTTGCCTCACCTAGGCAATTAGGTTCTCTCTTCAACATGCACAACACAACACAACCACAAACTCAAACTCCAAAATCTCTCTTAGCCCAAACCTTTCTAAGCTCTAATACCAAACTGATGACAATCCAAGAGCACAAAAATCACAACCAAACTTAACTTGACAAAAACTCAACCAATTCTTACTTGTCCTTGCAACTAGGACTCACCTTTCCTTCACAAAATGCATGTTTCATTATATCAAAACTGATATTAAGGCATAGAACTTCTTGTTGAACCCTCAAAAACCATAATCAACACCAAATTGATTAACTCAAACACTTTCACCAACATAAACAACTCAAATAGGAGAACTCTCAAAATGGATTGTCAATAAGACTGCTTTGACAGGACAATCAATAAAACCAAGGCCTCAAGCTTATAGATCTACCAAACCCTGACTTTAAGTGGCCCAAAATACACCTAAGAATCTTTTGAAAACAACATTAAACAAGGACTCAAATAACCCCAATCAAAACTCATAAATCCTCATTATACATAGATTTACGAGTCATATTCATCATTTACAAACCTAGGGCATAGTGGAATCTATCCAAAACTTCCACCACAGACTCTGCAACCTTGAGAACACTTAAAGTACATTACAAACTTCCATTTCTCCAATTTCTAAAAGATTCCAATGGTGGAATTTAAAGAAATCCAATTTTAAACGTCATTGTTTACCCTAGATCAGGGTTTTACCTACCTAGACAAAATTGCTTATAACCTACACAATACTAAATGGATTCTCATGAAACATAATATAAAATAAAATAGATTCACAAGGCTTTAATATCCAAAGGAGGAGGAGAGAATTCATGCACAGAATATGGTCATACTATGGCCTGAAATCAGATAAAATGTTGGTAAATAAGAGAAAACAAAGAATACATCATCCTCCAGCCTTTCTCAAAGTTTGAGAGGTTACATAATACCTTTATAAATAAATTCCAATTCCTCAAACCAACTCCCTAACTACTATGTCTCTTCACCTTCCACAATCTTACAATTTGTTGCATTTTACAATATTGCATTGACAATAATTTGTCAAATTTTGCAAATTTTACCTTCTATGCCCAATGAACTTAAAATTACTAACTAGGACCTATTACATGTGTAAAGTGGCCATTTATACCTTATTACACCATTTTTAAATAAAAACTTGAAGTATGCCTCATGGAGGCATATCCTTGCTAGGGTGCACCTGCACCATTGTCCCAGCCAAATAAAAACTTCCAAGTCCTCTTGGATCATTAAATGCTCCTCCTTGTAGTCTTTTACACCCTGCAACCTTCATCTTTACCTTTTTCTTGAGTTGGTCTATGCCAAATTGTTTCCATTTCATCGTGTCTCCATGAATTTTCTCCTTCATGCCCTAAATGTTCCAATATCCTTTTGTCCTTCTCCAAACTGCTGCATCTTGATCTACAAATTGTCCCCTATCCAAAATATTAGAATAATAAAGAAATGATACATTAACTCTATCACAAATCCTCCATCCTTATTTAACTCTTTGCAAATCTCCAAGACCAATTCATCTTTGATCATCTCTTTATCCAATCTTGATACCAACTCAATATATTCTCCTTCTAAAGTCAATTCCTTTATCTCTACTTCATCTTCATCTTCATGCTTGAGAATGGCTGCAATATCTTTGTCTTCATTCATGAGTTCTTCTTTTGCATATTGAAACTCTTCTTCTTCTTTTCTCTTCATTTGTCTTATTCTCCTTTGGACTATCTTCTAAATGGGCCATACCATCTTCCTTTCCATTGCCAAATGCCAACTAAATGCTTGTCTATTCATATGTTCCATCTCCGTTTGGAACTCAAATTCTACTCTTTTTATGGCTTGCTTCAATTTTTCCATCTCTTTCTCTATTTGCCTCATCTCTTTTCTCTTCCTCTCTTTTTCTGCTTTCTTTAGTAACTCTTCTACCTGCAAATGCATCTTCACAAGCAAGTCTCTCCTTGATTTCACTTCACTTTGCCTCACCTAGGAAATCAAGTTCTCTCTTCAACCTGCACAACACAACACACAACCACTAACACAAACTCCAAAATCCCTCTCACCCAAACCTTTCTAAGATCTGATACCAAATTGATGACTATGCAAGAGCACAAAAATCACAACCAAACTCAACTTGACAAAAACACAAACCAATTCTTACTTATCCTTGCAACTAGGACTCACCTTTCCTTCGCAATACTCATGTTTCATAACATCAAAACTGATATTAAGGCATAGAACTTCTTGTTGAACCCTCAACCACCATAATCAACACCAAATTGACTAACTCAAACACTTTCACCAACATAAACAACTCAAATAGGAGAACTCTCAAAATGGATTGTCAATAAGATTGCTTTGACAGGACAGTCAATAAAACCAAGGCCTCAAGCTTATAGATCCACCAAACCCTAACTTGAAGTGGCCCACAATACACCTAAGTATCTTTTGAAAACAACATTAAATAAGGACTCAAATAACCCCAATCAAAACTCATAAATCCTCATTGTACATATATTTACTAGTCATATTCATCATTTACAAACCTAGGGCATCGTGGAATCTGCCCAAAACTTCCACCACAGACTCTGCAACCTTGAGAACACTTAAATTACATTACAAACTTCCATTTCTCCAATTTCTAGAAGATTCCAATGGTGGAATTTAAAGAAACCCAATTTTAAAGGTCATTGTTTACCCTAGATGAAGGTTTTACCCGCTTGGACAAAATTATTCATAAATTACACAATACTAAATGGATTCTCATGAAACCTAATACAAAATAAAATATATTCATGAGGATTTAATATCTAAAGGAGGAGGAGAGGATTCATGCACAGAATATGGTCATACTATGGCCTGAAATTAGATAAAATGTTGGTAAATAACAGAAAATAGAGAATTACATTGAATTTATTCCTCATACATCATCCTCCAGCCTTCCTCAAAGTTTGATAGGTTACATAATTCCTTTATAAATAAAATCCAATGCCTCAAACTAAATCTCTAACTACACTATCTCTTCACCTTCCACCATCTTAGAATTTGTTGCATTTTACAATATTACATTGACAACAATTTGTCAAATTTTGCAACTTTTACTTTTTATGCCCAACGAACTTAAAATTACTAACTAGGACCTATTACATGCCTAAAGTGGCCATTTAGACCTTATTACATCATTATGACATCATTTTTAAATCAAAACTTGAAGTATGCCTCATGGAGGCATATCCTTACTAGGGTGCACCTGCACCATTCTCCCGGCCAAATAAAAAATTCCAAGTCCTCTTGGATCATTAAATGCTCCTCCTTGTAGTCTTTTACACCCTGCAACCTTCATATTTACCTTTGGCTTCAGTTGGTCTATGCCAACTTGTTTCCATTTCATCTTGTCTATGTGAATCTGCTCATTCATGCCCTGAAATGTTCCAATCTCCTTTTGTCCTTCTCCAAACTGTTGCATCTTGATCTACAAATTGTTCCCTATCCAAAATATTAGCATAAAAAATAAATGATACATTAACTCTATCACAATACCTCCATCCTTCTTTAACTCTTTGCAAATCTCCAATACCAATTCATCCTTGATCATCTCTTTATCCAATCTTAACACCAACTCAATATCTTCTCCTTCTAAATTCAGGTCCTTTATCTCTGCTTCATCTTCGTCTTCATGCTTGGGAATGGCTGCAATATATTTTTCTTCATCATGAGTTATTCATCTACATCTTTAAACTCTTCTTCTTCTTCTTTTATCTTCATTTGTCTTCTTCTTCTTCTTTTATCTTCATTTGTCTTCTTCTCCTTTTTACTATCTTCTCAATGGGCCATACCATCTTCCTTTTCATTGTCAAATTCCAACTGAATGCTTGTTTATACAACTGTTCCATCTCCATTTGGAACTCAAATTCTACTCTTTTTATGGCTTGCTTCAGTTATTCCATCTCTTTCTTTATTTGCCTCATCTCTTTTCTCTTTCTCTCTTTTTCTGCTTTCTTTTGTAACTTTGTTGCCTACAAATTCCTCTTCAACAAATCCATCTTCACAAGCAAGTCTCTCCTTGCTTCCACTACACTTTTCCTCACTTAGGAAATCAGGTTCTCTCTTCAACCTGCACAACACAACACACAACCACTAACACAACCACAAACACAAACTCCAAAATCTCTCTTAGCCCAGACCTTTTTGAGCTCTGATACCAAACTGATGACAATCCAGGAGCACAAAAATCACAACCAAACTCAACTTGACATAAACTCAACCAATTCTTACTTGTCCTTGCAACTAGGACTCACCTTTCCTTCATAAAACTCATGTTTCATAACATCAAAATTGATATTAAGGCATATAACTTCTTTTTGAACCCTCAAAAACCATAATCAACACCAAATTGACTCACTCAAACACTTTCACCAACATAAACAACTCAAATAGGAGAACTCTCAAAATGGACTGTCAATAAGACTGCTTTGACAGGACAACCAATAAAACCAAGGCCTCAAGCTTATAGATCCACCAAAACCTAACTTGAAGTGGCCCACAATACAACTAAGAATCTTTTGAAAACAACATTAAACAAGAAGGACTCAAATAACCCCAATCAAAACTCATAAATCCTCACTGTACATAGATTTACCAGTCATATTCATCATTTACAAACCTAGGGCATCATAGAATCTTCCCAAAATTTCCACCAAATACTCTACAACATTTAGAACACTTAAAGTACATTACAAACTTCCATTTCTCCAATTTCCAGAAGATTCCAATGGTGGAATTTAAAGAAACCCAATTTTAAAGGTCACTGTTTACCCCAGATCAGGGTTTTACCCACCTGGACAAAATTTCTCATAACTTACACAATACTAAATGGATTCTCATGAAACCTACTATAAAATAAAATATATTCACATGGATTTAATATCCAAAATATTGGGAGAGGATTCCTACACAAAATATGGTCGTACTATGGCCTAAAATCAGATAAAATGTTGGTAAATAACAAAAAACAGGGAATTACATTGAATTTCTTCCTCATACATCATCCTCCAACCTTCCCCAAAGTTTGAGAGGTTACATAATGCCTTTATAAATCAAATCCAATGCCTCTAAATAAATCTCTAACTACTTTGTCTCTTCACCTTCCACCATCTTACAATTTGTTGCATTTCACAATATGGCATTGACAACAATCTGTCAAATTTTGCAACTTTTACCTTCTATTCCCAATGAACTTAAAATTAATAACTAGGACCTATTGCATGCTTAAATTGGTCATTTAGACCTTATTACACCATTACGACATCATGTTTAAATCAAAACTTGAAGTATTCCTCATGGAGTCGTATCCTTGCTAGGAAGCACCTGCAGTAATGTGGGACATGATATAGGATTAGGATATTAGTCAAATATGAAGTATCTACTTGACACTAAAAGTTTTAAACATAGTGAAATGAATGGATAATAACCAAAATATTACCTAGACTTATATTTTTATTGGATTTAGCAACTTCCAACTTATGATGGGTGCATGGGGAATGAAGGTGAACAACACTTAGGAAATTTTGATGAAAGTATACCCATTTAAATAATTCTCATATAATATATCTATGATGGGAAAAAATAAGGCCTAAATACATAAAGGATTTGTGACTTGAGTAAAATTTATCAATGTAAAATCAAGTCTCAACAACGACTTTGTTTGTGGATGTGTGTTTATTATAGGCACAATGAGACTAGATATTTGGGAGTAGAAAATAAGTGGATAGAGAGAGGAGACCAAGGAAATCACTCTTCACCTTGACCAACTTGTATCAAGATTGCACAATTCCACAACATGCACACAAAACATAAAATATAGACAATGTAGGACACTATTACCTGCATGAAGTAATACTTAAGATGTTGACCATGAATTGAAAGCTACATCAAATCTCCTATTAGATCCTTAAAATGATACACATTATGACCAACTCCTCTAAATTTTATATGGTCCAAGCCATAAGGGATCAACCTTCCAATTTTTTTATTTATACTCTAATCTAATATTCCACATGGAAGACATATCTCCAACTTGGAAACTCCTTTGCAATAATTTCTTGTTAAAGAGATATTTTGATGCCCACTTATGCAACAAGATTTAATCATTTCAATATTTCAAGTCTCATCCAACTATTAATTTTAGTATTCTCTAAGAGATTATAGTATTTACTCCTCTTTCAACATCTTACAACAAAATATATGCAAATAGTTCCAATTTGATTGGTATTTTGGCATCTATTTATAAAATAGTTCAAAATAGTTATTTCCAATAGTTACCTTATAGGTCACTTTATCTAGTGCATAATTCAACTTGTCATTTCATATTTTTTCTTATATCTAAATTTATTTTGATGATTTTCATGAGGCTTTTGTTATTATATTTAGCTTTTCCATTTCCTTAGGGATGGTAAGGGGATGAGTAAGTCAAATCAATCCTATAATTACTGTATAAAATTTAAATATCATTATATTTGAAACACATGGAATTATCTATAATGATTCTTGCAGGCACATAAAATTTGGTTATGATATTATTTAGTAAGAAGCCTATTGCAACCTTTGATGTAGTATTATAGGTTGGAGTTGCCTCAACCCACTTGGTTAAGTAGTTGGTGGCTATAATAATTCACTTATATGCATTGATTAATCTTTCTTTAATATCCCTTGTAAAATTCATTGACCATTGTTGGAAAGGATATTTTACTATCACAAATTTTTAAGGTAAGGAACCTACAAACTTCACTTTTCTTGAAAACCTTTGGAAGGTGTCACATTTTATTACTCTTTTAGCCACATCCTTGAATAGGGTAGGCCACCAATATCCTACTCTGAGGACTTTGTGTATAGGTTTAATTAGCTCAAATTTCCTTCAAAAATACTTTGATGACATTTGTCTATCACCTAATTAGACTATTCTTGATTTCAAGCATTTTAGGAGCAACTCATTGGAATCTCTCCACATCAAATTATCATGTACCAACACATACATTTCTAAGGACAAATTGATGGTTATCTCTCATTTCAAAGGTGCATTTAATTTTTTCCAAGTAAAGGATAGTATTTATATATTGTGAATCATATTTTAGTGGAAAACAAGTATATGGATGATAAAAAATTATCTTATTGACCTCAATTGCATATATACTTAATATTTTATTTTTGGATCTTATTGATACATCTACACCTCTCATGTAAGCCTTCCCATTGAGTGAATGTGGTATTTATTATTTTGTGTGGCACATATACATTGGTTTTTGTGCCTATTAGACATGGCCCATAATTCTTGATACATTTCACAAGGTTGTAAGCATGCTTTTCCATTATTCAATACTTTAATTCAATACCTTGTTAAGACTTACTAAAAATATAATAGGTTATTCAAATCCCTTGTTTATCTTTTAAATTGACACAACAACAATAATATGAAATCAAATAAATGAGAATAATTGGAATAGTTTATACTTACTACAAATAGTGATTCTTTGATGGCATCCTTTATATTCAAAAATTCTTCAACTATTTTATAACTCCATGTGATTGATTAATCTTTTCTTAAGATTTTGGAGATATCTTTAGTTTTCTTAGCAAAGCTTAAAATTAACCTTCTAATAAATTTGATTTTCCCAAAGAAGGACTCTATGCCTTTGACTCTTTTAGGTTTTGGGATGAGGTCAATTTATTTTACTCTTTTTACATCTATGCTCACCCTATCCTATGATATAATATTGTCATAACAATTTTCCTTCTTCAAAACAATATATTCATATTTTGGGATTTAGGAAAATACCATAGCCAAAACACCTTTTAAATATTAGGTCCAAGTGTTCACAATTATCTTTTCTATCCATGGAATGTGTTATTAGATAATCCTAATAAACCACCATGATCTCATCTATTAAAGTCCACAAATGCAATAGCCATGTCTATAAAAAATTAGAACATACATTTTAAAACTCGAATACCATTATTATATAGATATAGGTGCCCCAAAAAGTTATGAATGAAATATTGTGTTGTTATAACTCCTTGACCACCACTTGGTTGTATGTAGAGAATACATCCATCGTAGACATTAATTCAAATAAATTTACCTTCTATAATAGGTGATCCATACTTGGGAAAGGATAGTTATCCTTAAGAGATTTTATGTTCAAGTTCCTTAAATCCACACACAACCTTATCTCTCCATTATTCTTATTGACTAGAATAAGATCTAACACCCATTTAGAGTATCAATTATGGTTGATAATAACTCCCCCTTATAGCTTCATTACTTCCTTTTTCATTTTATGATCAAATGCATAGTTAATTAGCCTTTATTTTTGTTAGAAAGGTTTTGTATCAGGTTAGAGATGAATATTATGTTGAATAAATCTTCCTTGTAGGCCATAAGTTCACCATAGGACCATGAAAAATATTTCTTGATTATTTTTAGTAATGTAAATTTTGTCATTTATTTTCATGTTTCTTTCAAATTATTACTAATATAAATCATCTTAGGTTATGCTTGTGTACCTAGATCTCCACATTCAATTTTATTATCATCAACTAGTTTTCTCTTGCTCTTATAGTAATCTACACTACCGAACATTATTTCCAATTCAACCTTTCCTTTTGTAATTGTGTTGGCTTTCAATTAAAATATTTCATTACCCAACAACATTTCCTTAGCATCTTCCATTTTAACAATAGGCTTCCAATCAATTAGTTTGTTGTCAAATCCATCCATGTAATTTAAAAAAATTATTAATTATCATTAAATACCAATCAATTATGGATATTCTTTGGTATGATTAGATTTGTGACGATTTTAACACTATATTATACTTGGAAGGAACCAACCTTAGATTAGATCTAGGTGACTCAACAACTAAAGTGTTAATCATAACATTTTTAGATCTATCTATCCATTATAAATAAATGGCATCAAATAAATTTATGGTGTTCCAAATAAAATTCCTGTATTCTTTATCTTCAAGGAAACAAGCATTGAATCAATGAAAATCCTTAAACATTTGATTCCATGCTTATGAGAAACATTCAATCCTAGTACAAGAGTATCGTATTCTATAATATTGTTAGTGTATTTGAATGTTAACTTGAAATAATACTTAAAGGATTCACCATTGGATGAGACAATAACAACCTTTGCTCTTAAATATTGTTTTGAGCATCTAACATCAAATAAAATTATCCTAAAGTCATTTGCATCTTCAATAAGGGTGGAGCACATTAGAGACGTGGTGATCTTATGATATTTCTCCTCACAATACCTAATGAATTTGGTCAAGATTGGAATCAACATATAACACTTCATCAATTATCTTATATTGGTCCTTAATGATGTATTGTATCTTCCTTTCTATATGCAACTTGACCTCTTCACCTTTTAATATATAAATAATATATATGAAAGGTTAATTTATAATTCCTATTTTTTTGAAAGAAACATATCCCATTTTGATAGATAATCTATGGTGATTATGTCAATTAGGAATGATTTATTTGGGTATGTAGCCAACTAGACTCTCACATTTTTCACAACTCCCACAACATTTACTTCTTTAGAATAATTAAAATACATTTACCATATGACTTAGACACCTTCAAACCTAAATCATCTATAACCTAAATATGTGTGACATTACTTGAAGCTCTGGAATCTAAGATGTAGTTGTGGACTAGCCATCTATTAATCAACAATATGGTCAACATTAAGTTACCTATTTGATAAGGATTTTACTATATAGACCTTGATGGTTTATTCTTTATCTTTATCATTTGATATATCATTGCTCGAATATTAGCATGTTGCTCAATTTTATTTACAATAATCAAGTAAGACAAAAAAAAATTCAAATGTTTAGGAATCTAAGGAGGTTCCCTATTGACACTAAAACTCTAATCTGACTAATGACTTGATCCCTATCAATAAGGTTTTAATTGTGTAAGGGTACATCATGTGGAATAATGAGGTCACTAGCATTAGGAATATAAGGCTTGACTATACCACGAGAAGTAGAAACCTTACCACTTATCTCCTTCATTTCTCCTTTGTCTTCACCTCATCCTCCCAATGGTTGGGATGAAGATTTTTTCACTTTCCCAGTTATATTTACACCTCATGAACTAATTTTTCCATTCAAATGTGTTGTATAGCTAATATCCTTTGGGAGATATTTCCTCTTAGTCATAGGTTATTGCATTGATTTTCTTACCCTCTACCGTATTTGTAGGGTTGTTGTTCTTTACTTCATCTCCTATCCTTTATTTTCCATTTTCAATATTTAGATTTCCTTTTATAAATTTTAGTATTATAGTTACCTCATAGAGGGACTTTCCTATTCCTCAATTGATATCTATTTTGGATATATATTTTTGCAACTGCAATAAGGACCCTTTTGTCTTCATCTAATTGTGTAATTTTGCCTTGTAATTTTTCTTAGGTGCTTAAAATCATGAGTGGGTAATTCATATTTCTTTGAACTTGCACCATGATCATAATGGAACACTTTACTAGATACATAATAATCAATATATTCAACTTATTTCAAAATATATTAATATCCAAGTATATCAAATTGGTTAATTTATTCATTGTAATAATTAGAACATCCATCCTTATTAGGTAATTCCTCCTCCTTGATAGATGACACATAAAAACCATAATCAATTGGGTCATATGGAAGGAAATATACATTACACCATGGTGATATATCTTGGAAGTGCACACGATCCCTTTATTAAGGATTTGGAGTTACTTTTCCTTGTTGCTTGAAATCCCTTTGCTTGGGAACCATTTTCCTATCATGTTATTATGGTCATTTGGACATCAATATTGCATGACCTATTATGTAAGTGTTTTCACTTATTGAAATAAGGTGTAGCATTCAATGGTGATAGCTCTTTTCATTCCTTGCTACCTCATCATACAAATCATTAACCATACTCATTAGTCTATCCAATTTCTTTTATGCAATAAGAGGTTTAATTATGATCCTTTATTCAATTTTTAGATCTTTATTTTTTCTCTTTTGATGTGCTTAATATATGCTTTCATATTGTTTTTAATTTTTATTTCTATAGCATATGCCTCTCTCAAAGTTTGTGGACTTTTTCCCTGAGGTAATATTTTATTTCAGCATCAAAAGCACCACAATAAAATACAAGGTGCATGGTGTCATTAGGGTTGAGATTTGATGGTACCTTCGTCATTGTCATGATGAACCTATTGTTCAAGTCAGCCATAATTTTACTTATACCTTTTTTGATGGTGATATAATATTTGTTATCATGATGAACCTATTGTTTCAAGAAACCACTATTTCATTTATACCTAAATATTCTCATAAAATCCTTTCATGTATCAATGTTGTTGTCTAGAAGGCTCTTATACTAGCCTTTTGTGCTTTCCTAAAAGGATTGTACAAACAAATTTATCATCACATCCTCATCCTTAATATCACTATCATTTGTAACATTCATGAAGTGTCTTAAATGTTCTTCTCTTATAATGATATTATTACCTTGGAACCTTGGTATATTTCCTCTTTTCATTTGGAATTGCATTTGGAAAACAAAGGATACCAAAGAAATATAATTTCTTGTATATTTTAGCCCATAAAGGTTGTCTAACTAAATGGAATTTTTTAGCATGCCTTCTCAATAGAGGTCTCATATTTTTTCTATATTTTTTTGATAATTATACTATTTATTTTGAACATATCGGTACCCAATTTAATTATTTCTAATTGTATTTGAATCCTAGCCTCTTGTGTGATTTGGCTTTATTATTCCTATCATAGATAACAAATTTGAGATACTTCCTAATGGGTATCCCCTTGTTAAAATTTGTATAAATATTCCCCATCTTTATCCCCATGTCCCTCTCATATGTTTGAAGTTTTAAAATCCCAAGAAAATTCTAAGTGGGGTGATTTTTGGTTATTTCTCTAAGTGTGGGAAAGTTGTCAAATTTTTAGAGTTTCCCTTGTTAGTATTTCATTCCACCTAACTTTTCCTTCTTCTTTAGTATTTGTCAAGATATTTGAATTTCCCATCCCAATGTGCCTTTTTCTCAACCCCCACATGCATCTCCATCATATCAAGACTTTAAATTTTCAACATCTCTTCCCTCCATTCCTCACCTTTTCACTTGTACTTTTTAGTATTTTAGACTTCCCCTTACCAATATTATTTCCATTCAAACCATAACTCCCCAATTCTTTATAATATATTTCCTTTCAAAGTAAGAGTTCAAAGTATCTCTTAACCTAAATGCATCTTCTTTGGTATCTTTGGCCCCCAACTTTTTACATTTCCTTCTCTATGTTTTATTAAATTTAAATATGTGGAGATACCCCTAATACAATATGAGATATGAAGTATCCTCAAACCCTTATCCTTGACACATTTCACTATGTTATCTCATTGAGAATGCTAGTTTGGACTTGTCAAATTCACATACCTAAAAGGATGAATTCCTTGATATCTCTATACCTCAACTCCTAATAACTTCCTTCATATATCCTTTTAAAGTTAGAGACATGGAGATACCCTTACTTGTTTACTTTAATCTTGAAGCATGCCTTTATCCTAATTCTTGACTCCCCAAAAATGGTATGGGCTATGAGGTATGCTTGACCCCCAAAACTCCAAAACCCCTAAGTTTTTATTGTTCACTCCTACCTACCTCTATGTATAACCCATAACACTATTAATGACTTGATAAGATCCTACTACTACCCCAACGGAATTTTCCCTCCTAAACATAATTATTCATCTCAAGCCATAGATTCACATGCACTTTTAGTAATGAAGAAAAGAAGGAAACCCATGAAATTATTAATGTAGTGTTTGAAATTACAACCCACAATAGTCATCGCATGATTTCTTGTCTACCATTTTAGCTAATTTTGTGGCCCCTTTTCTACCCTATACAATCAACTTGAAAGATGCCATTAATTTTTGGATTTATGGTGATCATGAATAAAAGGATTTACTCACACCTCTAGGTCCCTCTACATATCCTAAAGGTGTGATTTCTACACAAGGGCATTACTGTTGATGATATCAAAGGCATGGGTGACCTATGTGATGAAAAAATTATGGATCCTTTCCCCTTTCCATTTGAATACATTGAATGGTACATATTTTTATGTTTTTATAATTCAACGAGAATGAAAAAGGGAGAAAATAAGGGAGTATGACAAAGGAAAAAACTTGCTTGGTAGAACCTAAGGATGTTTCAAGTTTTAAGTATATAATTTTTTATACTGCAATAATTTAAGTTCATCTCATATTTGTAATAAACACTAATAATATTTGAAGAGTGAATTATTAAAGGTAGAATCAACCTTGTTTGAGTGTATCCCTATGTATTGTGTACATTTCTAGATATTTTTGTTCATTAGTTGGCTAGCTAAATGACTATAAAATACCCACATAAATTTTGCAAGATATCATTTCAAGATATAAAGGAAATTTATGGGCATGCTCATGGATTACTAAGTAGACTAATTTAATATTCTACAAATACTTATTATCTTTTTTAATTTATGTGAGGAACATAGTTTTCCTACATATTTTAGAAGACAATATTTTGTGATATCTTCATTAAGTTATCATCATTACTTTTAGTTATTGCATATTTTTGTATGAACTTAGTTATTTTGTTTCCCAAATGGATATAGGAATCTACTACTAGATCTACCCCTCCAATCATTATCTTGTTGCATAATTTTGTTTAATTACCTTTCAATTTTATTTGGTCTAGGGTATTCTCATTCTCATACCTTAATGTGTATAATAGTATATAAATGGTTATCATAAAGCACATTCATAAGCATTTATGTGCTATATTATTTACTTTAATAAGGTTCTTTACCCTAAATATTGCAAACTAAAATATAGACACCAAGTGACAATTGAAATAATGGTGCACTATACAATGGGTATGGCTTGTGTTAGGGTAAGTTTTTAGTTTCTATAGAGACATCTATTATCTAGCCTTAGGAAATACCTCTTAGTTTAGAAAATCTATAAGTGAATGAGGTCTTACCCACCTCGATAATTGGTCCAAAGTTACCCTAATTAAACATAAGTGTGAAGTCTTTCTATTTGAATTTGACACTACTGGTGCTCAGAAGAATCTCACCTTTAAGGATTTAGTGACTTACTACTCTAGAACAAATAGAAAAATGGGGATATTTTTTTAATTTGGATGCTTAAAATTTTGGGCATGCTATTTTTTATTCAATTGTTGGGAATTTTTAAAAAGTTGTGTTTATTGCAATTCAATCTAATTTTGGATCTCTTGTTGCCTATACCTTAAAAAATCTATGAAATCTATCCTCTCATATATTTCTCTTTCCTCGTGCTCATTTTAAAATTATATTTTTGTATCGACATCATGGAATGTAGGATATTTTTCATGATCAATTCTATGTGAGGATGCAAGTGAGATAGGATGTAAAATCACTATAGAGATTCTTACTTGTGGAGGATCAAATATATCTATATTTTAGAGATATCCATATAAGGGGATATATTTTTATTTTCTCTAACCCTATTTATTTTATCTCTGGGCATACTAGATTGATGCACACCACTTCTATTATTTATTTATCTTTCATCACTCAATTCATCTAAAGGATATGGAATCCAATTCTTTAAATCTAGGATTCTATCTCTATTTGAAGTACCAACTTCAATATTTTAAGGAAGTGATCTACTACACATAATTTATATCAAACTATGTATTTCATGCTACCTTGATACTTGTGTTATCATATATTGAGGTTTTTGTGGATCCCTTGAATGACCCCTTATTTATATTTATAATTTTTGTAATTCACAAGTTAGTTCTAGATTAGACCTTAGAAAGAGTCACCCCTATTCACTCTAGAAGAGACAAACTTGCCTTCTTCAATAGAGGTCTTTGTAGAAGTTGTCAAAACCAACTTCGGAGTCCAAGAACACCTGCATGCAAAGAGATACCTGTCACAAGGAAGAGAATGGAAAAAAAAGCAAGAGAGGGTTTGAAGCTTTGTAATTTGAAAGATATTATTATTTAGAATAATAGAATAGAATACAATGATCAATCCTTATAAAAGGAGATTGTGCAACCCTAAAGAAACCCTAAAGGGAAAATGTATTTAATAATTAAAATAATTATTAAATACCTACATTGCATAACTAAGTGAATCTTAAGAAAGGAATAAAAGGCGACTTAATTAAACTAATTAAGTGAAATAAACCTTTTACTCTAACACCCCCCCTTAACATGAACTTAGTGAGTAGCTACAAACTAAATGCATGAAATCAATGCAACTACAAGCTAGAAAGTAAAAAAAGGGTCCCGATAACTAGGCCTGATCAAGTACCCATTTACAAATGCAATGCAAACTAAACCAAACGGGGTAAAGGAGAAAACCTAGTGGGAACAAAACTCCTCCCCAAAATAGAATGCAAAGAAAGGAATGCAATGCACTAATGAAAGAAGGATAGGAGGTGGATTACATGATACCCCCCATAGACAGCTTATATCATATAATTACATATACAATGGTCTCCATAAGAGAGATAGAAAGAGACAAGAAGGCCCCCCATAATGAAGAAACTCCTATCACAATGGTAGATGCCTGATGTAGAATCCAAAAAGAGATCCTAAAGTGGAAAATGATATTCCTCCCCTTGGGAAGAAATAGATCCAAAGGATGATGTCGAAGAAAATCTGTGAAGAGTGATGAACCAATCCGTCTCAAGATTTGTGCCATGATAGGATGTTGAAGAATCTCTCTGTCTGAACTAAAACAAACGATGTCAAATCCAAACTGATGTGAAGACTCCTAAAATGCAACCTCTGAATCCACTGATAATGGTGGGCATACAGTGATAACCTGATTGTAAAGGTAGAGGAGATGAATGTCCTCAAAATAATCCTCAAGATCTACATATAGGACTCCACAAACAAGAAAGATATGTCTGCAACATAAGAGTCCAAAGTAGTTGTGTCTGGAAGATGAATGATGCCTTATTGCACTAAATCGGGAATAATAGGAGATGATGATGAAGTCTCAATCTGAAGAGTGGGAACATGAATACAAGTCTCTAAACCATCGGCACATGCAAGACCTGTGATATAGTCAAGCTCCTCTAGAGTACGGTTATCATAGGGTATGAAATCTACATCTGCAAGAGGGATGATACAATCTGCAGCAGGATCCTCTAAGAATGGAGAGATATTAGAGTCTCCAAAAATCTCCCAAAGACGTTGCTAAAGTGTGTGAGGACAATGAATGTCAGATAAAGCACACAAAGTGTCAAAATCAACACTACAACCAATAACCCCTACAATATGATCTTGAATAATAACCCATGCAGATAAACCCCTTGATGTGTCTGGTGTAGGTATGAGATCATATAAATAAGGCAAAATATTGTGCCACTTATAATGTGTAAGTATTCCCTTTGCCCATGACTCATAATTACCCCGTTCCAAAATTACAACTGAAGGGTGAGTAGAAAAACCCATGATACTCACTCAAATGAAAAAAATCAGATAATGAAACTCTTAGCAATGATAAATTAGATTAACATAACCTAGCCAATGCAAACAGATCCCATGTAGGTGCGAGAACCTCCAAGTAATTAAGCAAAGTGTAAAAACATACAAATCTGAATAAAATTTACCCAGTAAATTATCTGATGAAATAGACTACGGATCTAGAAAGAGCACTAAAACACCTTTCCAATGCCTATTCGTTTGTGCAAAATAAATTCTAGACGCAAAAGTTACGCCCCCCGGAGTGCAAAACACAAGTTCTAACTTTGACTGGCAAAAAAGAATCAAAATGAAAAACCCAGAAGAAAACACCGGCACCACTGGATAGTGCCTGGAACCAAATTTCTGACGATATCTTGATTTCAAAAACCGGAGATCGTATGCAAAAAAAAGCACGATTCCATGAAAACGGCTCCAAATTTCACAATAAGGCATCCAGAGCCCTCAAGGGCTAAAAAAAAATTTGACCCCTGGTCGTATGGTGACCAAGGGAATGGCAGCAGGGGGCTAGAGCCATAGCTCCTGGTCACCCACATGACCATCGCTAGTTCGGCAGGGGCTGGGCGCGGGGCTCCTGGTCCCTGATGTGACCGCAACCTAGGAGCTAGAGCTTGCGGGGGCTGAGTGAACGTCGGCTGCAGATGGCGCCACCTGGTGGTGCTATGGTGGCTGTCGGACGGTGGGCAGGTGGCACCCAACTTTTCTACTGGCCATATTTTTTAAAACCATTTTTTTATGCTGTTCTTTTTTTTTTTGAAATCTTTTCCTCGAAACTCATGTTGGGGAGGCCGTACGTGGCAAAAAAAAATGACTCTTCGATGAAATTTGTCCAAAATGGACAAATGAATAGTCATTTTTGGGCACTGCAGACTCAATGGAAAGGTTCGTTTGGGCCCAAAATGAACCCAAAGAATGAAGTATGCCAGATCCACAAAGAATCAAACTGAAAACATGTGAAAGCCAAATCAAACACTCGTAGCTCCAAATTCTTCAAAACAAGAACAGGTTGCAACAGGTCCATTCTCATACCATGTAGAAGTTGTCGAAACCAACTTCAAAGTCCAAGAACACCTATATGCAAAGAGATACCTGTCACAGGGAAGAGAATGGAAAAAAAAAAAAGAGGGTTTGAAGCTATGTAATCTAAAAGATATTATTATTCAAAACAATAGAATAGAATACAATGATCAATCCTTATAAAAGGATATTGTGCAACCCTAAAGAAACCCTAAAGGGAAAATTTATTTAATAATTAAAATAATTATTAAATACCTACAATGCATAACTAAGTGAATCTTAAGAAAGGAATAAAAGGTGACTTAATTAAACTAATTAAGTGAAATAAACCTTTTACTCTAACAGTCTTCAGAAATCAATTAAGAATTTAATTCCCTAATGACACTTTTTTTTTTAGAAGTTAATGATTTGTCAACCCATACATTAATTTTTTTTCACTACAATATCATTATCTTCAATATGAGAAAAATAATTCAAGTCCTTGACAATGATGTGGTTCTCAAAATTATCATTCACACTTTTGGAGGAATCAATCACTTTCTAGGTTTGGGGAATATTACCTTGAGGGTGGACTAATTAGCTCATAAGCAAAGAGTGAGTGATGATAGGCTAATTTCTAAGAGTGGATAATCTCTCCTTCACTTTGGACTTAATTGGACCTAGAAGAGTGTTCCTAGGTAATCTTTTAACAAGATTCAATCAAAATTGAAGGTATGTAAATAAACTAACTATAGTAGTATCTATATTTATGTATAGCCCCAAAACAAATCACTAGAATAGGACTAACCTACTACACATATTAACCCCATTATGATGATAAATGTATGAGGGGTGTGATTCACTAAGATGAAAATGTTATGGATTGCTTCAAATATTTTCCTTGAGTAAACTATTAAATCATAAAGTGCATATAAACTACTTACTACTCCTAAGATACTAGTTGAAGATGTTCATTTTAAGGTACATAGAGGTTCAAAGCTTTCAAGATTGATTCCTTGTATTGGGTTATAGAGTCATAGTAAAGAAGAAGAAACAACAGACACATAATAAAAGAGATGTATATATTAACACATAAAAGTTGAAAAGAATTAAGGAAAAGGTTAAAGGATGGAATAAATATACTTTTGGGAACATCTTTACTACTAAGAGGGACCTAATAGTAAAAATTAAAGAAGTAAAAGATCAAATGGAGGCAGGAAACTGTAATGATGAGATCTACATCAAAGAAAGGGAGCTAGAACCTAATGGCACAAAGTAAGCAAGAAGGAGGAATTTTTAAGGAAACAGAAATCAAGGATTTAGTAGCTTAAGGAAGGAGATAGGAATACTAAGTTTTTTCACCAATATACTATGAAGAATAGAGGAAGAAATAGGATTAGATCTCTTATCACCTCTAATGGAATCAAACTAGAAAGGGAAAATGAAATAGAAAATGAGGTTGTTTCCTTCTTTTCAAATTATCCAGAGCTTCCAAGGGTCGACAATCTGGATTTGGAGGAGTTCCTAAAAGTTATACTTAATGTTATCATTGAGAAGACCTGAAAGATTTAACTAAGACTTTCACTTTGAAAGAAGTGAAAGAGGTTGTTTTCTCTTTCAGAGCTTACAAAGCTCCTGGACCTAATGGTTTCCCTCCCAGCTTCTGTCAAGTCTACTGGGAGATTGTGTCTACAGACCTCTTTAATGTTTTTAAATAATTTTTAGATCGGGTAGACTCTTGAATCAGATGAATACTACATTTTTTTCCCTAATTCCTAAGACCGATGAAGCTACTTCAATGAATGATTATAGACCTATAAGTCTATGCAACACAACTTATAAGATTTGCTACAAAATCATTGTCAATAGGTTGAAGCTTTTCTTAGGATAGATGATAGCTATTAATCAAAAAGTTTTTGTTCAAGGTAGACAAATATTGGATGCAGCTATCTACATTCATGAAATCCTACACTCTATGGACTACAGTAAAAATCCAAGTATATTTCTGAAATTAGACATCTCCAAAGCCTATGATAGGGTTTCCTAGAATTTTGTATTTGTTGTTTTGGAAAAATTTGGCTTCACTGGTAAATTCCTCAATTTGATAAAAGCTTGTGTCACTACCCCAAAGTACTTGGTCCTGGTTAATGGTATTTCCCATGGTTTTTTCTCTCCTGGTAGGGGGTTGAGACAAGGTGACCCCTTATCCCCCTACCTTTTTGTCATTGTGGCAAAGGCTCTCAACATACAGAAACAACTTAATATTAAATCTTTGAAAGGTTTTTGTGTTGCTTCTTATTTATCCTCAGCTTCACAAAAACAATTTTTTGATGATGCCATTCTAATGGGGGAGGCTTTGGTGGTTGAAGCTAAAAAGTGGAAAACTATTCTGGAAAAATATGCTGAAATGTCAAGACAATGTATAAATTACCAAAAAAGAAAATTTTATTTTTTTAATACTAGCTTGCTTGTGAAAATAAAGTGATAAGGATTTTGGGGTGTCAAGAAGCGAAGCTACCTGCTATTTACCTAGGCCTACCTCTTTTCTCTTGAAAGTTGAACATCAACCATTAGAACTATATAGTGGAGAAATTCTAGAAAAAATTAGCTGGATGGAAAGGCAAATTGTTGATCTTGGCAGGAAAAATTTGGCTTTTAAAAGCTTCTCTACAAAACATTCTAGTGTATTATCTTTCAATGTTTCATATACCAACATATATTGTTGAGAGAATTGAAACTATTCAAAGAATATTTTTATGGTCAGGAGTGGAGGAAAAGAAAAGAATGGCACTCATCAAATGGGATAAGGTTGTGACTTAAAGAAAGGAGGAGGGTTGGGAATCAGAAGATTAAAATTGTTCAACAAGGCTCTGGAGGCAAAAATGGGTTGGTTTCTCCTAGAAAATGAAAAAGATTGGGTTAAAATCCTAAGGGCAAAGTATCTCAAAAATAAGGATGCTAGTTATTTTCTAAGGAAGAAGGAGCTTCCTCATGGGTCTATGTTTTGGAATAATCTCTTCAAAACTAGAGGAGTGCTTACTAGAGGTGTCAAAATGAGGATTGGTAATGGGATAAACATTGATTTTTGGGATGACCCCTAGTCCACACTGACCCCACTATTGACCTCTGGTGATCTCCAACAAATCAGAATGAGACTGAAAAGAGACATTGGAAAAAAGGTTTCTAATTATCTAGTGTGGGAAGGATTGCGACCCAGGTGGAAAAGCTTCAAAGACTACCTAAATAATGTTGTTCTCAGGAGAAGAAGACAACAAAAATGGGATGCTGCTATTGACTTGCTAATAAAACAAATAGGAAATCCTAACCTCTTTTCAAGAAATAGAATGGATGAATGGATCTGGACAAAAAATGCTAATAGTAGGTTCTCGATTAAATCTGCCTATGACTCTATGACTCAACAAACTCAGATGTTAGGATCTTTTGACTGGCTCAAAGTATGGAAGAAGAATCTTATCCCAAAAATTAATTGCTTCTGGTGGACAGTTATACATGGTAAGATCCTCACTATAGACAACCTAAATAAAAGAGGTTGGTACCTTGTCAACAGATGCAGTCTTTGTAATGAAGAAGAGGAAATTATCCTGCATCTATTTTTTCAACGTTCTTATGCCTAGGAAGTCTGGGGTTTTTTTATCAATATTCTGAAAGTGGAATGTATTTTTCCTACCAATGTCCAAATTTTTGTGCAAGGATGGAGCTTTTTCCAATTTTCCCATATATAATCTGTGATTTGTGGGGACAAATTCTCCCATTTCTGGCTTGGGGCTTGTGGAAAGAGAGAAATAATATGGTGTTTAGGGATACTGCTAGAACTAGTAAGGAGCTAAGTTTAATTGTTAAAAGCCAAATTTAGGAAAATGTGGAAATTTGCACATATAATCAGGCTAAGAAACAACCAACAAAACAAGAACTAAGCATAAAACAACAATGGGAGCTTTCTCATGACTTAAATGATGTAAACTGGCTAAAACAACTTATTAGAAGTAATATTGTTTGGATCCCCCCAAATCTAGGATGGGTTAAATGCAACTTTGATGGTTGCTCAAAAGGAAATCCTGGATGGGCTGCTGCAGGTGGAGTAATAAGGGATGATAAGGGTTCATATCTAGTTGGATATAGCAAAGGCTTAGGAACTTCAACAAAAAACTTTGCAAAGGCATCAGTTGTTTGGATAGGAGTTAGACTTCTAAAAGAGGAGGGGTACAGCAAGGTAATTATAGAAGGAGACTCAAAATTGATAATAGATTATCTCAACAACAGGGCAAATATTCCTTGGGAAATCAGAGATCTGTTGGATGATTGCAAAAGTATGTTGCAAGAGATTCAATGTGTTAAAAAATTTCACACCTTCAGGGAAGGTAATAAGATGGCAGATGTGATGGCCAACCTTGGAGTTAATCAGGAAATTTTAATAAATTGGGACTTCTCTAATTTTCCTAATTATATTAAAGAAGTCTTAGTTGCGGATAGACATAGGAAAAATACTCAAGTAAGGGATTATGAGGATGGGAATCTTAATTATTAATAAGAGTGTTGGGGTGAGAAGGTTTATGAGTATGTGGAACTCATAGATGCAAGATGGCAAGATGAGTGTCGGGGTGAGAAGGCTTACAAGGATGTGGACCCCATGGAGGCAAGCTGACAAGATGACTGGTTGGTGGCAAAGGCATGATGTGAAAGGATTGTCAAATCCCAATAAAAGGAAAATCCAAAGATGGAAAGGACGATTAGACAACAAAATTTTGTACCTTAACAGGAAATATTTAAACAGGGAAATAAATTACATGGGGAAAAATCTTAGGTTTGATCTCTGATGTGACAAATGGACTTGTGTTTGTAATAATAATAAAAGATGGAATAAAAGAAGTGTTATCATTGCTAGAAAATGAGGTGGATATGTCATTATAAATAATGATGATAGGTAAAAAGGTGGTAATCGAGGTGTGAGCTCTTCTATACATCGTAGAAAAACCCTAAGTTGATTGCATTTCAAATGAATAGTCATAGAATCACCATTAGAACTGAGAGTGTGGATTTACCTGTTGCTAGTGTTGAGGACGTCGAAGGTAATAGAAGTGATTTCCTTCTCATTCCTAAAAATTTCCATATCCTAGACAGCACTATGGGAGGCCCAAGGAAATGGACCGAACCTCACAAATATGATTTACTCCGCAACAATGAGGAACTTTGGGGTTTATTTGAATAGGCAGGTTTCACTTTGTATTTAGCTGCAATGGAGGGATACAATGAAAGACTAGACTACAAGTTTGCTAATGCTTGGAGAGATGGCGAAGTGAATCTAGGTGGGCTCTCATTCAAGGTGGGTGAAAATTTGATTGTGGAAGTGATGAGTCTGGCTTATGAAGGAATGAAGGTTGCTAAGATGAGCAATGGTAAGTATCAAGAATATTTTGATAATTTTTTTGAAGGAAAAGAAAAACCTGAAAGGTTCTAGAATGGTTACTCTAGGGTTAAATTGTTTCCTTTGTATCATAATGTTTGTTTTATTCTTATGAAGTATTTTACCCTCGAAGGTCGCTACCAATCTGTCCATGGTTGCCACTTTCTAATCCTCAACCACATAAGACATCAGGAAAAAATCAATTTGCCTTTCTTTTTATTCTCTTCCCTAAGCCAAAGTCTTACTCATGGGGCTAATCCACCATTACACCAAGGCCTCATAAGAGCCATATGTAAATTTTTGCTATCTAAGACCCCTTAGAAAAACCTTGTTCTCAAGATGATTGAAGACCCAAAACCCGAAAGCTCGATGAAAATTGTGCTTCTTGAAGACCATCCCCACCCCACACCTAAATAATTCCATTAAGAAATCCCAAATCCCTCATACTACTAAGTGGAAGGACGTGCTTATGATTACACCTAAGAAAAGAAGGGACATTTCGATGGAGATGGGGGCTAAAAAGAAGAGGAAATTGATTATGTGTGAACTCGGGGAAGAGGTGGACATAATTACCATACCTAATGATAACAAGATGGAAGGATCAAAAATGGGAGGAAGGAGGTCAAATATATTAGCTATGGTGGCTTCGAAGGGATGGGAAAGCAACAAAAATTCACAAAGCCCTAAGGAGAAAAGTACCCACAGTCCGCAAGATAGTGTGGAAAAGAAAAATGAAGAAGATAATGACTCCTCAACTGAAGAGATTCTTGATAGTTTAGGTGGAAAATCAGATGAGGAGGACTCGGATGCGGTAAGTGAGGATGGTAATGGTAATGAAGATAAGGCTGAGGAGTCATAGCATGAGATGGCTCAGGAGGAGGAGGAAGGAAATGTTCTAGAAAACCAAGAGAAGGAAGAGAAAAAAAGCAGAGAGGAAGAAAAGGCTAGGGATAACAGGAATGATAGGATTAAAAAATTGGAGGAGAGGTTGAAAATCCTAGAAAAAAGGATACATGAGAAGGAGAAGGATAGAAAACTTCAATCCCTCAAAAATGAAGTGAAGAATATAATTGAGGAAAGACTACAGGTTCTTGAGAAAGGTTTGCACGAACAAGGAAATGACAATAGAATTCAAACCTTGGAAGAAGTGGTAAAGAGTATGTTATTAGTGGTCGATGTTGTCATGAAGAAGGTTGTAATTGCTACTATTTATGGCATGGGAAAAATCAAAAAGCAGCAAAGGAAGAATGCAACGGGTGAGGGTATGGATCTAGCTGGCAAGATGGAGCTGAAGGAAATAGTGAAAAACACTGTTGAAGACCTAATGAATGCATGGAAGTGTTGGAGATTGTTGGAAAGAGACACTACAAATGTCATTTTGTGTTGCCATTGATGGAAACCCTTGTCAATGGGTTGATCCGCACATCAGAATTTACTCATACCGGAAGTCAGATCAAAGTTTTGTATTTAACAGTCAAACAAGAACAGAGCATCTGGCAGAAATGTATTTCATCGATTCACATGCAATTTCCTGTTATCATTTTGCGTTGTGGATCACAGGGAAGATATTTTGGTGTACACACTACCTTATTTAGGGTGCGCATTCATTGGTATGCAAGTTAGAAGATTCGGCTAATCAATTTCTTGTTTATCAGTGTAGAAAGCCAACTTCGATGATATAATATGTTGTGGATGTTTGGGAAGTAATTGTTTAAGTATTTTTGTGTTCAACAATGTTCATTTAGGCCCTCACTATGCTATGGCCAACTTTGGTTGGTGCACATCAAGAATTAACTATGGATTGAGCCGACAGTTTGCAAATATTTTTATACTTTTGTTTGAGCCGACGACAAGTGATTAAATTCTTAGTGGCAAATATATAAGTGATTGATTATATCATTTTTGATATAGAGATGCAAAGATTTGGTGTGTTGCGAATAGCAAAGTGATTATGCACACTTTCACTTGTGTATAAAAGAGATTTTTGATCCAAATTAGAGTTGAGCAAAGCAAAAGAGTGGAATCAGACAAAAGGTCAAGAAGTCAACTAATGTGCTTAACCAGAACTATAACCAGGAATTAGTAGATGTTATTCTCTCAATTCATTTTATTAGATGGATTTAATCTGATTATTTATGTAAGACAGTGAGTCTTCATCTTTGAGAAGTGAGCTCTAGACAGTGTGCCTGAATGCAAGTGCATTCCCATTCTGTAAAACATTTTTGAGTATACTCAGATAATATTGTGGATTGGCCTTCCACCGTGGTTTTTCCCCTTACAGGGTTTCCACGTAAAAAATCTTGTGTTATGGTTTTGTGGTTGTTTGTTTTATGTTCATGCATATTTATTTTGATTGAATATTATAAATGCTTGAAGGATCAGATCAATAAAGGTAAAATTTGCAGATTACTAATTTATCCCCCCTCTCAGTGTTCCTTGATTCCAACAATTGGTATTAGAGCTTAGTTCCTCAGAAGAAGTTTAATAGCTTGGGGAAGATTAGGGAAATCAATTCAATGGATTCAAGCAGTCTTCAGCAACCGCTTTTGGTGGCCCTAGATGATCTTGATCAGTCAAAATCTGAAATTCAAAAATTGCAAGAAAACCTCATGGATGCTAAGAAATTCATTGAGTCATTGAAAGATAAAATCAATAAGTCCAAGGAGAAGAGAAGGGAACTATGTGATCAGTTAAAGCAGAATGATAGTAAGAGCATTGAAGATGAACAACTGAGTCAAGCCTTGAAGGAAAATATAGAAGAATGTGAAAAGCTTACTAGAGATAATACAGTCCTAAAGCATGAGATGGAATCTATTATGATGAGAATGACCAAGGAGGTTAAAGACATAAAGAAGAATGAAGAGAATCTTGCTCAATCCTTGAAAGAGAAATCTAAAGAATGCAACATAATTAATAATGGATTCATTAATCTAGCACTCGAATTGCAGCAATGCAGAAACAATGAAGAAGAACTTGAAAGACAGGTTGTTACCCTTAGAGATGAACTTTCTACTGCAAATGAATTCAAGGAGAAGTTCAAGATTAGCTTAGCCAAGCTTGATGAACTGATTAAGAGTTAGAGGATAGAAGGTGACAAGCGAGGTCTTTGATATGAGGAAGGAGAAAGTTCCAAATCCGGACAAAAGAGATTCAAGCAAGGAAATCAGATGAACAAATCTGGAAGGTATCCGATAAGACAACCTAATGCTCAAAAATTCAATGGCTACTATTTTGCTTGTAATAAATTTGGTCATATGGCTTCTCAATGTAGAAGTAGAATAAATTCAAATGGTCAATCATTCTCCAGTCAGTGCTTTAACTACAACAAGTATGGTCATAAGTCAATTGAATGTAGAAACATGATTAACAACTTTCATAGATTTTTCAGATGTTATATATGCAATATATTTGGGCATATTGCTAACCAGTGCAAATCAAGAGAAAATCATTGGAACAACTGGTCTAGACAAAGAAATGTAGTATGCTAAAGCTGCAACAAATCTGGTCTCCATTACTAGATTCTGTAGAAACAAAAAAGGTCTGGTAAATCAAAGGAGAAACATGCAGAAGGATGAAAAGGGAAAAGGGAAAGTTACTACAGGTGAGATCAGGAAGAAAATGAAGAAGACATGGTTGAAAAATAATCCCTCTACTATAGAAATGATTCTACATCTGCACCAGAATTTGGTAATTCCTCCGAAAATTAGATGGGAGTTTTCAAGAAAATCCTTCAAGCCCCCTATCGCAAGTTGGTATTGGGATATGGATGAGTATAGTAATTACATTGATGATCCACAGATGTTGTTGAAACAATTGGAGAAAGTATTTATGCTAAGTTCGAGGTCCATAGAAGATTTATCTTTCACAGTGTATGGAAATAGGGTATCCGAAAGAGTTAAGGCAGGAGCATTTATTGCAACAAAAATTTAGGTATGTGAATGATAAAAGGTCATTTGTATTGTTCATTTTTCACTTTGCATTTTGAGAAGAAGAAATTTTACAGATTTATGAAGTAAACTTTGGAAAATTTTGGCAAAACTACAAGCGTGAAGGTGATTCGATGATCAAACCCCTAACCGGAAAAAAGGTATTTTTGACAAAACTTGCGAACTTGTGAATTTATGAAAATGAATACTCCATTGGTAGCTGACATCAACGACAGACCCCATCTGAAATTCAAGTGGCATCTTTTCAAATCTGTTGAGACAGACTCGTTAGGTGCATTTTTGTTTGTTTCGTACGGAGTCTTACATATTGAAGATATTATTCCAGCTACTGAATTTGTATAACAATCACATTATAGGAGAATAATTTTGTGTCAAACCGAAATTCAAAACCCTAGAAGAGAAGAAATTTATATAGATTGTTAAATTTCCCATGTTTGAAGAGAGCTAATGGATCCGATATATCTTGAGTCGAGTTCATGCAGAATTTATGTGGTTGAATCATCCCTTCAAGATTACAAAAGAAGCTATAAGTGTTGTTATAGGTTTAAGTTCCTCTAGTGGGTTATCGATTTTGAAGTCAGTGAAGAATCAAACAGTTACTGATGTAACCAATTCTAAGTATGATAGAAGAGCTATGACAATTGATGATATTGTTGATGTAGATGTCAGATTTGCATCTATGGTCATTGGTTATAAAATCTATCATTCCAACCGAGACAATTCTATATCTGGCACAACTATTTATAAAGCGTATCAGATGGTAAAAGAGAATGTAGACTATGATCTATGTGAGTTAATTAGACGTCAGTTGATGGAAAATCTTGGCAAAATCAAGAAGGATAAGAAGAATTCCTTTAAGTATGGTAATTTATTTTTATGCTTGTTCTTTTACTTCATGAATAAAGTTCTGGGATTTGGAAAGGTACAATGGCAAAGAGATAAACCTATAGCCGCTCAAATCAGAGATCTCTTGCATAGATTTTCTGACATCAAGACAAAGAATGTTGCAATCTGGGGATATTTCAAAAACTTTTAGAATATGATGCATGCTAGAGAAAGAATTCCCACATCTATTGTGGAGAAGTATAAAGATACTATCTGCTTTATGGTTGACATTGATCAATTCCTAATGGAAGCAACGGATCCTAGAACAGTCTAGATTATACCAAAGGGATATGAGGTTGAGGAACACATTTTGGAAATGTATGTTGAACATTTGTTGAGCAAACCTCGAGATTCATTAAAAGAAATATTTGTTAATTTTTTCAAAAAAGGATATATAGGTACACAATGAACTAAGAAAACTTGTCATAGTCAGAAGAGTAAGAAAAGAAGTGGAAATCTTTGCAGAAAGCATGGGTATATCTGCAGAAGCAGTAAGAGAAGCTAGAAGGAAGAGAACAAGTTGAAGCAAGAGGGTTAGCCAGAATTGAATCTGCTAGTCTGGTAAAATCCTCTACCTGAACTAGATCTACAAGAAGCTCCACTCTCCCTTCCGGTCCTATGAATAAATCAAGTCTTGTGAAAACTCAAATGAAGACATCCGATAAGAAAGGAAAAAGGAAGAAGGACAAAAGAAAAAGAGTTTATGTGGCAATCTCTGAAGATGAATAAATAGAATCTGATGGAGTAAGAGAGATTAAGCATCAAGGTACAAAGGCAACAACAATTTCTAAATACAAACCCTCTAGTGAAGAAGTGAAAGCAAAGAAGAAGATAAAAATAGACAAAATAGGTATGTCTGTAAAAGAAGTAGAGAATGCATTGATTAAGGATGGAATCTTAGGCCTCTTTATGAATGGTATGACACCTTTGACAGTACTGTTCAAAGAGTACTTGAAAAACTTCAACAAGGCACTTATTGAGATAATGTGTGTGTTGCCTAAAAGTCTATGAAATTCTAGAAATGAGAAGAGTAAATGCAAGAACTGAAGATGAATAGTTGAGAGAGCGAATTCTTTCAAATTTATGTCTAGTAACATGTCCTTTGAGGAAATGAATTCAATTCTAAATGGTGCCAAGAAATATTTCAAAATAAAAACAAGAGTAAATGAGCTCATGATTGGTCAGACTAAAGAAGTTGCAGAAGAAACTGAACAAATTTTAAGGAAAGTTTTGTTAAGAAACAGAATTGACGTTGTCTTTGAAGAAACACATGATAAAGATGTCTCATCTGGTCAGAAGAAGAAGAAGAAAAACAAGATACAACTAAGGATACTTTGATTCCTCTTGATGTGGATAATACAAAAGTACCTATGGAGATTAAATCTCCTGAAATTGTATCGATTGAGAAAGTTGAGTTTCCTAAAGATAAGCAAGAATCTGTAGCTAAGGAAACAATGGTTGAGGAAAAGAAAGTTGATATAAAGGAAGTTTCGGTGAAAGCAAGAGACACTGCCAAGGAAGTAAAAGAGTTTTTGGAAAACAACATGAAGAATTTGATCTTGAACTACTAAAAGGTCCTATCAACTTGGACACGTTATCTCCCATTCGGAAAATGAAGGTATCTTCATTCACTCAGAACAAGGCAAGGGAAGAAATTCTCAAATCTCATATTGAAGATAGTGATTTGATTAATCTTGCATCTGGTGTTCTGGAGAAAATCATGGCTACATATGCTAAGGATCCATCTGGTACTCCCTTTGATGAGCTGAAGAAACTTATTAATGTTGTAAGTACTCATTTTGAGTCACTTGAGAAATCAGCTAAGGATAAAGTTTAGAAGGAATTTGATGATAAAAGGTTTGGTAAATTGAAAGGGATGATAGATAGGGAAGTGATTTGTCTGAAGGTGGAAACATTTACAAATCATGTCTATCTTTATCTAAGTTTATTGAGGATTTTGAAAAGAAAACAAAAGAATGTGAGAAACAATTAGATAACATCACTCAACCATTCGATCCGCTAACTGTCTCTATTGGAAAATAAGAAGGTCAAGTCATATCCCTGCTTGACAAAATCAAAATCCTAAATCATGAAGAAAGTAAAATGGTTGAAAAAGTTTGTGAGCTCAGAGGACTAATTGGTCCCAAAATGGAAACAATGTTGAGTGCATTAAAAGAAGCACAAGATGACATGGAGGTTAGTGATCCAGCAAACCTTGAATCTACATAAATGAAATCTTACTTATTCCTTGGTCACACGGTTATCTTATAGAGTCTCAAGAAGGTTTGGGACATGAGTTTGAACTTGTTGAAGAACAATTTTTCAGAATTATTCAAGTTTATGTAAGTTGAAAAGTCTGTCTGTACATACGCACTTTGTTCATAACAATTTTGTTTTTTGGTATGCGGATTCTTGCCTTTTCCATTGATGTCAAAGGGGGAGAATAAGACAGTTAAAAATGTCTTAATCATCTCATGGGGAGAGTTGTGTTTTAAAATTTTTGAAGAGTGGCAATATATTGATGTTGTTACTGATCTGACACTTAGTCATTTTTCACTAAGTGTTGCCATCAATGCCAAAGGGGGAGATTTTTGGCAAGGGACACTGCAAATGTCATTTGGTGTTGTCATTGACGAAAACCCTAGTTAGTCGTTTGATCCACACATCAGAATTTTCTCATATTGGAAGTCAGATCGAAGTTTTGTATTTAACAGTCAAACAAGAACAGAGCATCCGACAGAAATGTGTTTCATCGATTCACATGCAATTTCCTGTTATCATTTTTTATTATGGATCTCAGGGAAGATATTTTGGTGTACACACTACCTTATCCAGGGTGCACATTGATTGGTATGCAAGTTAGAAGATCTAGTTTATCAATTTCATGTTTATCAGTGCAGAAATTCGACTTCGATGATATAATATGTTGCAGATGTTTGGGAAGTAATTGTTTAAGTATTTTTTTGTTTGAAAATGTTCATTTAGGTCCTCACTATGCTATGTCTGACTTTGGTTGGTGCGCATCAAGAATTAACCATGGATTGAGCTAACAGTTTGTAAATATTTTCATACTTTTGTTTGAGCCGACGACAAGCAATTAAATTCTTAGTGGCGGATATATATAAGTGATTGATTATATCATTTTTGATATAGAGATTCAAAGAGTTTGTGTGTTGTGAATAGCAAAGCAATTATGCATAGTTTCACTTGTGCACAAAAGAGATTTTTGATGTGAATTAGAGAATAGCAAAGTAGAAGAGTAGAATCAGACAAAAGGTCAAGAAGTCAAATAATGTGCCTAACCAGAACTGTAACCAGGCATTAGTAGATGATATTCTCTCAATTCAATTTCTCAGATGGATTTAATCTTATTATTTATGTAAGACAGTGAGTCTTCATCTTTGAGTAGTGAGCTCTAGGCAATGTGCCTAAATGCAAGTGCGTTCCCATTCTGTAAAACTTTTTTGAGTATACTAAGATAATATTGTGGATTGGCCTTCCACCGTGGTTTTTCCTCCAATAGGTTTCCACGTAAAAATTCTTGTGTTATGGTGTTGTGGTTGTTTGTTTTATGTTCATGCATATTTATTTTGATTGAATGTTATAAATGCTTGAAGGATCATATCAATAAAGTTAAAAATTGCATAACACTGATTCACCCCTCCTCTTAATGTTCCTTGATTCCAACTAGAAGCTTATCAAGGAAGCATAACATGGTTGCTTCGTTGTGTTGTTTTTTCTTTTTGTTATAATGGTTATTCCAACTATGTTTTCTAGGACTATTATTATTGGTTATGACCGCTGGTGCCGAAACTTAAATATCTATAATTTTGTTTATATTTTAAGTAGGGACTCTATAATATATGTTAATAGGTATTTTAGATGGATAGGGAAGGATGCTACTAATGCTAGGTTAAGGTATTTTGATTACTATGATAGAACTACTATGATTAATCATATGGGTATTGGTTAAGCATTTTGTTTGTGGGAGGGGGGAAGTTTGGTGGGCTTCCTATTTTTGTTGTTTCTTACTACCTGCTATTATTTTCATGTAGTACTAATATTCGGGTCAGGGCCCTTTCCCTGCTTAACCAATCAAAAACAATTGAACACATTTAATACTTTCCCTCCAAACTTTATAAAAATCATGTGTGATATTAGAAAGACTTGGTGATTTGAGTTGTAAGTCCAAAATCACTAAGGATGGATAGTATCCCAAGTAAACTTGGGAAAATTACCACAAAATCTATGTTTAGTTGGGAAACTGAGGGCTGATTATTGAGGTGGGTAAAACCTCATTCACTTTTTATTCTATAATACCAAGGGAAAAATCCCAAAGGTACTAAGTTATATGATATTATTAAGAATAAATAGTTACATTTACATAAACCATACCCCTTGCATGTTGTACCCATGTTTTGGTTGTCCTAATGTATCTATATGATAGTTTAGAAATGCAAAACTATGCACCTTTATATAGAATAAAAGGCTTTTCATGTAGAGTGTATAAATTACAGGTGAACAACCCATATTGTTTCCATGCACTCATATATACAAGAATTGACAAAATAATACAATACAACTAAAATAAAGTGATAATGATTGACTTGTTTTAATGTGTTGGGGTGATGATAAGAGGATTCGGTACTAAATCAATTCTAATTCTATTAGGGCAATAGAGTCATGCATTCATTCAAAACATGTAATGATTGAGATCTCTTTATGACACCTTAATGAAGGTTTCACTGAAGATTATACCCATTAAAATAATAAGAAAACTAGGTTCTACACATGCATTCAAAGAAATAATATTTTCTTAGAATATTAAATAAGTCTACTTAGCAATCTATGGATACACTTGAACATTTCCTTTATTATTTTTAAAATACACTATGCAAAAGCTTCACAGGGTTTTTACAATCACATGGTTGGCCAAATGATCATATATCTAACCATAAATGAAAAAAAATCCAATGAAGACACTCAATCAAGGTTGATTCCACACTTTAAAATTGTTCTTAATGTATTACAATAAGTTCACTACAAATCTGGGACAAACCTAGATCATCAAAATATAAAAAATGTATTTTCCCTTTGTTGTAGTTGAAACCATAGTTGGGTGGAGGTGTATTCTTCTTGGTTCTTCTAAAAACTAGTTTTTTTTATCATCTCGATGATAAAATATGTAGGTCTTTATACTCTGTTTCAAGTCATTCTAGAGTTGGAAATGTGCAAACTTCCAAGAATATCTTGAAAATTTACAACCTTAGGAATTATAGGGGATTCCCATACTTTCAAATCATATTTTTCATCACTTTGGTACCTTAAAAATGATTCAATCAAGTTCTTATGTACCCAAAAGTATGGGGATTCATATTCCTTCCATATTCAACACTTCTAGTCATCAATGGAGTCCATAAGGGTGATAAAGTAGGTGGAAGGAGTGTGCTAACCCTTAGCATGAAATTCTAGGCATTTTAGTTCCTGATGTGGTTCTAGGTTCTAGGAGGAACTTGTAACCTTCAAATGTGCCTTGGGATTTTTGGATTCCAAGATAAACTTGGAACCTTGGAAGTTTTCCTTTTATGGTTTTGGGTTGCAGGAGGAACTTGGAACCTTGGAAGTTTGCCTTTCAAGGTTTTGGGTTGTAGGAGGAACTTGGAACCTTGGATTTTCCTTGGGGCATATGGCTTGTTGGAGGGACTTGGAACCTTAGATGTTACAAAAGATGGGAAAGTGTTGGGCCTTGATATGGAAGTGGGAAATGACACCTTGTAAATAATGGTAGGTTCCATGCTTTGGGATACAACACGGACTTGGAAATTTAAATTAGTCAAGCTTGAGTTTTGATCTGGAAATAGGGACTTGGAATGTAAGGTTCCAAGTCATAATACAAGTTTGAAGCCTAAATAGTACTATAAATGTTTTGGGAGGAGACAAAATTGGAATTGGAACTTAAGTTTCTAGGTTCCAATTGAGGTCCAAATTCTAGAAAGGGAGAAAAAATGAATACATGTTGAGGAGTGGACTCCAAATGGAAATGGGGATATAGAACATAAATTCCCAATTCTTGTTGAGACTTGGGGTTTTAAAAGGAACTAATACAAAAATCATTAGACAGGGAAGTGGGATAGGATGGGTACATGGACTTAGAACCTTAGCTTCCAAGTCCTTAGAGAGTCCCAAACTTTGAAAGGGATCAATAAAGAGACAATTAGGAAGGGAATACAAAACATGGAGAAAACACATATTTGGAACCTAAAGTTCCAAGTTCTTAGATGACTTCAAATTCCATATAAAGAAACCAAAGGCATGACCATGCGAGGAATGAGATACAGAAAGAAAAAGGGAACAAGAACAATAAGCTCTAGTCCAAACTTCCCATTGGGACCCAATGTTTGAAAGGAAAGTGGGGAAGAGCTTTATGGGGGTACAAGAGAGGTAGGGAGGGAACCAAGGAACTAGGGATAATTTTTGATGATCTTAAAATGTTTTAAAACTTGAAAAGCTATAAAACACCCATGGAAAGGCCAAAAACTAGGCAATGACCACAAAACACCCCATTAACTCATTTTACTAAGGGATTTTGAAATAAGACCATTTTGAATGAATGCCCTTAAATAACATTTTAACATAGGGGACCCAACTACATATTTATTATATCAATTATCAATGGTGGGTTAGACAAGGTTAAATGCACATCACATGATTAGAATGAAGAGAAAATCAATGCATTAAACTGGGGTGCCAACAAGACCATTATAAATAACATTTTTCATGCATTGAATTTTCGCAACACTTATCAAATTACTATTATATTCACACTAGAAAATATGGCGGGAGAAAACCCTAAGCAAGGAAGAACTAATCATATTTTGTCATTTGGAAGTCTTTTAAAAAATCCATAAATATTCAACAAGGCATTCAAGTAAAAATATCTTCTACAAGATAGCCACCTCTTCATGATTTATAATATGATTTTCTCAAATGGTAACTAGACATGTAAGGATTAAAAATCTAGATTTTTCTTGGTTTTAATATCATGTGCAAATGAGGGTGGTGGGCCTAGCTCGATTGGCTAAAGAATCATGTTGTAGGAAAGAGGTCACGAGGTCTAGTCTCCCCACTGTCCCTATGGTATCAGAGGGTGTATCATGCCAGCATCACCGATCACGTGAAAAAAGATTACCAGGCACACTACAATTTATAGGGGGACGAATACCCGACTAATTCCTATTGTCTAATATATATATATATACATATATCATGTGGAAATTAAAAAAATGGTTGACTGATTGAATGAGAAATAAACTTATTTATATTGTTTTATTTTTTTACTAAAATCATGTAAGAACTTGTATAGATACTAGATGGCATTAATGCAACATGTCAAACAAGTTGGAATCCCATAAATATAGTGAAAAAATAGTTTATAGATGTCGTAGAGACAATCTACATCAAAAATTCCAATTGCCACATTCATGGAAATATGATACTCTTTATTAGCCATTATCAATTTTTAATTCTAGATTTTCACCCTTGGTATGAGCAAGACTTTCTATGTGTAGAAAATAATTAGTAGTTTTAGGGGTCAAATTGGGCATTACTAGCAGTAATGGTTAGGTTTGGGATGGTTAGAGCAAATAGAAGGCTTCCAGTAAGATTTGTAGAAGTTCAATGAGGAACATGACATAAGAAAAGGATGCAATATTTTACATCTAGACCAAATTTGTGGAGTGAGCAAAGGAATGGGCATCCTAAAGTCTAAAGAAACTCTACAAAATGGGAAAGAGTAAATAAAATGTTTGGAGGAAGTGTAAGGGACTTGAGGGGATGGAAATTTGAATAGGATTTTTGAGTGGAAGGAAATATATTAATACATCAAGATAAAGTCTTTGTTTGAAAGAATAAACAAAAAATAGGCCTCAAAGTGCTTTATGGAAAAAGGATCCAAAAGTGAATGATGGAAGTGGATGTAATGGAATATATATTTGGAAAGATTCAAAATATTTGGACTTGTGGGGGAATCCCACCAATGAGGGAAAATGGAAGAATTTCAAGAAAGGAAGGTCTAGAGGTAAGAGGGACTGTGATACTTTTTTATGGATATTGAGAGTTTGCATAATAGGAAATAAGGAATTTGTGAGAAATATTATAGTGGATGTCAAATTTGAATAAAGTGGAAGAAGGGGAAATATTTAGATCCACCAATGAAGTTAGAGAGAATATACAAGAAAGAGGAAACAAATATTTATAGGGATTAGGAGTAGAAATTGATAAGAGGATATGAAGAAGAGGATCCCCCAAATCCCAATCGGGATCTCACAAATAATGGAAAAAATATGAAATAGAAGGAAGGGTGGAAGTAATGGACCTTATAATACTTTTATGTGAAACATGATATAGGATCAAGATATTGGTCAAATAGGAATATTCAATTATACACCAAAATTATACAACATAATGAAATAAATGGATAATGACTAGAAAACACCCAAACTTAGATTTTTCCTAGATTTTAGAAACTTCCAACTTATGATGGGAAATTGGGGGATAAATGAGAAAAACACTTAGGAAAATTTGATAAAAAGGATACCCATTGAAATAATTCTCATATCAGATATTTATGGTTGCAAAAAATAAGGTGTAAATCCATCAAGGAGCTAGGACTCAAGTAAAATTTGGTATTATCAAATTGAGTCTTAAGATGGTCTAAATAATATTTTCTTATTCTCAAAACAACTATTAGGTCATCCAAGTAGACCACTATGTTCTTACTTTTTAGATCTTTGAATGACAATCTCGTCACTCTCTAGAAATTTGTGCTCACATTATTAAGACCAAAGGGAATTCTATGATATATAAAGGTACCGTATGGAGTAGAGATTTTTTTCTATATTGATATAATAATATCCCATAAGGGACCCTCTTTCTATTTGTGGTTGGGATAAGTGGGAGACCCCTAGTATTCGATCCCCCACCCTAGGGCACTATAATTCCCCCAACCTGGATATAGCACCCACAACTAAAATTAGACACTCCCACACAACTACCTAGCTAATAATAGGGGCCCTCCCACCCAAGAATTTTGGAAAAACCATGTAATATATACTTATATCAAAACCTAAAATGATTTGCAAGATATGGTCCATACTCAATAATGGATAGTTTCCTTTTAAGAATGATTGGTTCAAATTTCTAAATTCAACACAAATTATTACTTCATTATTATTCTTTTATATTAGCATGATATTTACAACCCAAGTTGATTAATTAGGGAGTATATGATTCTTAGCATTTTATTCACTTCCTCAAAAATAACATCGATAATTTTCGGAGTATATCATATTTACTCTTTTTTTTAAAGGGATTGTTCTAAATTTTAATAGAATGTGATGTATTCTTAAAGAAAAGAAAAAAATTCAAATAATTGTAGTGCATTATACAAAAAATATCTTTATATTGAATCAATAATGCTACTAACTTGTATATTTCTCTTAAAGTACATTACTTTCTAATGTTGACATATTTGGGTTTGTCTTTAGAACTGACATTTGCCTTTTTAAAATTTAAAAGGGTTGTTGACTTATTCTTTAATTTTCTTCTTGATGTAGTAATTATGTTTATCAAAAATATTTCCTAGGGAGGTTAATCCTTTTGGGATTTTATTTATTTTCAGTAGTACTACCATTTTTACTTTAGTTTTCAATGATGTATTGTTAATATCTTCATTTGATCTAGACACTCATTCTCTACACATTGAATCACTACCTTTAAAGTACGAATTCACCAGATTATCAATATTCTCATGAAAGATATAATCTAATGGTCATCATTAAATACTTGACAAATATTAACATTGTTTGATACACTAGGTCTATATATCAATTCAATTTGTACAATATTTTTCAAATTTTAGGTGAGGAATAAGTAATGAGGTAGATAGGTAGACAGAATGAACATGGCATGCATGTGGGTGGAGCAAGGGTAAGTTTTTGGGCCTTAGTGGGTTATGGCCTACATGTTCTTGTTTGTTAGTGCATGCATACTCAATGTGGTTGCAGCAAGGGGTTGGGTTTCTCAAAGATTTGGGGGGGCTTTGTCTCAGTTTTTTTTAAAATTGTGTAGATTTTGTTGTCCAGGGTTTGCTTCATTGGGATTTTGGGGGGGCATAAGGAGGTCCCTTGTTTCACTTTTTTTAGTAATGACTACAGGTGCAATGTTTAATTTGAATCAAAATATGGATTTTAGAGCTTCTTTGTAGGCAAATTATTTGTATTCTTCAAAGCTTAGTGCTAATACTAATTTGTTTAAAACTTCAGGGGTGGAGAGGATGGCTCCATCTAGAGGTCCTCGTATCCCAAAAACTAATGGTTTTTTGGAGAGGAGCCAGGATAGGCATGTCCCAATGATTCAACCTAATTAAATTGTGGATGACATTGATTATTTTTTGAAGCATGCTTTAATATAAAAATTCATGGGGATGTGTGTTTATCTTCAATTTTTAGAGGCCTAGGCAAAAAAAATATGGAAACCTAAGGGTGAAATGGATGTGATGTTGATTTCCAACAACTTTTTAATGGTTGTCTTTAATTTCATGGATGATCGTAATAAATTTTTTGAGGGTGGACCTTATTTCCATAACCAGATTCGTTTGTTCACCAAGCCATGACATACTAGTTTTAACCCTTTAGAGGAGCTTATGAATCATGTCCATGTCTGGGTGCACCTTCCTTGGTTCCCATTTGAATTTTGGTGAAACAACATTCTACATATGGTTGTTTTGTTGTTGGGAAAGTTGATGGGTCCCTCTCAGAAAATGTAGGACAAAAAGGTACTTACTTTTGCACACATTTTTGTTGAAATAGATTTGAGTAACCCTCTTCTCAATTCTCTAAAAATTCATGTAGGTTTTTCATGGGTGTAGCAGCTTGATAATGAGGATCTTCCCTTTCATTGACGCTTGTTTCATGAGTATGGCCACCTTCAGAAAAGATGTCCTAGGACTCACTCTTCAGAGCCTTATCATAATCTATCCCCTCATAACTCTTATAAGGAGGAGAAAGGCAAGGCTCCTATTTTAGGTGATGTGGCTAACAAGGAAGGTTTTATTCCTATCAAGCCCCATATCAAGAATCGAGGTCATAAAATAACTTTCAAGGAGAGACAAGAGGAGGAAATTATTAATCACTTCAAGGTGTTGGATGATCTTAGCCAACAGGAGGTGAACCTAGGTATGATGGATCTGGATTAGGGTGTTTTAGAGGTGGCTCAGGAGGGTAATAAGATGGATTATTTTTAGAACATTCAAGAGAGCGATATGTCACTTTCTCAAATGGATATGGATCAAAACCTTGTGGTTCTAGTTGTTCTTGTGGACTCGGTTGATGTGGAAAGGCTTAAGGTTGTGAATACTTCACCTCTATAGAAGATGGTGTTTATTTCAGAGAAAGGTAATAAGTCTTCTCTTCCCTTAGGGCTTCTTCAAAAAAATCCAAAGAATGGGTGAGACATTGGTGTTGGGGTCTATCAAAACTCTTGACTCTCATTTCCAAATCTCAAAGCTTATTATTCTCTCATGGAATATGAGGGGCTTGAACATCAGCCATAGAAAGAAATTTGTTCAAGATTTGGTGTGAATTCATTTACCAGATATGTTATTTATTTAAGATACTAAACTTTTTGTGGAGAGTATGTGTAGTTTGGCACCAAAACTTTAGTGGCACCCCTATCAATGTATTGGTGTGCAAGGTAATGTTGGGGGTGTAGCTTTCTTATGGGATCCTTTGAAGGTATACCTTTTTTGGTGGATTTTTAGTAAGTTTTCTATCTCTATGGTTTCTTCAAGTCTAGAGTCTAGGGAGATTGTTCTTCTATCTAATATTTATATCCCAACTAACTTGCCTAGTAAGCAGTATCTTTGGTCTCATATTTGGTGTATTCAAAGCTATGATCCTTTGTATCCTTGGATTATTGTTGGATATTTTAATGCTATTACTAAGTTAGAGGAAAGAGGGGAGGATTGTTGAAGTTGGATCTATCTGATTTTCTTCTCAAGGATAATATTTATTTCTTAAATATGGTGGATATAAAACCTAGTAATGATCTCAATACCTATAATAAAAAGAGGTGTGGTAAAGATTGTATTGTTGAGAGGCTTATAGGTTCTTGGTTTCTTGTTTTTAGATAAATGAATCATGGACTACCAATTTGAAGATTTTGGACTAGAATGGATCTGACCTTGGCCAATTAAGCGTTCAACTTCTCTAGCGTATGCTACTTGCAATCCCTCTTTCAAGTTTCAACTTATGTGGTTGTGGGACCCCTCTCTATAGGAGCATATTTTTGAGTGGTGGCATCAAGGTAGATGTGATTTTGGCACGATAATGTATTATTTTTTCAAGAAATTGTAATTTTTGAAATATTAGCTCAAGAGGTAGAATAGACAGTGTTTTGGCAACATATTTAGAGATAAGGTTATTGCTCAGGCTAATTTGGATGCTATTACTCGAGGGATTAGGGAACATGGTCTTTATGAAGAATCTCTGAAGGATGAACCGAGGACTTTGAAAACTCTAGAGGAGTTTGATTTATGGGAGGATATTTATTGGAAACAATAGGTGAGGGTTGGTGGTTGTGGGAAGGAGATAGAAACGCTACTTTTTCTTCAACTCTGTGAAGGCCAAGAGAGATGATAATTTGATTCCTTATCTTGTGAATTCTAGGGATGATCATCTGACCTCTCATGGGGAGGATTTTAGTGAGGCTTCTTATTATTTTTCCTCTTTGTTTAGGGAAGATTCCTTTGATGTGAGGGAGGAAGAAAATCATATCATTGCTTATATTCCTTCTCTGGTTTCTATGGAAATGAATGAGCACCTCATGAGCTTAATCTCTCTGGAAGAATTAGAGGCCATTGTTTTTCAAATAAAGAGAGGGAAGGCTCTTCGGCTTGATGATTTTTTGATATAATTCTTTGAGGAATTTTGGGAAATCATAAACTTGGATTTATTAGAAGTGGTGTGTGAGTCTCAAAGGAACAAATAAATGTTGAAGGATTTGAACTCTACTTTTTTGGCCCTAATCCCCAAATGTGATGGGGCTGATAGGTTGATTTTGTTTCGACCTATAGACCTTTGTAACATGGTCTATAAGATTCTATCCAATTTTATTATGGAAAGATTGAAGTGGTGGATCAACGGGCTTGTCTCTAAGGAACAAGGGAGATTTGTGGCTAACAGGAAAATTTTGGATGAAGTTGTCATTGAAGCTGAAATTATTCACTCTGTGGAAACCTCAAAAGAGAAAGCTATTTTTATCAAATTAGACATGGCTAAGGCCTATGATAGGGTCAAATAACTTCCTTCCTTCAGAAATTTCTTGGTGCTTTTAGTTTTGTTGAGGAGTGGGTTACTTGGGTAATGAGTTGTATCACAACCACTTATTTCTCTATGTTGGTTAATGGGGATCCTTCCCCCCTATTTGGGGCTTCTATAGGTTTGTGGAAAGGGGACTCCCTGTCTCTATACTTATTTATTCTCTTGGTTAAGGGGTTGGGGATAGTTATTAAGATCCATGTTAATCGTGGGTTGATCCAAGGGTGGAATTGGCGTAATGGTTTACCTCCTTAGTTGCACTTGCAATTTGTTGATGATACCACTCTGATGGGTGTGGCTAAAGTCAGAGAGGCTACTAATATCAGAAAGGGTTTGACTATTTATCTCACAACTTTAGGTTAGCAGATGAATGAGGGTAAATCTTCTATCTTCTTCTTTAACACTCTTATGCCTATCTACAAGGCTATGTATTGTTGAGAGGCTTGATAGGTTCCTAGTTTCTTGTTTTGGATTGGCGGATCGTGGACTACTAGTTTGAAGGTTTTGGGTTGGAAGGGATCTAGCCATTAGACAATTAAGCTTCCAGCTTCTCTACCTCATGTTTCTCGTAATCCCTCTTTCAAGTTTCAACTTATGTGGTTGTGGGACCCCTCTCTACCAAAACATATTGCTAAGTAGTGTCATCAAGGTAGACCTACTTTTGGCATGACCATGTATTCTTTTGTCAAGAAACTACAATTTATGAAATATCAACTCAATAGGTGGAATAGTTAATGTTTTGGCAACATATTTTAAGATAAGGCTATTGCTCGGGCTATTTTGGATGCTATTACTCAATAGATTAAGGAACAAGGCCTTTTTGAAGAGACTCCCAAGGAGGAGTCAAGGGCTTTGAAAACTCTAGAGGAGTGTGAGCTGTGGGAGGATTGAGTGCTTGTAGGAAGGAGATAGAAACACTACTTTTTCTTCAACTATGTGAAGGCTGGGAAATATGGTAATTTGATTCTTTATCTCGTGAATTCTAGAGGTGATCATTTGACCTCTCATGGGGATATTTATAGTGAGGATTCTCAGTATTTTTCCTCTTTGTTCAAGGAGGGTTCCCCTGATATGAGGGAGGAATAAAATCATATCATTGCTTGTACTCCCTCTCTAGTTTCTATAAAAATGAACGAGCACCCCGTGAGCTTAATCTCTCTGGAAGAATTGGAGGCCATAGTTTTTTATATGAATAAATGGAAGGCTCCTAGGCTTGATAGGTTTTCAATGGAATTCTTTCAAGAATTCTAGGAAATCATAAATTTGGAGTTATTAGAAGTTGTGCATGGGTCTTAGAGGAACAAACAAATGCTAAAGGCTTTGAACTCTACTTTTCTAGCCCTAATCCCCAAATGTGATGGGGTTGATAGGTTGAGTTTGTTCTAGCCTATAGCCCTTTGTAACATGGTCTATAAGATTGTGTCCAAGTTGATTGCGGAAAGACTCAAGAAATGGATCAAAAGGCCTGTCTCTGAGCAATAGGGGAGATCTGTGACTGACAAGCAAATTTTGGATGGAGTTGTCATCGTGGCTAAAATTATTCACTCTATGGAATCCTCAAAAGAGAAATATATGTTTATCAAATTGGACATGGCTAAGGCCTATGGCAGGGTCAAATGGTCCTTCCTTCGGAAAGTACTTGGTGCTTTTGGTTTTGCTAAGGAGTGGGTTACTTAGGTAATTAGTTGTAACATGACCACTTCTTTCTCTATGTTGGTTAATGGAGAGCCTTCCCCCCTATTTGGAGCTTCTAAAGGTCTGTGACAAGGGGACCCCCTATCTCTGTAGTTATTTATTCTCTTACTTGAGGGGCTAGGGGGAGTTATTAAGAGCCATGTTAATCGTGGCTTGATCTAAGGGTGGAATTGGGGTAATTGTAATACCCCTCCATTTTGGCTTCTTGCTCAGACAGTGTTCTTTGCTTTGTTTTAGTTTTTCAATTATTCTGATACTTTGGTATACGTTATCATGTGTGTGTTATTTGTTTGTTATTTATAGAGTGACATAGAGTATTTGTGTTATATGATGTATCTTATCTGATGTTTTATTTGACATGCTTTAATTAGTGTAATAATGTTAGTTGCTATAACATGTTTATTGCATATGAGTTATTTGATTATTATGGACCTATCAGTTCATGAGAAGTGTTTTGGTGAAGGGGACGGGATCGCATCACTTGCTTGCGAGCGCCCTGCGATTTCGTGATTTCCTCTTCACGGTGTGTATTATATGTTGTTTATATATATGTTCTCTGATATCTCATTTATAGGTTTGTAGGTACATGACATCGACTGCACCTGGTTTCACAGGTTTGTAGGTACATGACATCGACTCCACCTGGTTTAACAGGTTTGAGCGTATTGACCCAACAGTAAAGTTTAATGGGAGATAGTAACTAGGTAACATGTGTCAGGTCTACACCCTTGCCACAATGTGTCGTCAATCCATATTCGGTATGTTTGATCGTCATATCTTTATTTGCCTTGTTCTTTGTTAATTAATTATGCAAGGTTTATTTTATGGAATTAAATGTTAAATTAATTCTTTAAATTATTTTAGTATTTATTTAATTAATTTTAGATAATATTGATGGAATCTTTCTATTTAATATAATTAATTAAATTTAATTTATTTCGTAAAGCAATTTAATCCTTGTGGTTAAATTTATTTATTAAGTAATTAAATTAATTGATTTAAATTATTTATTAAGTAAATAGTTTAAAAGAATTAAATTTGTTTGGAAATTAAATTATGTTTTGAAATTATTAAATTACTTTGAGAAAATAAATGTGGGTTGTTAAAAGATATTTGTTATTTTCCAGCATATTTAATTTATAATAAATTTTGGGTTGTTGGGAAAATTAATTCTCGGAGAGAATCTTGGCTTTGGGTGAGGAAGCGGAAAGCTTCTTCACGGCAAAGCACAAGATATTTTTGGAATGTTGAAACTTTGGGAAAGAAAGAATTGCTTGCTGTGGAGATTTTGAAAAGGATTTTTGCTGTAGAAAATTGTTGGACATTTTTGCATTCATAGATCTATTTGGAAAAGATTATTGTTGTGTCGGGATTCATTCTTGTGCTGGAAAATTTAATTGCTTGGAGGAAGTCATGGAAGCTTTGCTGGAAGTTTTGGAGGAGGCTCTGCACCAGAAATTTCATTAACTCCAGAAGCATTGTTGAATCCAGGTTCTCTTCCTTGTTTCTTTTGTATTTGTTAAGTTTTCTTTTAAATGGAAATAATTTTTTGAAGAAAAGATTGCCTATACAAAAATCTATTATGTGGAAGCTTTGTTTATATTGATTTTTAAAAGAAATGGAAAGATTTATGTGTAAAAAAAATTTATATTAGTAGTAGAAGCTTTTATTTGTTTTGGAAAAAAAAGCTTTGCCTCTTTATTCTCCTCTGTAAATTTGGGTTATTTCCATGAAATAGTCAATTCTAACTATCAAATTTGTTTCTAGAAAATGTATTTCCAATTTTGGTATTGTGGGTGTTTGATTTATTTATATATATATATATATATATATATATATTGTAAAAAATATATATATATATTTGTTCAGATTTATTAAAAAATTATAAGACTGTCATCGTACGGCGATATTTATTTCTTTGGGGGTGGGCGAGTTGTTTTATTCCATATTTCTAAAGCGAATTTTAAATTCGTTGGTTTTGTTGATTGGAAGTATTATTGTTATAAAGGGGGGTTGGACAGGGGCTTCCTCCACACCGCCACCCCCTCATAGGAGTGGCATTGTGGAGGAGTCCCCTCCACAAACCTCCCTTACCTTTCATTGTTGCACCTTTGGAGAGATGTGGAGGGGGTTGGCTGTAATCAACCCCTCCATATTGTTTATGTTTTTTTTTAATATTATTTATTGAGACTTGCGAATGGATAACAAGTTTGTGCGCCCTTCAATGAGTTTCAAATTTACATGAAAATATTTTATTTAATATAAATATATATAAGATATATAATATTTATTTATTTGGGAAAATATTCATGAGAAATTTTATTTTGATTAAAATAATATATTTATTTTGTAATATTTATTATTATATATTTAATGTATATATAATGGATTATATATATAATTAAATATATAGTATATATGTGATTTATATATATTGCATGTGTATATACATTTAAGTGTATATTTAATGTTTTATTTTATGTATTTAGAAAGGATGCAATTTTGTACAAATGAAGATATAGAAAGGAATAATTTATATGCATGGTCTAATTTATTAGAGGAATGGGTATTTTAACTAAATAGAGGAAATTATTATTGCTTTTAAAAGTAATTGAGGATTTGAGTTTAAATAAAATTAGATTTTTCTTCTCTATGAATAAAAGGCTTCTATTTTGATCAAGTGTAATTGGGACATTTATTTTAATATTATTCACTGAATGAGAATGGATTTAGTAAATCCAAATACTAGATTTATTTATCGTATTAATTGCCCTTGTATTTCTTCTAGTTACATTTTGGGGAAATAATGGGTTAAGTGAGTCTTTTATTTTTAAGTCTTCCAGAGATTCTTTATGTGATGGGGGTTCTCGTATTGTGATGTCAACCGTTTGTAATTCCCTTGGGTAGTGCATGGATTCATGTCAGTGAATTACCTGGATTCCATGAACAGGGATTTGTGTCTTCTTAGATTAGGAGTGGATTATGTGATTTGTGTCTCCTTGGATTAGGAGTAGATTATGTGATTTGTGCCTCTTTGAATTAGGAGTGGATTGTGTGGTTTGTTGCGTCTAGTGTTTGGAGTGGGTTTCTTTATGTGTTGCCTCCTAAGATTGGAGTGGTTGTTGTATCCTATTTTGTGTGCACTATGGCACCCTTAGTGATGGTTTTGTTTGGTATGTTGTCAAGTAGAAGAGTGGATTTCGTTAGGCACCAAAGCCCTAAAGAGGTAAACTAGATAACTTGCGGAGGTAGTTTAATCAAGTGATAACTTAAATAATGTACTTAGGAGATTAGGTAGTATTTCACACTAATCAAGATAAGTTCTAGCCTCACTCACAGATGCAAGTGCTCGTTTAGGCTTGGGATGAGTGGGAAGGCCTGGAATGGCAAGGTCATCTATCTTGTCCTTACGAGAGGTATCTGATTTTGCATGAGTGAGTATGGGGGTTGGGGATCAGTTGAGGCCACCACGATATCCCATAATGGGGGTTGGAGCCTATGAAGATTCTCATTAGATATCCCATGTCGAGTTGTGTGATGACACTCGGTCTATGACAATGATTGGTACATGGTTTTATGTGTATGGTTCTCTTAACATACCTGATTTGTTTTATATCTGGAAGCAATGTGACCTATGTTAGACTTGTATTGTACTTGTGTTGTACTTGTGTTGTACTTGTGTTGTACTTCTAATGCACTTGTGGTTGTATGGTTCATGTGATTGGTTGTGTCAGTATGTTTCAGCCTGTTATTAGAGTTTGTAGGTTTGGCCATGTTATCTTGTTACTATCTCCTAGCATGGGGGGTGGGCCTTCGGTACCACTTGGTTGGGAGGAACATGCACCATACGTCGTTGGGTCCCCCTTTGATCTTTAGTTTGTGATGGTGAGGTTTCCAGTTGGAGAGCTTGTGGTTCCTAGTATTTCTTTCATGCTATGTTGTTTTTTCAGTTGGAACATGTAATTAATACCCCTAATTTGAATTTGAGGTGGATATTTTGTATATGTATCACATTTGTATAATTTACCTCGTTCGGGGAATGAGAGATGTAACCTTATGATTAATTTAATGAATATGGAATTATATTATCTCTTTATGTTATGGTGGAATTTATTATGTATGGAATGTATGAGTACTCAATTCTTTATGTAAGTAAATGTTAGGGATGTTTTAAGTTGTATGTTTGGGTTTTAAGTATTCTCAGTCTCATAGCCTTAGGGGATGTTGGCAATAGGAAGTGAACATATATGTTAATTATACTTTTAATAAAAAAAAATTGTGCGCTTAAGTAGTTAGTTGCAACTTCCTCTAGGGTTACATGGCGGGGCATTATAGTAATGGTTTACCTCCCTAGTCACACTTGTAATTTTTTCATGATACCACTATGATGGGTGTGACTAAATTTAGAGAGGCTACTAATAGCCGCAAGGTTTTGGATGTTTATCTCACAAATTCAAGTTATCAGATCAAAGAGAGCAAATCTTCTACCTTTTTCTTTAACACTCCTATGCCTATTCAACAATGGATTGCTCGTATTCTTAGATTTTAGATTGGTCATTTGTCTTTGACCTATCTTGGTATTACCCTCTCCACTGGAACCTTACCCAAGGGTTCTTGGAAGAGTATTTTAGACAAGTTTCATGTGAATGTGAACCATTGGACTCACTAGAGGTTATCCTTTGTGGGTTAGGTGTTGTTCCTTAAGTCAGTGGTGCGGGATCTTCCCAATTAAAGGTGTATTCTTCAGGTGGATCCTTCAAGTTTAATTAAGGATTTGGACTCTCTTGCTAGGAAATTTTTTTAGGTTGGCAACTTGGCATCCTCAAAGTGGACTCTTGTGAAGTGGGAGACTATTTTCAAATCAAAACATCTTGGAGGTCTTAGATTGCGGTAGGCCAATCTTATTGGTTTGGCTTTATCTGCCAAGCTCTATTGGAGATGGTGCTATGAACAATAACATGTTTGGTCTAGGATTATCTCTAAAAAATACCTAAAGGGGGTGGAAAAGGATGAGGTTCCTTAGTTTCTACTTTTGGTTAAAGGCTCTATGATTTGGGAAACACTAAGAAAGGGTGCTAAGTTGATCAAGGATGGTTTGTTCTAGATTTGTAATAGGGGGTTTGAAGCTCTCTTTTGGTATGATTCTTGGGATGGTTTCTCCCCCATCATGAGTAGGTATCCTAATATGTAGGATTTATGTCATCGTTTCCTGGAGGCTGGTTGGTCCCAAGTTGAGGACTTCAAATATACACATTTCTATGGGCACGTGGAAATGTCTAAATGGAAGGACCTTAGTGAGTGCCTGTTGGGGGCTCATAAGAGGATCGTGTTGTGCTAAGTAGTATTTTTTTTGGTAGAGAGTGTAGCTCCTTCAGGGAGAAGGATATTTTGGCTTGGATTCCTGACCCTAAGGGGGTCTACATGGTGGCTAGTGGTTATCAAGAGTTGATTTTTCAAAAGCATGGGGGGTTAGAAGTTCCATGGTTTTAAAACATTTGGAATAAGTTTTCTTGGCCTAAGTGTAATTTCTTCTCGTGGACTTTGGCATGGAATAGATGCTTGACTTGGGACAATCTTTTTAAGTGTGGTTTTCAGGGTCCTTTTGTATGTGCTCTTTATGGTTGTTGTGAGGAGGATTTGTCTTGTTACCATTTTTCTAAGCTTATTTGGCACCTTTGGTGGGGTATCTGGAGACATCCTTGTGTT